>JAYESA010000013.1:75716863-76181863 GCA_036927795.1 Iris macrosiphon | reverse complement strand
TATTATAGTTAGTTCCTATAAATGGATATACATACAGTATAGTATTAGTTATATTTAGTATTAGTTATGTTTATATATATGTATTAGTTATATGTTAGCATTTTGGATTACCTTGAGATATACCAAGGTATGAGTAGTAGGTATTGGCATAGTAATAGGATAGATGTAAACTAATTATGGATTGATACTAAGGTGACTAAAATAAGGTATATAGTATTTTATAAGTATTAATGCATGGTAGTTTATAGTTATAGTTGGATAGTTAATATATATACTAGAGTGAAATTACCTTGAGATACCAAGGTAAATGCCAAGGTATTGAGGATACCCAAGGTATTGGGTTTGGGTATCAAGATAGAGGTTTAGTGTTGCGATACCAAGTTGGTTCGAAACCAAGGTATCTCTTTAGTATTTGTAATTAGGATTTATATATTTAATATTGCTTTATTATAGATATGTGATATTTATCTATTGTTTGCGTATCCTGAGATACGGTATCTTAGTATCCTAGATATAGCTAGTGTGACCTAGTTTCATAGTGTATAAATCCAATATCATTGAGATTGACTCATGCAACCTAGAAATAGGTAGTTTGACCAAGTTTGACCGATTTGACTTAGAGTTGACCTAGTTGACTTTTTGACTAAGAAATGGCTCTTTGACTTAGATGTTGACTAGTTTAACTTATTTCTTTCTAGAACCTTGTATTGATATTATATTCCATATCTAGGTCTTCGAGGCACCATATCAGACATCTGTGAGACTATTCACTGGACTTCAGGCGAGTACATTCTCTGATAGTTTCTCATTTATGATATCCTCTATGTTCATTGTATCTAGTATAGATATTCATATTTCCTTGACACGATGGTTACACGGATTGGTATATCCGGATCTCGTCATGAGATGTTATTCCTTGGTATATGGTGTATCTTGTGCAAGCCTTGTTTCATTGATTATCTTGTACATATACAGACACTGATTCTCGAGAAAAGTCGTTATCTTCTTGGGGAATCCTGTGCCATAGCGTACCATGGTTGGATCCACTATACCAGTCGGAGTTGGAGAGTATGTAGTATAGATATGTGATCATATCCTCCTTGTGCAAATCTTGTTCCTTGTGAGTGTTGATCATACACCGCACGTATGATTAACCAGGCCATTTACTCTTGGGCAAGTTCCCAAGCCAATCATATGTTAAAGCTGGTACTCACTTAGTCAATAGTATTCTTGTTCATTGCCATATTATTCATTCTTGTATTTATTTTCAGTATTTTCTTTATTTTGTATCTCTTGTACATGTATATACATCTTGTATATTCATATCTATTTACGGTTACATAGTTTATATCATTGATTAGAACTGTTGTTAGAGATGTACTTCGCTCCATTCCTGACTGGAAAATATTTTTCAGAGGATCTGAGAGATTGGTATCTGACATACTATGGAATTCGACTTATAGATGGTGCATACTTGGACCCACTAGTTCTGGAGTGATTGTCGGAAGGTTTATCCGGATCACTAGTTTTTCATAGTTAGTTTCATTAGCATTTTGGTACCGAATTTATTTTCGGCTTATATTTGAGTTTTTGATTTTTGTTTCTTTTGGTGTTGTTATATATTGAATGTATAGTTATGTTAGACTTCCTTGATATCTTCTCGTGTTTTAGAATATGATTGAGTTTTGTGTTAAAATATTGTTGGCAGATTTTATATTATTAAGAGATGTTTAGATAGTATAGTTAACCAAGACAACGTTCTACCGCCATTGCTGCAACGTAGGCTGGGAATTTTTTCTGACTTGCATCCCTACACCGGATGCGGGTCGTGACACATTTTTAGTTGTGGCCCATGCAGGTCGGGCTTCGCAAGTTATGTGATATCGTGGTAGTACGACGACTTAGTTCTACTACTATGAGCCTGCGATAGGATATAGGATATGGGCTATAGGATATAAGATATTAGGATGAGAGGATACTCAATCATAAATTTCTTGAGAGATTTCTGGGACGACCCTTGAGAATCTTATTCCAATTCCTATTTCAAATCTTTTCCCTTGTTTCTGTTCGCTCTCACTTGTTATTGTTGAATTTGATTCTTGTTGATCGGTTGATTTAAATTCTTGGTTGAGTTTGATTTAATATCGAGAGAAATTTTACGGACAAAATTACGGTATCATCTGATGACATATGTTGATGAGGATAGTGAGAAAGGTAAAACGTCTGCTTTGGTTATGGAGCATAGAGTTTATCGCAGCCATATTAGCTGGCATGGCAAAAATGTAGGAACCTGACTTCGGATGCGCATATCTTAGTTATAAAATTTAGAGTTTTTTACAGCCATACCGGTTGGCGTGGTAAGGATTCCAGATGACATTATTATAGAGTTGCATACCCTAGTTATGGAATCTATCGTTTATCGCAGCTATGCTTACTAGCGTGACGAGAATTTTGAGTGTCATAATTTTGGACAGACGTGTATGATTATCAGATTGTATCTTAAATTAATTCTTAAAGTATCATCTCAATACTTTTTCATTTCTGTTATTTTAGGACTTTATTCCATCATTCTTTAGCTTAGCAGTTGAGATACTTTCAGCTCTTTAGTCCAGTTCCTTATAGAGCTTCTTTCCATTAGAATTCTTGTTAGTGTGATAATTGGTGAATTGCAATTAGGTATGTGTCTTGAGTATCAGTATTGACTGTTGGGAGTGTGGCTTGTGGGTCTGTAAGTGGTTCTTGGTTGGACATGTGAGCAATAGGCATAAATCTAGGGATAATCCATAGCGTAGTATCTTTTAGCAATAGTTCTATGATAGGTGTCATTATAGATAGTATGGGTACTAATGGTAGAAGGGAGAGTAGAGAGTATCAGTAGTGGTCCCATGAGTTAGTATCAGAGTCAGCATGCCAGTTCTGGATAGTCATGAATACAGATAGTTGGGTGATCCATGTAACAATTAAGTATCAAGAAAATTGTGTTGGAAATCAATAGAGCATGATATTCAATTTGGTGGTTGATACTTGGGTGTCAAGAGTAAAGAAATATATATGCATAAAGGGTATTAGTGAGTATGCCATAGTAGAATGGTACCCATAAGTGTATAGGAGAGTGTGAGGGAATTAGAATATATTGTGTTAAAGTAGTAAGACTTGTGTTACAGGTGAAAGTAGAGCATTAGTGTGAGTAGATATTAGTGTACCAGTATATGACTAGTGATGGGTATATCACCTGATATTGAGGCTAGTGATGTGTTGGAAGCAATATGTGAAAGAGTGTCTAAAAATTGTGTGCAGGATGCACAATAGGTGATGAGTGTCAGTATGGGAGTTTATGAGTATCAGAAAGTGGAAGCTTGAGTGTCATGGGTTGAAAAATATCAAGATTGGTCATGGAAGATATGTAGTGTATCACTGATTTGTGTGTCCGTCTATAAAAGTGTAAAACTCCTATCCCTAAAAACCGTATATACCTTTTTTAATTATTCATTATTAATTTAATTATAGTAATTAGTGTCTAATTAGGAGAAATATATTTTTAATAATTTTTATTTTAGGTGTTGGTGCACTTAGGGGATTTATGGGACCATCAGAAATTTTTTCGAATTTATTTCATATAGGAGACCCCTTGAGCAGTTGCTAGCTTAATAGTATGTATTAGTGTAATTCTAGATTTTTCTTATGAGTATATACGTATATATATATAAATAAATAAATAAATATATATATATATATATATATATATATATATATATATATATATACATATATATATTCTAAAGGAATTTATAAAAGAAAAGAAAAAAAAACAAATTATTATTAATCCTAAACCATTACTACTACCAACAACCACTACCAAGCAAACCAATTCCACAGCACCCTATTTTGCAATCCACCGCTGCAATATAGCAGCCCCCCTCCTTTTTTAGTTGCAAGTAAGCAACTAACCAAACCAATTCCACAGACCAACGAGCAACCCAACCCCTTTCCTTCCCTTATATATATATACATATATATATATTTTATTTCTCTAAAATCCTAACCCTATAATCATCCAGACTCTCCCTCTTCCCATTTAGACCTAGAGAGCGCCGCCATCGCAGCCGGAGAACCCCGCCAGGCCGTCCAAACAAATCCCGACGACCGCGACCCCACGCACTGCAAATTCCCACAGCGAGGTACCTGTGTTCCGGAGTTGTTTTCCGTTGCCTCGCTCAACCAAACGCCACCCCGTCTTCACCGGTATGCTCACCCCTTAACTCTCTTCCATATATGTGTGTTAGTAGATCTCGAACAACGCGTAATCCTAGGCAAAAATAGCATCAAAGTTGGCAAAAATAGACCGAATTCTAGGATCGCAGAAAACTATGGTGACCACCCTTGTCTCCGAGTTCGTATCTCCTACCACAGAGATCCGAATTCGATGATTCTTTTTGGTATCCGTAGACCACTTGACCTAGTTTAATTTATGTTAAATAACCCTAGATTATTAACTGCTGTAGACAGAATTAAATTCGTTGGAAAATCTCGCGAACACACTTTTCCAGATTTTCAAAAGTTATGAAATGGAGCGCGCCCCGCCAAACGGGACCGCCCCGCCGTGTACCAAGTATACCGAATGGTGCACGCAGCGTAACCGGACACGTAAAAATTCACAAAAACTGATTCGGACGCGTGTGCGAGCCGAAATTAGCCCGTATCTGCGGACACACCCCGTATCGCAATTTTTGTGGAAGTCGCACGCATTTTATGTACACTCGTCAGATTGCGACGAAACTTGTGCCACTTGACTCATAATAATGTGCTGGTCCTGTGACCCAATTTTCACGCAATTCTGAGACAGTTGAACAAGTCGCCAATTGGCGGGCCCCACGGTTGACTTTTTGGGTAAAATTGTGTTCGGCTCATCGGAATCCATATTTGGACATACCGTTGGGTTCGTATTGACATCTAGAGTTGTTTGACCTATACTTTGTCCCATTTAGAGACTGTTACCCTTGGCATGCTTTTCGGTGCAAAGTGGGCCACACGTGGACCCCGCTTTGACCCAAAATTACCGTTTTGCCCCTGTGTCCAAATTGGACGAAAGGGAAGTACTTTTTAGCTATTTTGCTTATTCTGAGAATGTTGGTGACATCTATTTTAGCATCCGAAGATATTTGTTCGGAGACCATAGCTTCTGATCCTGTGTGCTTGACTTTTGGACAGTATACCTTGCAGCTTTCTTACCATGCAAGATACCTTGCCAAATTATTTACAGTATTTTGTATGCTTAGTATATTTCTGTATAATTATTGCATTTCTCTTTATTTATTGCATGTGTAGTTCCTTTCAGTCATTACTATATATTAGATATGTTCACACACACTTGATACTTAGTATCATAGAGGACAATCATTAGGCGTATGGGCTTTTAACCACTCTGGTAAACCGTAGTATATAGTTCGCACTACGGGCGTGTGTCGCGCTGGTCACTACCCCCGCGGTATATCAATTTATGGAGTCTCGCTGGTTGCTACCCCCGCGGTATGTCAATTTCTGATGTCCATTGACGTGTATGTGAGTTGTGAGGTAGATCGAGTAGCCTACCCTTGCCCATACGTCGAAAAGTTGTCCTCATTTGCATTCATATAGATTATCTTGTACAGCATACTTATTTATTTTCAAATAATATGCATGTTTACTGTATTCAAATTGGCTTATTTTTCTGTATCTTGTTACGTCCCTCTGAGGACCTGGTCCCCTGCCAGGTGTATCTGTTCTTGAGTATTTGCAGGAGCGCAGATTTGGATGATTATATATATTTCGAGGATGTCTTCTCTTCGAGCCCGTGATTGTTAGCTGGTATTCTTATATGGTGTTTGTTGTGTTGTACTTATATTGTATTTGCTCTTATATTCGAGTTGGTAGTGGATTTGTTTCCATCCAACTATCATCCTCAGATACTTCTTATTGAGATCTAGTTTCATAGATACTGGTTATTTATTTATATTTGATTTTCTGTGGATGAGATTTAGATTATACCCTGTGACTTGTGACATATGTTTATACCACTGGTGGATTGATATTCATATTACAGCGTATGTGTGGATTTTGGTTTCCATATATTGGAGTTGTCATATCCATACGGCTGGCATGCTTACGTGTTCCTAGTCCTACGAATTTTGGGACTGGAGCATGACATATTTTTGTGGTGGCCCATGCAGGTCGAGAGTATATTGTCTCGGTTACGTTATTGTACCGAACAAGCCTGCACCTAAGAATAGAGTATAGGATCCCATCCACAATTGACTATGATTCGCTCTCCTTCTAATCCATTCTATTCGAATAATTGTATCATGCTTGATTCATATGCTTCCCTATTTGTTTCTTTAGTATATCCTCTCCTAGAATATATAAGTCCTTATTGTTAGATGATAAGTAAGGTAACCTTCCTATTAAGAGTACCACTAGAGTGTTGACACCCCACTAAGTTTAGAATAACTAGTGAACCCTAGAATTCCTTACCTATAGATTGGTTCACCATTACCCTTGATCTATTATGAGGACTTGTGAGTAGTATAGACACTACTAGAGTTAGCCAGAAGTTTTACCATAATGTTTGACCCTAGTATTGAGGAACCAATAGAAAACCAAGATTGAATATTAGGACTGAACCTAACCTTCATAATTAGATAGTATTGGAGAACTATAAACTTAGATCATTATCTTATTATTAGTAGACAACACCTTAGGAAGCCTAGAGGGATGTAATTAACCCTTTTCCTTGATCATACCTCGAACATAGCAACTAGATTACCACTTTCCCTTAGAAAACCATGATGCTATCTAGAGCCCTCTGTTTTAATTTCATGCTGTTCCTCTGCGACCTTAACGTTCGTTAATTGTACGACGACTAAATTATATTCTTCTCTTCTTCATCTTTCAACTCGTGCCATCTGACACTTCTAATTGTAGGCCAGGTGATTTATTCTGTGTTAAGGATATATAGTTGCTGGGATTATAGTTATAAATGTTAAAATTTGAAATTGTGTGCTTAGTAGTTAGAACTTGATGGTTTAAGCTATTCTTGTAGATTGAGACCTGGTGCTTATCCCTTAGTTTTAAATTGCGTAACATGTACCCCTACCTCGATACGAGTTAGATCCTTTCTCCTTGATGGCCAGTAACTTTTCTATCCTTATTATTGACACTTGCTCTATGAGCGCAATGATTAAGACTTAGGACGACCATGACCTATGTAATGAAAGAGGATACCCTAATAAGTACCAAGACCCCCTTCTCGTAGACCTTAACAGGAGTTTCTACGGTATCCTTAAGGCAATTACAGTATTAGTTAATTGTTATAAGTTGGGTAGTATACCTCACAACCTAGTATCACATAGTCTTTTGCCCTATTATTGAAGTGTAGCTGAATGACATTAACTGTGTGCTAGCATAAGAAGATAATATTTCATCAGACTGTAGAGCTTAGAAGCATATACCTCTATTTGGTCGACTATCGACTTAGACAAGAATTTAGTATGACCACTGTAGAGATTGTAAGAGTCTTATCTTCTTTGAGAACTGGGATTATTTTGTAACTTCTCTCATCATAATCTAGCGTACTTATATTTTCTGTACTACCTTGATTTATGCTGCTATTATAGCCTAGTTTTTGCAAGCTTATTCTTTTATCGAGCTTGCTCATGGCATATGTATTATTGGGTGCACACAATGATACAATTGCCTAATCAGAATCGGTGTATTAAGGTCTAGCTAACCTTAGTGCGCTTGGTTCGCTCTTCGCATGACTACTTTACGTGGATTGAGATATATGGTAGAAGACGGATATACTTGCCCCTAGATATGTCTGATACATCGTATCGGTTACATAATTGTACTGATACGAGCAAGTAAATAGGAAGTTACCAAAAAAATAGGATTTTAATCCACAACTGTCCTGACAACTCTCTTTTCGAATTCTTTAATCTCTTTGAACCTCGTACTTATATTCTATCACCTTCACCTTGAATTCTTTATTACTGCTCTCCGTCTTCCCTTATTTCGGAAAGACGAAACTCGTGCTGGTATAAGTTGACACTGATAGTACTAGATATATCCCATAAAGCTAATCACATGACTTAGTGACTCTCTTTTATAATTGGTTAAGGGCATATCATAGGTGATATGTTTGGTGTTAAACCTTTGAGGATTGAATAACATGATTAAATAATTTGGGGAATAGTTTTCCTAGATGTATAGCCTTAGGGGATAGATGGATAAATTTAAGTTCGGTAGATTGTGAACCCCTCACCCAAAGTTAGACCTACTTGGCTGAGATAGTGAGAGTAAGGTTAGATTGATTCCAGTTAGAGATAGAACACGATATTTTTATTTTATTTTTGTAATAATTATATCACTTAGTGCACCTTATCGTGCTCCGATAATTGGAGCACTACACTAGCCACTGCCTTCCTACAAATTCTACACACTTATTCTAGACGTGCCCATCATCCAATTCTCATCTTTGTGCAATTTTCCAATTGTTGGGCGCTTTTATGCAAAAGAGCATTTAGGTGTACACACCATTGGACATGACACATGAAGAAACCTATTTTTCGCTCATGTGGATTTTTTCATGATTTTCGGAATGTGCAACGCGCAACATAGAGCATGATGATCTAGTATCAACTATCGAGGAGACTTAGTTATTACTTCATTGTACTGGATATGTCTCCAGCTTAGAGATTTTGGCATGTTATATGATATTTGAGACTATTGTGTTGTAGGTAGACTATTAGACTTGATTTGGATTATATTATGACTTTATGATACTTTCTTCTATTCCATATCGTACATTTATCCTCATTTAGTTTTATATTATTATTGAGTATCGATTATCATCATATTATCATATTGTCCTTCATTTGGAGTTGAGATATCATTGGTAGATATATTATATATATTGTGTGAGATGTTTAGATAGTATTGTTGACCTATACAGCTTTTACCACCGATGCTGCAGCGTAAGCTGGACGTATCCACACACTCGTACCCTCATACTAAGTGCGGGTCATGACATAGCCATAAGCCAATAAACATTTTGTTCACCTATATAGTATAGCCATTAGAATGGGAGAAGACTGTTAATATAGCTTTGTATGGCCCTTAAAGTTTATATATGTATGTTAGGAGATAGTGTTATGTATATAAATGTAGGAAATTATACCACATATGTAATTGTATAATGGTCCTATATATATATATATATATATATATATATATATATATATATATATATATATATATATATATATATATATACTAGTAAGTTATATATATATTAAGCCAATAAATATATGTATGTGTACAAATATGTATATATACAAGCATATACGAATAAAAATGCATATATCTTGATGGTAGTTTGAACTAGTCATCTTATTATAGAGAATCCCTAATTCCAGTAACAACTATATATGTATATATATGTATATATGTATATGTGTATATATATAAACGTAAACTATAAGCCTTGTCAGTTAATTAATCTAAATTTATAATATATGCCCTTTGGACTATTCAGACATGGATTTGGGACCAAACCTACATTCTCAGCGAGGAGTCCATACAACTATATCTTGCCACATGTTTATCATTCTATCTCATGTTATAGCTTCATTATTGTTTTATGTTATGATTGCTACCTGTGATTTTTTATGCGAGTGAGCATGACTCATGGTACGATCGACTCTAGACATTGATTTTATTCTGCTTGACCTAGGTATTAGGAGACTTCTATTATACTGCTTCAAGATATACTGATGTCTTGCAGAACCCAGACACTCACACTTGACATAAAGATACGATACTTCATGATAGGACACGTGCCTACGTACCCGACTGACATCGGTATGATCGGTCTGTGTGTCAGTAAATCTTATGCTCATTAGTTCTACTAGGGATATTTATTGGATATGTTCGCTAGGGAATTGATGCGTCGAGGATTCGACCCTTATAGATTTATTAAGTGGGGAGGACAGTCACTAGGTTTAGGGGATGCTATGTAAATTTATTTATGTTGTTGATGACAATTGGAGACTCGGATGAGCCCCGTTGCCTACGTACCCCTTAGATAGAGCCCTTGCTTACGACTTATTTTGCATTCACATAGATGATAGTGTACCCCTGGACTTTATGTGCTTTATTTCTATATATTGGCATATTTTTTATGTATCTTGTTACATCCCTTTGAGGACCTGGTCTCCTTCCAGGCTTAGACGATCAGTTTTATCCCTAGATTTATGGACCGGGACCTGAAGTAGTATCCGAGGATGAGGAGTTCTTTCAAGCTGAGTTCATTTGATTGGATATGGCTCCACCTTGGATTCAGCCATCTTCCTTTAGAGTCTATATCTAGTTATCTTATAACTTCCTCCATTACTTTCATTTTTATTTTGGTAGTGGATTTGTCTCCACTAGTTTAGTAGATTTATGTTATGGATTTGTATATTTTATATTCGAACTACTTGTTTATCGTACTCAAACAAGTTGTTACTTTATATTTGTGGATTGAATTTAGTTATACATGTGAATCGATACTTAGCGTAGACTAGAGTTTTACTGTTAGTTACAGCGTAGATACATGATTTGGGGATTCATTAATTTGGAAATCCTTGAATACGTATCAGCTGGCTATTGCCACGTAGCTTTGTCCCATTTATTTTTAGGACAGGAACGTGACACACTCTCTCAGGAAGATATGGCTACTTGATCTCATAGCAGATGGTCATGTCGTAGAATAGGGACACATGTTGAATGTGACAGAGTGGTGTCTCGTAAATCCATATATGGATCCCAAACAATCTAAAAATTGTATATATTGTTTGAGCATATGCGATTTAGTAAATAAATGCGAAAGCGAAATAAGAGTGATCAAACACTTATTTTTTCGAAATATCATCGAGTGCAATCCTTAGGGCAACAAATGTATTCAGGAGCTTCACATCTTACTTATTCGACCTCCATCTGTAAAACCTAGGGGGCTCGCCGTATTCTCCATTGAGTATAGCCTACTGTCAGAAAGTTCTCGTATATCCATGCATGTACGTAGACAATAAGTTTCATATTAAATTATGAATTTATCATATTACAAACAAATAAATTTAAGATAAAGCAAAGTTACTATACATGCAAAGAGTTATGCCGTCCGATATTGTCCGAAATCATGCGCGGGATGCAACACAAAGGTTATGGTAAAGGTAGCTAATATACTGTTTACAAAAGAAATATCAATATATATTGGTATCTGGATGTCACTGGTCGACGAATATCGATATTAGTACATTATCGACCATCCGATATGCGTACTTTGCCATATATTGCATACCTATGGGTACAATTTTACCTTTTACGATGTTGTCTAATTCGTCGAAGCCCCACACTTTTTCTCGGGATTAATGATTATAATGACATGTCCTATCTCATGAGAAATAGACAGGCAAAATGAGATTAAAAGTAAAAAATTATAATTTTAAAACAACTTGAAAAACATAACATAATGTACTTATCTTGCGATTACATATCTGATAAGCAATATGGTCTTCAAAGAATTTTAGGAGAGAGCAACCATTGGGACGAGTCTCCTTAGAAGCTGGCTTTTCGGAAGGTCCGAACCCATCATTTTGCCTTCTTTTCTGGACGTTAGTTCTTCATTACTTCCTGGGATTCCTTTTCTTGGCTTGGACTTGTCCCTTCGTGATTTTTTTTCCTTTGTCACTTTGGCGACTACAGCAGAAAACCAATTTTTGAAAATAAATAACACTTATCCAAAATCATGATCATATAGTCAGGACTGCTAAAATTTTGATAATTCTAACAATAGTCAAGACTACCAAAATTTTAGCAGTCCTAAGATATTAGATTTTTCAGTTTAGTAGTCATACACACAATGAATCTAATATCTTAAGACTGCCAAAATTTTGGCAGTTATAACAATAGACAAGACTGTCAAACTGCCAAATTTTGGCAGTCAAGTGCCGTACCGACGGGAATGTATCAAAATCCTTGGTTTGAAAATCCTAAAATTGGCTTCCAAATTTCTTAAAGATACCCATGAGTGAATCCTAAACCTAAAATATACTAAGTAATGTTTAGAAACACATGAAATTAACATAGAAACTAACATTCAAAAAGTAAATAAATCTAGAATTGCAATTTTTTAAGAAGAATTGGTTAAGAAATAACAAAATTTACCTTGATTGGAAAGAAGTCTTGTTTGGTACCATATCTAATTAGAGTATGGAACAATTATGGTTGAAAGATGAAGTGTGTTGATGTGGGAAGAAGAAAGTAGGAAGAGGAATATAGGGTGGCTGTTAGAGAAGAACGATAGAAATTAGAATTTTGATGTGTTTTCCCCTATCAAAATTTTGATAGCCCTTGACAAAAAATTCACTTAAATGAGTTATCTCCTATCCTGTATAGTTTCTAGAAACTTTGTAGTGCCCTTAACATTTACATTTTTTAAATTATCTATACAACTATATCTATACCAGTACATAATAAGAAAAGGATATGCTTCACCGTGGAAGTTTTTGTTCCAAAAATTCTATTATTTATGTTTATTAATTAAAATTGTTCATCAAATTTAACATGGGTAGTTAGGTAATTACATATAGAAAAAAAGTAAGAGTGATATTTTTTGATCTTTTCAAGTAATACAAAATTAAAAGACTTTGTTCTTTTCAAGTAGTAAAAATTAGAGTGAATTGCAAGTTGATACCCTCAACTATTCCATTTTTTTAACTTGATACCATAAACGTTTTTACTCGACAACTTGATACCATCAACTATTGAATATTTTCAACTTAATACCCACAAATAAAAAAGAAATAAAACTTCCCTTCTTTCTCTCTCTCTCTCTCCGTCCCCCGCCCAAGCGCTGCCCTCCCGCCGTCGCCTCCCATCTCTGGCTGCACTACCCCCGCCCCCTCTCTTGCCGAGCTGCTGCATCAACAACGATGGCAGCAACAACGACAATACGTGTAGAGAGGGGGGGGGGGGGCAGCCGGAGGTTGGAGGTTGGGAGAGAGGGTGGTGAGATGGACGAAAGGTAATTTCGTCTTTTTTAGGATATAAGTTGAAAAAATGAAATAGTTGAGGGTATCAAGTTGAAATTAAGCCAAAAAATTAAAAGAATGTTTACTCCAAGTAGAATGCACAAGCTTTTAGTTGCACATAGGCTCATTTGAATTAGAGGAGGGACCGACCCGTATACGGCTCACTACTTCGACAAGATGCATACTTTTATGCAGATCTAGAGAATGTTGAAATGAAATGGGCCAGGCCTGATTATCAAGAGGCCTTTTCCCTCACTTTTACTCCACCCAAAAGAAAATCAAGAAAGCTGAACACGTTCTCTCTCCAATGGTGTCGTCTTCGGTATCCTGCTACCGAGATCGAACTTCGGAGTTCCGATCCCTCTCCGAGAGATTGAAGAAATCCGATGGATTCTCCGCCGCCACATTACCGGAGGCCGGATCTACGGCGATCCTCGCCTCCGCCGGTGACGCCGCCGCTTCCCGGTCTGAATTCAACCGGAAGGCTTCGAGCATCGGGCTGGCCATCCACGAAACTTCAGAGAAGATCGCCAGGCTCGCCAAACGTAAACCCCTAATTCCGCTCCTCGAATCTAAAATTGTTACTTAATATAGAAATTTTGACAGTTTTGATATATTTCTTGGATTATTAACCTATGAATTTGATGAAGTGAACGAACAAATTATACATTTAATGGATATTTTGGGGCCTTTCTATATTTTTTTTTTGGGAAATTCGAAGGTGAAAGATTACGAAGATTAAAGATAGTAAGTAGTTATACCAATAAATGTCAAATTTTATTCCTGTTCTTTGATTTGAACTGAAGGGAATAGAAGTATTCGTGTAGCTGATCCCAAAAATCGGTGCCATATACGTGCCGCGTGGTCAGACACACATTGGACAGGCAACAAACAGTTCAGAATACAATAGGACACACCAATTTTATTCCTGTTCTTTGATCTGAACTGAAGGGAATAAAAAGTATTCGTGTAGCTGATCCCAAAAATCGGTGCCATATATGTGCCGCCTGGTCAGACACATTGGACATGCAACAAACAGTTCAGAATACAATAGGACATGCCAGATATAGACCATGTACATATCGTGTCATGTTGTACTCGTGCCCGTGCAACATAATTCACAACATTCTCCTTTGATTTGTTTATTTTGTTGAGCATATGCATTGTATAATTCTCAAAATTTAATTCCTAAAAGTTCCCTATTGCAGTCTGTTGCTGCCATCTTCTTGAGTTGGTTTCATGCCTTCTTCACCAAATCTTATCCTTCATCTGAAACCATTTTTTGTGCTATCTCCCTTTGATCGGCATCATCATCCAAGCTTTCTCCAATTTATGGTACATAGGAGAGCTCCATAAGGCATTTGACAAAGCTTTTCAGACCGAGTGTCGAACTGACGCCAACCCTTTCTTGGTCTCAAATTCCTAGCCAAGGTAGCTATGAGAAGAGGGGGCCATGCCATAACACCTAGGAATACCTACCTTTTTGATATGTTGTTCTTTACGCTCATGCAACCAAAAAGAACCCTCCTAGTGTTCCTAGACGAAGAGTTAAGATGATACAATTTTCTGTAGGGTGTGAACTGATCTCTATGAAACATTAAGCCAAATAGTGAAAATGAATGACAATCCCGTATCTCGTGTTGATCGATAACCTTCACAAAACATTATGAAGTTCTCTAACTCCTGGGTCCCAAACAATGATTGCATATGGACGACTCTGCTCCAGGACTTGTAATTCTTCCATTGAAATGCTTAATTCGTCGAATCATGTCATTCATGGCTATAATCTGCTATATAATAAAGTAGAGGGCCAAAGTATCAGCAATATGACTGATGGGAAATTTATGTTCCTGATCTAATTAAAGGGTTATGAACCTTTGCTGTTTTTAAGTAAATGAGTATGAGAGGAAGGGCACGAGTTTGTATCATTTGGTGGAAGCACAATGAAACCCTTGTAATTAAGGTTCACACGAGATGATAGTTTATGACGATGAAATATTTGATCTTTAAACAAAGCATTCCACTTATTCTTCTCAACTTCAACTCTTCAGTCTCTCCATTTATTTTTTGAAAGGCCATCTTCACCTTTTACTCAGACTCAACTAGACTCAAACTGAACCAGTTTAGCTTAATTACACCACATCAAAGTAAATTTCATGGGCCCTCAGTCTCACAAAAACTCTCTGCTATATGTATCAGTTTTCATTCAGGGAACTTATTTTTATGGCAAAGTAATGCCCATATATCGTCAAAGAGGAAATGTCAAAAAGTATGATAAATATAACAAGGAATACTTTATAATCTTGTTCGAGGAAAAAAAGTCACTTCCCCCATAGTTCTTATAAATTAAGATTATTTGGTTCTCACTTGCAAAACTACTTTTGTTCTCTATGTAAAATGCACATAACTAGGTACCATATTATAGTTAGTGGCCTAATCTCTGAAATTATTCACTCACTTTCGTGCAACTAACCACATACCATAGTCTAAAAAACAAAAAAACAAACTATATAACAATATGTAGTGTCAATGTAGAGGTTGGTGCTGTGTGGCTTTGAATTATAAATAACCGTCAATATAAGGGACTGATGCGCATACGTACTAAATGAACATGTTATATAAAGCACTCATGCTTCTGTGTTGCATGAGCTTAAAGTGCATAATCAAAATGTAGGTTTACTTACATGCCAAAGAATGTCCTAAGGGAGGGAGCTGTGAGGGAAGGGATTGAAGATGACATTGAAGGGGGTCAGAACTGCTTTAGGAGGGTTGATGCTAGTCTTTTCGACCATGAATCCCGTCAATGACTTACAAGAAGGTGATAATCCGACTCCCAAGCATCCGCGATACGAAAAAAAAGGACATTTCCCTAAGCCATTTGAAGTCGACAGGGATAAGGACAAGAGGCTCGCTACCGAGCTCGATGATTTAAATAGGACCCACGGGATCAGATGCAGCAAAGAAAGATGACTTCACTTCTCTCCCTTTAGTCGAGTACCAGCCATTTGGATTATATAACATTCCCCTCTCATTCTCATAGCTACCTTATCTAGGAACTAGGTGCCATCATGGAGGGGTGGCATCAAGTTGATAGCCGGCCATTAAATTTGTCAATTCTTTTATGGAGGTTTTTATGCTCCATATGTGATCTTATTTTGACGGGAGAAGGCTTGATGATGTTGGATAGATGACGCTCCTTCACACAAGGAAGATATGCATTCACGTTGAAACCACCTCTTCATATAATGAGGATAAGACTACAGATGCCCTCACCCTCCTCAAACCCTGCATTTGTGGGTCCTCGACACTTGGACATCCTTTTTGTTTTACTAGTCTTCCTATATTGTGGACTGCTGAATGTTTATCGGGTTCCCTAGGTGAACATTTATGTTTTTAGGCCCTACATAAGATTGGTCCATACCAAGGTTACTGGATTCATGGCACATTGCAGAATGTGATACACATTTAGAGTACATAATATGCTACTTTACCTGGTATGCATGCTGTGAACTTGGAGTAGTATTAGCAGTTGATGGGATGTGAATGGGTCCCATTAACAACATATAAAAGAAATGATTACTAACAACTCTTTAGATGAAAACGAGAGAAACCCTTCCCATCCACTGCCATCATCAGTATTAAGCCTTCTCCCCATCAGAATATGGCTGATTATAGAGCACGATAATGCTTCACCAAAGAATGGACTAAGTTTGTATGACTGACTGTCAACCTTATGCCAGTCCTCTAAATTGGTGCCAAATTCAGTGATAAGAGGGCATTGTGATAAAACGCACCAAAACAATATATACATATTTTTTCCGTTCAAAATGGTGTTAAACTAATGAAAAATGCACCATCGAAAGCGAAAATTCTGATAGCGCCATCGTATTCTGGACCATGTATTCTTGTATGAACATAAATCCCTTTAATTATGCAAGACTTTTAGCTATTTCCCTCTACTGGACCAAAGTGTTACACCTAACTTCCTGCAGAGTTGTGTTTGTAAAATTTTTATGTTTGTTAATAATATCATGGCGTTGTTCATTACAAATTTCAGACATTATTGCCGTCATGTGTAATTTTTTAAAAAGAGTAACTTCGAAAAAATGGGACTGCTGGTGCGGAAGGTTGGACGAGATTCTCTCATTTAGCCTTTGTTTCTGTCCATTTGCTTCATAGATTCTAAAGGCCACCCATCCCGCTAAACTGCCTCAGCATCTGGGGTGGAAGGGCCTTGCTCATTTGCTGAGCATTCATACCATGTGACAACACGCCAATGTCACCCTCCTTTGTTATCTTTGAAATACTTCATATTGCTCCATATATTTGTAATTTGCAACCCGCTTGTTCCTTTATTGTCTTCATCACGGCCCCCATCGGTTTTCCTTATTATTTGTGACTTGTTCATATTCTTCGGCTTCATACCGTTCAATTCTTCATTTGTTAGATCTTTCCTGCTTTCCAAGTTTCCCTTTTTCCCGCTTGAGTTATGGGTTTGTGGATTTTTTTTCCTTTCCTTTTAGGGCTGACTCTGACCAACTGGACATGAAACGCACTCATTTGGTGGTGGTGGTGGGTGGGGGACTACTTGCACAAGTGTTTGTTCATGGGGAACCTAAATATAAATACTGCCTGTTTGTCTGCCATTGTCAAGTGCCTCCTACTTAGACCCTTAGGTAGGAACTATTACTCTACTAGCATGAGAGCTTATTTCATGATCCTTAATAATGTAATAATGTATTACATACCTTAGGGTGTCACGTGGCCACTTTTTATGTCAAAGTTTGCTGCAAGGTTCTCTATTTGGTATCGATGTACAATGTCATTTGCATCTAAACACATATCCTAGATCTTTACTTTAGGTTGGCAATTTATGTGGGTGAGATTTAAAAAACACTGCTGTTAATAATTATGTATCTGAACATATCTGCAGTGGCAAAAAGGTCATCCATGTTCGATGATCCTGTCCTGGAAATAGGGGAACTTACCGCTTTGATTAAGAATGACATTACAACTCTTAATATAGCAGTTTCAGATTTACAACTCCTTCAAAACACAGAAGTAGGAAATGGAAACTATTCTAATGATAGTATGGTCCATGCAACTACTATTTGTGATGACTTGAAGAGCAAGTTAATGGGAACTACCAAGCACTTCAAGGACGTGCTTACGACGAGGACAGAGGTTAGGACCACCGAATTGGTATATCTTTCTTTTTTAGACATCTCTCTTGTTGTTTTTTAAAAGATATTTATGACCTCACTGCAGAACCTCAAGGCTCATGAGAGCCGAAAACAAATTTTTTCTACAAATGTATCTCGAGAGAATCCTTTTCTGTACCAAGCTAAGACAGCAACTCAACCACCTCCATGGTCAAACACATCTAAATCAACTAGTAATTTACCGTCTCAAGTGTAAGTCTCTTTGAATTTCATTTGTTCTTTTACTTTGTATTACAGCATAATTTTTTATATTCATTTGAATATGGTTGTTTGCATTGTATAAATGAACATTTACTTGTAGGATCTTTTATATCCTAATTTATTGCACAAGATCTGTGCTAGCATTGATGATCGTTGACGTGCTTGCATATAGGTGCCAAATGTCCTTCCGATTAGCACAGTTTTCACAGCGATGTGTTTGGATGGACAGACTTTGGTGTAAATTTAATTTACTGATTCAACGATATATCTATTCTGCATGGGTTTCATACCTAAAAGTTTACTGTCATGAAGGTGACACTAAATTTTCATTACTTGTGAAGTAGCTTCTATTTATTTCCTCTACTACCGAAGCACTCCCATTCAATTTGGGTACTACATCTCAAGAATATTATTGAACCTCTTTGCTTATACAGAGTAAAGCCTCTATTAAGTTTTTGTATGGTGATAAATCAAAAATGTCTTTGGAAATGGTTAATAATATCAATTGAGTGCATAGTGGGTCATTTAGATTGCTGTTAATACCTACTTGTGTAAAACCCATGCCCCACAGTTTTGAAACATAGATAGATCGAATGTTCCATGAACTCATTCTACTTGCATAAGTTGGTTTAGTTCCATGTGTAAGTAGTGAAGGCTGAAGGTCAACTCTTTTGAAGCATAGATCAAGTACGCTGGAATACTTGATTTTGGTTGATATATTTTTAAAATTTAAACTGCATAATATGAACTGTGGGCCTGTGGCATCTTTACATGTTTCTTTGAGTTGAAATATATATTAGTTCTGAGATTCCTTGTTGTAATCATATTTTTTTTTTTTTGTACTACAATATAATGTTAGCGGTTAGATCAGATCATCCTTTTGTTTTTGTTTACTTCCTTTTTGACAGTCAAATGTTAGAAATATAAGTGTCAATTTCTTTTGCCCTTAGACATTGCCAACAGTTGAAATCTTTGTTATCTGTTGCACCTTTTCTTCAAGATGCTTTTATTTTCTAAATATCCCTATCTATATGCATTTTAGAAAATAATTGCTTTCGAATCTATAAGAAGCTTCTGTACAGCATAGATCAGCACATTAAGCTTGTTCATGTACTGGCTAAAGAATGACTAATTCCATGTCACTTATAATTGCGTTATGCCACATACTTTTTAGTTTGTTTACGAGACCAATTAGTGCTGATATCATTTCGTTGTTTGGCTTTATCAACAGAATGCCTTCAAATGGAATCCAAAGTGGAAATCAACTGAGGTAGGCATCTTCCATATTTAGTATGTCATACTTTTAGATATACTCTTCGTGACTATAACTTAGTTGGTTGGTTGCTTGAATCTGTCTCTTTCAGTTTGACTATTACATTTTTTCCGAGATTCAATGTTTTATTCTCTCTTATGCAAATTAGGGACAAATTTCTTATGTATAGTCTGGAAGTTTTTTCTGCACATCCTAAACTATAACAAGTAGTCAATAGCAGGAAACTACAAGCCATACTTTTTGTTGGAAAAGTTAACGAGGATAATTACACATTAACATTCTAAGAAATGTCAAATATTCTGTATCAAGTTAAACAATCTTCTACTATTAGTGAATTGATTTGAAAATATATTACGAGGATGCATCAATTACAACATGCAATACTTTCACTTGCTAAAACCATCTAGAAGATTACAACACAAATAGTTCCACATTTATTTTAATAGATGATGTATGTGGAGATTTTTTTTGTCATTTGATTTTGCACACACAGGTATGGTCTAGCACACTAGCACGTGCTATAGATGTTTGGTTAGAAATTATTAACATAACGAAACATTTATGGATATAACTTTATTAGTACTTTTGAATACTTATGCTAGTTTGTTAAGTATTTTAGGAAATAAGTAAAGAACTTTAAACTAATAAATATTTTTTTCTAACCAATCTCATCGTCATCATTCAAGCCTTTTTCCATCAGAATGGGTTGGCTATGGAGCGTAAACTAAGTTTCATAAAAGAATTAACAAAGTTTTTATGACCTTGCGCTTACCTGAGAACAATCCTCTATGTTGGTGTCATATTTCCAGTCAAGGTAGCTATGATAATAGAGGGCCATGCCATAAAGCCTACACGGTCACGAGTACAAGTAGGCATGGTTTTAATAAGGGTGCCTGAGGCTCTAGGCGCAAACTGGAACGTTGCCTCAGCCCTAGGTGCAGGCTCACCCAAAGCCCAGAAGACATGTGCCTCGGCCCAAGGTGCAAGGCGCGCGCCTGAGTGTAGTCGAGCCCAAGTCGAATTTTTGACCCGACCCGTTCAGTTTTGATTCGACCGAACCCATATTTCAAAAGAAATTCCTAACCCTAGCCAGATCCGATCAGTTTCGACTGATCTCTTCTCTGCCTGCCTTCTCTCTTCTGTTCGAACCTGTTCGAGCTGCTTGACGACTGTCAACCGCTACCAGCCACCGACGCAGTCTAGATCCACTCGAGGTAATTTATTTTGTTTCTTTTTTTTTGGCTGATTTTGTTTGATTTTCAATTTTTTTGGCTGTGCTTTGCTGTTTTACTGCCCACATCCTGGCAGCAAAATATAAATGCTTTTAGCAAGCATATTGAACAACTCTCATTAACCGTATGTCCCCCACCATTCTCAACTATAAATCTCCTTCGTCTATTCTCTTTCCATCTTCGCAACAATTTTGAATGATTCCTCAGGTTTTTTTAATGTACTTGCATTGTTTATCATCTTGGTCTATCGATTGATAAATTGACTCCATGTGTGGCCAAGTATCACTTTATTGGCTATTCTCATTCTCCGAAGGGATATGTCTGTTATTCTTCTTCAGATCAAATACTTATTACTTCGGCTGTTGTCACTTTTCATGAGGATAAACCTTTCTTCCCTTCCACTACTAGCCCACCCCTACTGCAAGAGCTTCCACGTCCATATGTTCATGTCGGTTGACTATCTATACTACCACTTCCTACTACATCCATCTCACCACCACCATCTATTAGTCGTCCTAAATAGAAATCTCACTAGGATACTCCACGACCGCCTGCCCCTAATTTACTTGTTATGGATGATCTTCATATTGCTCAAGAAACAATGTACATGTACTTTCATCATATTTCTAACTTTGTTTCTTATCCTCTAATTCTCTTAGTTTATGTTGATAATATTCTTATTATTGGTGATATATTGCAAGGATTCTTATGATCAAAGAGTACTTATACTCATATTTTCATACCAATGAATTTGGGTCTTCATTATATTTTTGGGGATCGAGGTTGCTTGACAAGATAATTCCCTTATCTTATTTCAGCGAAAGTATTGTATGAATCTTCCACGCGATGCTGGCTATTTGGAGTGTATGCGAACTGATACTCCTATGGATGCGAATATGAAGCTCTCCTCTCATGGTTCTGCATCCGACTTGCTGCTACCAAATCCTGATTACTATCGGCATCTTGTTGAGAAGCTGATATATTTGATCACTCGTCCAAACATTTCCTTTGTTTTTGAGTACTGCGATGCATTCTCCTCGGGTGTTTGAGCATATTCTTCGCTACTTGAAGAAATCTCATAGCCAGAGACTCGTCTATCAGTCTTCTTGACCTATTATGCTGATTAAACGAGTTCAGTAGATGACCATCATTCTACGATTGACTTCTATACTTATTTTTGGTGACAACTTGGTTACTTGGCGAAGCAAGAAACAAACTATTGTTTTCTTCTATCAAAGCTGAGTATCTTTTGATAGTCCATGCAATTTTCGAGCTAACATAATTGAAAAGTTTGGTTACAAATCTTGGTGTTGCTCATTCTATTGCGGTTGTTTACTATTGTAACGAGACAACTATTCGTATTGCTGAAAAACCAGTATTCTATTAGCACACAAAATATATTGAGGTTGATTGTCACTTCATTTGGAAGAAGGTCAAGCTTCGTGGGATTTAGCTCCAGCATGTTCCTGTTATGGATTGTCGACATCTTCACTAAGGCCTTGTCTCGTCTACTTTCTTAACTTTTTGTCCAAGCTTAGAGCTTTCGACATCTACGCTCCAACTTGTGGAGGAGTATAGAAGATAGTTCTTGTTTATTGTATGGTCTAGATCTTTCTAGTCTTGTCTTAGTTTTAGTCTCACATTGAAAAAACATAAGGGCAGCACACCCTTGCCTATGTATGATACACCATTTTAACGAATTAAGTCCATTAAGTTGAGCAAACTTCTCAACAAAGCCAAAGGGTGCAAAAGAATAACATTCCCATAATCAAGGTAGTCAAAGGCGCAAAGGGATCAAATCGCCCGAGGCACAAGGCGCACTTAAGGCGCACGCCCGAGCGACGCGAGGCGCATATATATATATATATATATATATATATATATATATATATATTCACATCAGATTTCTATATTGATAAACATGTATGCTTCAAATTTTTCCATGTCTAGGTTGCAATAACTTTGAATTGAGTGAGTGAGAGAGAAAACAGTAAAAAAAAGTACATCAGTTCAAAAAACAGACTAAAAACAGTACAACAGTTAAAAAAATAATCTAAACATGTTATTTTTTCACAAGATTTTCAAGGCGTGTCAAGGCGCGCCTTAGCTATTCCAAGGCGCTCGGAAAAGGCGCACCTAGGCGCGCCTTAGGTGCGCCTTAAGAATTGTGCCTCGCCTGGAGTGCCCTGAGGCGCTACCCCTGCGCCTAGGAGCAAGGCGCGCCTTAGGCGCGCCTTTGACTACACTGCCCATAATTTATCTCTCTCTCTCTCTCTCTCTCTCTCTCTCTCTCACACACACACACACACACACACACACATATATATATATATATATATATATATATATATATATATATATAAGGAGATTTTCTGCTATGACAGGTAGGTGATGTTTTTCTATTGGTTTGAAGACTCCATTTAAATTTAAGCAATTGACCCCTTTGTTTTATTTTTTCTCCATATATAAATGTCAATTGTACTTTCCATGCCCTATAGTAGTTTGATGCTTCCTAAGTGACTTCTGCTATCCTTTCTTTTTGATATCCACTTTCTGATTTTGACCTAACCCAACCCTCTTTCTTTAAGCACTTGATCCGACCCAACCCTACCTGAAAACGCTTATTTACCTCTTATGTCCGATATTTTGTATATCGTAAGATATCGGCTGATCTGATTTTGACCTATAAATCGGCCGAGTTTTTCAGAAAACGATATATGCAATATATATAGCCGATATATGTCGGTTTGGATATGTGAAATGATATATCGGCCGATATCTCCGATATCTACAAGAGTGGTTTTTGTCGTACATAAAAACCATTATGGACATATTTCCAAGTGAATAATAACATGTTCAACAGCTAGGTAGTTCATATTGATATGCACTTCTTGTCCTATTAGATATGTTAGTAATGCCAAGGAGCAACTGACTAGATCTTCGTAGAAGACTGTAAGTAGAATTTATAGCTTCACTCTCCAACTGATCGGAACAAAAAGTTGGATGCATACTCTGTTACATTTGAATGAAAAGTCTACTTCAAATATAGCACTTTATTTACGGTTCCTACTTTATTTACATCCTTCGGTAATAGAAGGGCTATGAAGATGGCCTGGTGGTAGACGTGAAAGGGGAAGTTGTATGGAACAACAATTCCGGATGAGTTTTCGAGTTTATGCCGAGCAAGATGTGGGCTGATGAGATGGGGAGTAGGGGACAATGGAGGTCAGGTGGTTGTCAGGCACCGAAGGAGGGGGAGTGAAGGTAGGGTTGGTGAGACGGGGTGTGTGGGAGGGGTGGGTCGTCAGGCATCGAAGGAGGGGGAGTGAAGTTTGGGTTGTTGAGGCTGGTGATGTGGAAGGAGGGGCAGTTGAGGTCATGCTGGCTAACTGGCGGCGAAGAACAGGAAAATGGAGGTCCGACTAGTGAGGTAAGCCAACATTGGAGGGGGAAGTGGAACTTGGGTAAGCCATCATGCGTCGAAGTAAGGGTGTTGGAAGTCGGTTGGGTCTAGGGAGACAGAGGGAGAAAATGAGTCTGTACGAGGAAATCTATGATATTATTGAATAATAAAAGGAGCGTTGATATGGAAGTAAAATTGTCTTGTATATATGAAATAGAAACAAAAAAGGGATTATTTGCTCAATTAAATAAAGAAGTTTATAAACCAATAAAATACTGCCACCTATCCCTCGTACTAGTAAATTTTCTACTATGACAGTGTGTAATTGTATGTTTGAAATTGCAAATGCAAGATTTTGTAAGATATAATATTTACATAGTTATGATCTAGGAAGCACGAACACTCCAAAATCTGGGCTTATTGTGTCGAACATTTATCAAACAAAACCATGGACACCCCAAAATACACTAAGACATAGCAAAATAGGTTCCGTTTCCATGTCACCGTTTCTGTCTCCATGCAATATATGTTATGGTGGTCGTCTATTTTTAATTCAATGATCATTTCTATTTATCCATAGATTCACTTTGAAATCCAAACCTATCTTATTTGACAGAATAAATAAAAAGATTATTTTAACAAGGTTTGGGATCTTTTTTTATCCTACTCTTTTCCTTACAAAAACATAAATAAGATGAATATGAAAATCAAGGAGAGAGTAGAGAAGAGTTGGACTAGGGAAAAAAAGGAAGAGTAGTTATATCAATAATTTTACCAAATCACAATTTATTGGTTCATGTTTATTAAGTTTTTTCACTCAAAAATCAATTTAAATTCTATGTAAACTGTTTTTGTGATAAAAAATAATCTAAATTTTATTTTATTGGATAACTAGTGTTTTAAAAGGTGTTTGCCTTGTCGCCTAGTCATTTTCGGATCCTCTGATGGCTATGCAACTAGTATTTAGGCGACAAGATCTTCAGGCGACTGTTCTGCCTTGGCGCTTGAGGCAATCACTTCAAGCAGCCTCAGGCCACCTAAGGTAGCCTTAAGCACCTTGACCTTTTTTAACTTGAATGTGACTGCCTTGGCGCTTGAGGCAATCGCTTCAAGCCGCCTCTGGACACGTAAGGTCACCTTAAGCGTCTAGACCTTCTCACTTAAATGTGACCTGCAACTTATTTTTTATTTTGAAATCTGGCACATACCAAATAATCTAAAGTTATTGACATTATTAATAATTTAATGTAGATACTAGAGAATACAAAAGAAACAAGTCTTTCTCCTTCATATTCTCTTCCCATTATGTGTGTCTCCTAACCCACTGAATCTCATCTCCATTTGTGACTGTGACACCTAAGGTCACCTTAAGCGCATCATGCCTATTTTTGATACACACATACGAAGTGCACGATGATCATTAACCTAGTATTTTTTATTTGTTGTTGATGGTGATGAATGATACAAATATGTTGTTAGTGTTGGTGACGGAGAAGATAATATGGATGATGATAATTTTTAGGATTGTCCATTTCTTATTATTATGAGCTTATGATAATTTGTTTTGAGTTTTGATAATGGCTAACCTTTAGTTATTATCTTAAATATTTTATGTACTCCATTTTTTTCTATTTTAATATTGTTATAAATTTATTAGACATAGTACGAGATTGTTTGTTTAAAACTATATTATTAAAAAATCTAAAAATATGTGCCTCGCTTCGTTGAAGCCCACACCTCGCTACGCGCCTCGCCCCTAGGCTCTTTAATACCCTAGGGCCTTTCGCCTTTTAAAACACTGACACTAACAGGTAAATCTCACCTAATCTCCATTTATCTCTCTCTCTCTCTCTCTCTCTCTCTCTCTCGTTGTTCTCCTATGGCAAGACCCGATGATCACGAAGCAGACTAATGTTTTATGATACTCCGTAGGTTGTTGATCCCTATGATGAGTCTATTCTCTCTCTCTCTCTCTCTCTTCCTTTTTTTGTTTTCGCAAATTTTTGTTTGATTACTCCCACCTTTAGAATTTCGCAACCATTTCCCTTGTTTTTTATGTTTTAAAATTTAGTTATAGTATGATTAGTATTGATTTATGAATAGAGAGATCTATAATAGTATTGTTTATTTGTTTTTTGATTGTATACTTCATATGCCATTATGTGTATATGCTCAACAAGATTTGCATACGATTAGATCACCAAACCACAACAGTCTTGACCATGAACCACAAGCTTGTCTTACCTATTATACACCCCTAATTATAACCTTGAGGCCTCCGTCATGCCGCTTTGACCTTAGACCCTTTGATCGTCACCGCCATAAAAAGCTTGTGGATGACATTAATTTTTTTTTGTAAAAAGTAGTTTCTTGACTAAGTCATTACAATGTAAGTACTTGTATACTAGGAGTTATAGTTGTTGAGGATGAGTAGAAATGTGCAAGAATCTTTTGTGTACATTTCAAGAGATGCAACTAACATGTTTTCACTAATCGAAGCTTTGCTCATAGTTTTCTTGGTCTTAGAACATAGAGTTGTGTAATATGAGGTTCAAACTATCGGTGTCAGAGCCTTCTTTTGAGTACCAGTAGATTGAAGTTAATAGTAATAAAAAATATTAAAAAGAAACAAGAAAACTATTTGATACGTTTTGACATAGTTTTATGTATTATTTGTTGTTTTATGTTAGTTTTTAATAAAACAATATTCAATAGTGCCGGATCCTTCACCTGTAATAGTTATTTTTTATTTACTTGTAGACAAATTACATCAGAATAAACATTTTTGAATGTAATGATTTTAAGATGGATGAATGTTGTAAATTTAATAATGAATATTATCAACAGAATATAGCATTTCTGTCTTAGACATGACGGAATCATTTTGGCGACTTTCATTTTTTTCCATACTTAGCTCTCTTTTTTTTTGATTTTTTGATTTTTTTGATTTTTTTTTCTTTGGTGAATAGCCAGGAAAGACAGCCTCATAAGTCGGTATCAGCTAGTATCTGTTGGTTTTGGATCGTGATATCAAATGATAAGATCAGTGGCGACCACTACTACGAATGTTGCTTTCTTCTAGTTAACCCACACATTGCTCCTCACACCGCTGGCCTGGATAACACGAGTTTGATTTATAGATATACATATTCATTTTTAGATGTATACAATTTACTGTCTAATATGAATTAGCTAAAATACATTTTATTGTCAATTTTTTTGTACCATGAGTTGTCAAATTTTGATGTAGAGGTCCTAAGGTAGCAATAACTTAGGCCAGCTATACAATCTGTTTTTTGGGTCATTGGACAACCCACTTATTTAATGGCTCGAGCTAGGATTCACTCAGGTCAGGTAAACAATTATTTGTTGGTATGACTCTTAGAAGCCAGAAACTCCTAGGAGGTCAACGAATCTTAGTAAGAACATCGATTAGGCGGTTCTTACTTGGGAGCTCATTGAGAGCTCGTTTCCCAGACGACTGGAGCTCGTTTCTCATGCGACGGGAGCTTATTCCCCCGACGACATGAGCGACTCCCATTATATGACCATAATTTTAAAAGAGAACATAAATTTTAGGAAGAAAGTTAGACAAAATTTAATATCCGTTTATCAAAGTATCAAGAAACTAAAGATTATTTACCTTGACATCATAAAAAATTAACATGCGAATGATATCTCTGTAACTTGTACTGAACTTTATCAATTCTAATAAATATTAAGATATTTATAAGTTTTGATAACGATAATTAATAAACATAAATAATTATTAGCACACGCTCCCATCACGCTTCCAACTTTAGACTCTTCTAAGTAGTTGCGTTCCCTCGCTCCGTCTCCGCTCCCGTCCCCGCTTCCGTCTCCGCTCCCGCTTCCGTCCCTGTTCCCGTTTTTGGCTTCTAAGGTATGACTTCGGGAATGAGATTGCTAGAGAAGAGATGTGACAAACAAGTCAAGCAAGTTTCAGTTGAACTTTAAAACCTAACAACAAAAGCTAGCTCTCCATTTCAGTGCGAATGCTACTAGTTAATTCCTGATTTTTCTACTAATGAATTTTCTTTGTAAGGCTCTTAATCCTAACAAGAAAGTTAGCTCCCCATCTTTCCAACTGAACTTAACTAATAATAACACACATGAATGCTGCCCTTTAAATAACTATAGGTAGAAAACCATTACCCTGTGATAAGGTGGTGTCTTGCGGTCCAAGAAAATTTGTACTGTAGCAACTTAAACTCATTTTGAACCCGAACAGACCCAAAGGCCAAAACAGAACTGGAGTATCGGTGCACTAATAACTCCAAACATATTTGTTGAAGGAATATCTGTAACTTGTCATTTCTTAAAAAAAGTGCCACAATATCTAATAATGTGTTTATACATTCTGCATCATATGAGTATGATAGCTACGAAGTATAGGCAATCAGATTCCTTCAAGAATGAGCTGTCGACAGTATGGACAAATGTGCTTGCTTAGCTTCTCAGCACCTACGGGTCTGCAGGGGGGTAAAATCCCATTTCAATACATGAAGACGAATTTTCTAGGTTGAATATGCTCTACGGATGCATGTTAACATAAATGATCAATTATAATCTTGTCTAAGAATTACAATTGGGACATGATATTTGTATGCCCAGATATTTCCACGATTGTACGTAAATATTGAGAAGCCAAAACCTGTTTTTGTTCTCTTTCATTTATCAACTCAGTTATTTTGTGCCATATTAATGTGTCCTAATAATTTAAAATTGGGAAAGATTGAGATTGAGGACTGGGGGTTTCGTCTGTCCACATTTTTTTCTTAATAATCTAATATCCAGAGTTGTTCTGGATGGAAAGACATCATGCCTTTATAATATACCGTAATATAGTAATACAGACTGCAGTATAGTTCACTGTACTATGTAGTAGACTGTTATTATTGATCTGAAAAAGTGATAGACAGCTGCTACATTTATCATCGGTGGTACATTTGTAAGGGCATGTATGATATGAGTCAGCCAAGGTTTGCAATATCAGTATCATAATCGGTTTCGAATTATCGACTCTTCCTATGAGTATCAGGATTGGCACTATCACTGTTTTTGGATTGGTGTATCATAAGGCAAATAATTATTAATAAATTATTAAAAATTTAGGAAAAATATTTTATATCTTTAGGCATTATTTTAAGCTATTTTATGTGTTGCTTCCTAGTAGTTTTGATATCACCTATGCTGATTGGTTTATCTGCGATAAATAAGTTTTCATTTATATGCTTTTACAACCTGACTATGTTTTTACACCTTTGTTGATTCGTCTTTTTCTTTCAATTTTATTTTCCGAATTGGCTGGAAAAGAGACCGCCAACGTCGGTATGACTCAGTATCGGTAGTGGTCAGTATCGAATCGGGACATGCCAAACCCAAACCGTATCGGTATCAGTCGTATTGTATCGGTACCAGCCGATACTGCAAACTATGGTGTCAGCACATGTTAGAGTGTCCTCTATTAGGCGATTGAACATGTGGATAGAACATCAAAGCCTCTATTCCAAATTTTTAGTGTCGGCTATCTGAATCCTTTTCATCCATTTAGCTCTGATGACCATTTCTTCTGTAACGTTGAGAAAATTGGAATTTGAATAATTAAAGTCAAATTAGCCTATGGTTATTATGTAGAAAATTATTAATGAGTTCTCTAATCTTACAAAATCTGTTGTGAGCAATATTTACGTCTCCAATCCGAACCGTATATTAATTTTCAATTGTATATCAACAGAATAATTAGCTCATATCTTGACCACTAAAATGATGGTTGATGGAGAAGGCATGGAGTATTATTTAATAAGAGGGAAGGTTATAAAAGAACGATTAGCATAAGGAAAATGAGCCTGGCAATCCTTGTGAAATACTTTCCTAATTTGACATTTTACTGCTCAGTGAATATTTTCAACTGTGATATTCTGATCCATAACTTAAACCTGACTCTGTATCTTAGTGCTACTTTTCTGCTTTCTTTTCTAACTTACAGTGTGTTTAATTATAAATATCATATTCAGGTGGAAGCATTTGTAGATTACTTTCTGTGTTCCTCTTGCATTTTTTATCTTCTTTAATCATTCAATGATGACATCACATATCCTTTTCATGGCAGACGACGACTGGCAGCAGAGAACACACCATCCCAGCACATGGAAACGACCATGCTGCAGCAGGTGGTTCCTCGTCAGGAGACTTATACACAAAGCCGAGCAGCTGCTCTTCAAAATGTAGAATCAACAATATCTGAACTTGGTGGAATTTTCACACAGTTGGCAACAATGGTTGCTCAACAGGGCGAGTTAGCTATCAGGTTTCTTTATTTCATCTGTGACCCTATTTCGTTAATGTATTTGCATGCATTATTTCTTCTTATCAACAAAAGATGTAATGCAGACAGTTTTTGTTCTTTAGATTGGATCAGAAGTACCCTGATATATTTTATGCATATATAACTCCCTAATACTTTTATTTTTAAGGAAAGTAGGTTAATAGAATAGTCTAGAGTCAATTTATCAATAGATTCTGTACATGAAAATGAAGGAAACAAGACTAAAACTGGAAAAGTATTCCTAAGCACTGTCGATTGCACTACGTCACAAAGCCAGAGCAAGATAATGAAGTACGGGATGCTTTGGAAGGATTACTCCAGATGGCTGTGCAATGACATTCTAATAGTCTAAAAAGCATAGTACCTGCAGCAGTTGGTGGAGCTATTTACAGAGGTGTAAGTGGATACAATGGTAAACAAAAAGCAGAGAAGAAACTTATGTAATCAGACTTCACCTAGGGATAGAAGGAAAGGTGTTATAAAACAAAAAGAGAAGAAACCTGTGTAAGAAGACATCACCTAGGGCTAGAGACAATCAGACATCAGGGAACATAGATTCAGAAAGAAAAAAAAAAAACCCTAACACAATAGGCAGCAAATTCAGACTCATCTAATTAAGGTCAGATTAAGAATTTACCTGCACGGGGGCAATATGATTATTTTTATTGACAATTCATGGAAAATCCAGCCAGAGCAGGTAAAAGTCCCTCCTTTCAGCAATATTTCTATAGTCACATTCAACTTCTTTTATGTATTGCACATTGAGATCAGCATCCAACAAATTGTCAGGTCAATTAGGATTCAGGAGACTGCAAGGATCAAATGTGAGGATCCAGCTGCAATCTCCTGTTTTAATCGAGGGTATCGGATTAGGCCCCACCAGTTGAATAATATTTTCTTCTATTTATCTTCACAAAATTCAACTTAAATTTTCTCTCTAGTCGACTGATACTTGCACTTGATGATCTATATACAAAACAACGTACAACTAATCTCGAAGAAAGATGGCATGGCACTGCTGCAGATAATACACCTTTTACATTATTTAAGTAATCATATGCAATATTTTTTTTTGTCTCAGTGGATTGATGCTGAATACATGATTAATGTTTGTCAGGCAATGTACTACTCTACCTATGTTATTAATTGCTCTTTGATGAAAATGATATGTTTACCTATCAATCTATTAGTTAATGGCCGAGCCAAAGAACTATCTGATTCTTCAAATCCTTTATTTCTTTCATAAATTGGGATCTCTGCTGTTAAATTGCTTTTTGTAGGTTAGCCTGCAAACTTTGGGTTAAAATCTTACGAGTTAAAGGCCTCTTTCAGGATTGATGATAACATGGATGAAACATTAGTCAACGTGGATAGTGCTCGTAGTGCTCTCTTGAAACACTTGAGTCGGATATCATCAAACAGGTGGCTCCTAATCAAGATATTTGCTATTCTCATACTCTTCTTGTTGGTGTTCATTTTCTTTGTGCTCTAAAATGTAGCAGGGAAAGCTTGTATTTTTTGGTATATGTATTCTATTTTTTTGTTATGATTTTTCTTCTTCGAACAACTATTGGTGTTCAGCCTGGAGGCTTTTGGAGTACAAGTGCCCAACTCACACTTACCTTATTATTTCATTAATGTTGTTGTAAATTGTAAATCAGTTTAAATATGTCTACCTTTGTTAGTTTTTGGCTAGTTTCTGCTAGTCTGAGTTGTGGTATCATCTTCCTGTATATGAATGATTTCATAACCTTCTTTTATAATAAGCCGAACAAATAGCTATATTCTTGCAAATCTGGTTATTCCATTAACTTTGTAATCTACAAATGCGTGGAGAGAATTAAAGACATTTTTTGAATTCTTGGTTGACATTAAATACTGGAATAGAGGTTAGACAATATGATGCTTTTGTTAACTGCAGCTTAGTAAAGTTACACTAATTCTTTAACTTCTCAGATTAAGTAACTTGTGGGTCTAACGGCAGCCTATATTCTAAGGTCATAATATTGTACTCTTGAAAACTTGTTACAACTTTATTTATGTAATTTTGTCTAGATATTGTAGTATTTGAGCTTCAAAAATGGACATTACCATAAACCGAGTCGTGGGGAGAAGGCGACAGTTTAGTTGGATTGGGAATAGTTTGCTTTGGTTATTGTACTTTTGGGATATTAAGGGACGTTGTGGTAAGGCCATTGCCATGGGGTGAAAGTTTTAATTGATTCACGATCAACTTAAAATTTTTAAATAGATGCAAGATCTATCAGTATTTGGAGCAAATCTAGTGTAGGAAAGTGAACTAAGTCGCACACCTTCTCTCCAAGAAGGTATTGTTAAAAAGCTTTTGGACAAAAATTATATTGGGGAGATTTAATCCAGAAGTTTCTTCCATTTCCTATGGTACAATCTTGCAACCATGGACAAAAATCATATTGTGGAGATTTAATCCAGAAGATTCTTCCATTTCCTATGGTACAATCTTGCAACATAAACAATCATGTCGAGAGAAATCTACCTATTAGTATCTTACACAAGAATAGAGTTTCGATGTGTGTGCGGGAGGCACGATGTGATATGAAGGCACAAACACAATACTGAATATCCGTTGTAGTGATTAACCTTGCGTTATGATCGTGACTTGAGAATTTAATTTTATTGTGTATCTACTCGTCCTCGTATCCTAGAGTGCGAATATCCTACCCCTAAGAATTTTTGTCGTTGGTAGCCCGTCACTAACCTAGCCTATTCAATTGTGAATATGCGACTAATCCTAACTTTTAGGTAGTTTTGCATTTGATGGTTTTCAGATCAAAATTGGTTCTCCTGAATTTAAAATAATAATTGGCAGTCTTCTTTGTACTTCATGATTTTAAATATTCGACCAAGAGCAACTCTTCATAAAATTCACACAATAATAATCCCCTCGTTGGACATATTCACATCGGAATTCACAACGCAAATAATACGATATTATGATTTATGTTATAACGTGGGTTACTAAAATGTTGGATTTTCACTTTGTTTTTAGTCCCACATTGGTTAGAGATTAGTATTACATCTTCATTGAGTTGTATAAATAAGGTCTTCGCCTTCCACTATGTGATTACACTAATAAGAGATATTCTCTCCCATTTTCTTCTTCCTCCTTCTACGTTTATTCTAACACGTTATCGGCACGAAGCTCTAACGAGAGAAAAAAAAGCGAGAGCATCTCAGTGAAGCCGCCATTTGCGGATTCTCCACTTTGTTAATATGTATGGTTGTTTATGTTTTTTTTTTTTCTGCATACGCATACCGTAGGCGCAACCTGATGTTGATGTTTATACATCTCTTGGCATACCGCTAGGACAAAAAAGAATAATTTTTATCCATTCATCTCACTTCTTTTAGTTAACTCTGATAGCACTCCGATGTTAATCGCATATAGATCTCTCGGAGAGAATGTTGAAGTTATTCTTTATTATTATTTTTTTATATGTTAATACATTCAGATCAAAACCATCAGAGATCTGATGACCATGAAAATATGAATTGTTTGGTCTATATATATAAGACTTCTGGAACATCATTGTTCGAAGCATACCATATGTGGTATTTTTGAAAGACTTCTTGAACATAATCATTGTTCGAAGCATACCATGAACATCTAGTGTTTAATATTTACCTACGACTTCTGGAACATCATTGTTTGAAACATACCATGAACAAGATTTGTTTGGTATAAATAGACTTTTGAAACATCATTGTTTGAAGCATACACCATGAACATGAATTGTTTGGTGATTTACCAAGTTCTTATGTTAACTTGTTATTATTGATCTTATACAACAATATGTCAAACCTCACAAAGCATGATTTCAAGCCTCTAAACTTAGAAGGCCAGAACTTTCTCAACTGGAGATTGGATGTTGAATTGCACCTTCAAGCCAAAAGCTTAGGTAACGCAATTGTGGCTGATAAACCAATATCTGCACAAGATAAAGCGAATGTTTTAATTTTTCTAAGATATCATATTCATGATGATCTCAAAGCTGAGTACTTAATAGTCAAGGACCCCTTGGTGCTATGGAATTCTCTATCTGAGAGATATGATCACCAGAAAATGATCATACTACCAGGTGCACTACATGAATGGCTCAATCTACGTTTCAAAGATTATAAGAAAGTTGCAGCCTATAATTCAGCTATGTTCAGGATTACTTCACAATTGAAGTTATGTGGTAAAGAAGTGACAGAGCATTCCATGCTAGATAAAATATTCACCACATTTCATGCGACTAATATGACCCTACAACAGATGTATAGGGAGAAAATTTTAAGAAGTATTCCAAACTCATTGCTGTCTTACTCGTGCTCGAGAAAAAAAACGAGTTATTAATAAAAAAACCACACTAGTAGACCAACTGGGTCTGCACCAATTTCAACTGAAGTGAATGCGACTAGTGCTCGGAAAAATGTGACCAATACTAGGGGTCGAGAAAATCACAGAGGTAGAGGGCATGGACGCCGTGGAAGCCAAAGAAATGGCTACAATCCGGGTCCAAGGAACGATACACAGTTCAAAAAATAAGAGATTTAATCCTCGAAGAAACAATGCCTAAATTCCCAATCCAGCTGCTTCAAAGAGTTGGTCATTGGATGTGAAACTGTCGCACCTCACAAAAGAAAGTGGACGAGTATGAAGCCTCAAAGGGTGTGGAGACTAATCTCAAGGAGGGTACATCACACATGGATTTTAATGATTTCTTCCAAGATAAGGATAGAAACGTAATTTCGGAAGACCAGTTCAACGTCATGATAGGCGAAGTCAATGAATAATTATTGTATGCTTATCTAAGTTTATTTACTTTCCACTTTAAATAAATTGGTCATTATATGATCAATAGTCTAGGCATTTTACTTTCTTTCAAGCAGTTTTATTTAGATTTAGATCAAGTTGTAATAATTGGCAATATGTCAAGTTTAACCATTTAGTAGCATATTAATATATTATTAATTTTTTTTTTTTGAAAGGTATGGACAATGATGATGGCATATGCTTGAAAAGTGCAAGTTAATCTCCTCGGGGCTATATTAAACTACTCTGAAGGTAGTAGAATTTTACCCCATCACTAGCAAAAGGCTAAAGGATCCAAGAAATCTAATCCTTTGGCATGACAGATAGGGTCATTCATGATCGACTATGTTGAGAAATGTCATCAACAATACCAATGGGCATAATTTATCATACCAAAGTCTTTCCTTTCCTACTGAACATTTATGTGTAGCTTGTTCACAGGGTAAACTCATTACAAGACCTTCACTTCTCAAAATAGCTTATGAATCACCACCATTCCTTCAGAGAATACAAGGTAATATTTGTGGACCAATTGATCCTGCTAGCGGACCTTTCAGGTATTTTATGGTTCTAATAGATGCTTCTAGTCGATGGTCAAATATTTTCTTACTCTCATCTAGAAATTTTGCCTTCTCCAAGCTACTTTCTCAATTGATTAAGCTTAAGACTCATTTTTCTGACCAACATGTTAGAACGATTCGACTTGATAATGCAGCTGAGTTCACTTCCTATACTTTTGATGATTATTGTGCTTCCGTAGGAATAGAAGTTGAACATTATGTCCCTCATGTTCATACCCAAAATGGTTTAGCAGAGTCCTTGATTAAGCGTTTTCGCACATAGCAAGGCCTTTACTCATGCAATCAAATTTACCCATTTCAGCTTGGAGATATGCCATATTACATACTGCTAAATTGATCATTGTTAGGCCAACTGCATATAGTGGAGTTTGGAGATGGAGAGGAGAAGGAAAAAAAGTAGGAGAAGAGAGAATATGAGAAAATGAGATTGCAAGGGCTTTAAACCCTAGGTTGCATCTCATGTTTATTTATATTGATATGAAATACACCCACAATTACTATTATACCCTCATATGATAAATAACAAAATAAAATAACTCTAACACCCTCCCTCAAGCAGGAGCATATAGATCAGACATGCCCAACTTGTTGCATAAATAAAAAAATGGACCACGAGCAAGTGGTTTGGTGAGATATCACCTAATTGATCCTCTGACCGAACATAAGGAGTGACAATCTGTTTCTTCAGCAACAAATCACGAACAAAAATGACAATCCACCTTGATATATTTTGTGCGCTCATGAAACACCGGATTACTTGTGATAAACATTGACGACTGATTATCACAATACATCTCCATCGGAATTAGAATCATAATTCCTATTTCATGAAGAAGAGACTATACCCACATAATCTCAGAAACTGTATGAGCCATCGCACGGTACTCGGCCTCTGTACTAGAATGAGCCACAATATTCTGCTTCTTACTACGCCACGTGACAAGATTGCCACCCACAAACGTACAATAGCCAGAAGTAGACCTCCTATCACTGTGACTGCCTGCCCAATCAGCATCACTGAACCCAGTCACCGTAAGCAACTGGGAAGGTTTGTACAACAAACTCTTTCCAGGTGCACCCTTTAAGTATCGAAGAATGCGAGAGATAGCCTCCCAATGTGGTTGCCGAGGGACATGCATAAACTAACTAACTACTCCAACTGCATATGTGATGTCTGGTCGAGTAACAATAAGATATATAAGTTTGTCAACCAAACGTCTATAATATCCAACATCCTCAAATAACTCTCCCCTGTCAGCATCAAGCTTGTCATGATAATCCATAGGAGTCTCAACTGGCCGACACTCCAATATCCCAGTCTCGGAGAGCAAGTCTAGAACATACTTGCGTTGTGACAGATACACACCTTTCTTAGATCGAGCAACCTCGATTTCAAGAAAATATCGAAGAAGACCAAAATTCTTAGTATAAAACTGACGACTAAGGTAGGCCTTCAAGTCCACAATTCTAGTATGATCACTCCCAGATATAATGATATCATCAACATAAACAATCAACACGATAATACCTGCTGAGAAAGAATGGCAAAATACTGAATGATCTGATGTGGTACGTCGAAAGTCATACTAAATGAGAACTGAACTGAACTTGTCAAACCAAGCACGAGGTGACTGTTTCAGTCCATATAATGCTTTCTTCAACCGACATACGAGTTTTTCATTTACTGCTACAACATATCCTGGTGGTTGATCCTTATAAATCTTCTCCTGTAAGTCACCATACAAGAAAGCATTCTTTATGTCCAGCTGATATATAGGTCATTGGTGATTAACCGCCACAGAAATAAGAATCTGAACTGAATTCAGCCGAGCCACTGGAGAGAAAGTCTCCATATAATCCATACCATATGTCTGAGTATACCCTTTGGCAACCAACCGTGCCTTGAGGCGCTTAACAGAACCATCGGGGAGATACTTAACAGTATACACCCATCTACAACCCACTGTCTGCTTTCCAATAGGAAGTGATGTAAGCTTCTAAGTCTAATTTTGATATAAAGCATACATCTTCTCATCTATTGCACTTTTTCAACCAGAAGGTGATATAGCCTGCTTGTAAGTTTTGGGAATATAAATAGAAGGCAATGAAACAACAAATGCATGAAAAGATGATGAAGCACGGTGTAATAAAACATAGTTAGAAATGTGATGCTTATTCTTTGTGGTACAAAGACATTTTTTTTCCTGAAAGCAATAGGAAGATCATCTGGATCTGTGGTGATGGGAGCAGACCTCAGGCACGGAAGATGATTGGTTGAGGGCTGAATTCTATAGAACCACTAGCCTGTCCTTGGATCTCTGATAAACCTGTAAATGAGAAATGGAGACAGAAATTGATTCAGGAGTGACCGAAAGTGGTATGGAAGATATCAAATCTGTTGTAAAAGGAATACAACGGTTTCCTAAAGGAAAGAAATGGGTAGACTCAAAGAATGTAACATCCGCACTGACATAATATTTGTGTGACTGTGGACTATAACAACGATAACCTTTTTGAGTACGAGAATAACCAAGAAAGACACACTTCAGAGATCTATGAGCCAACTTATCTCGATTAGGTTCCAAGTTATGAATAAAAGCGACACACCCAAACACTCGAGGAGATAAGAAAAAAGGTACGATATTTGTATGTAATATGGTAAATAAAACTTTGTTATTTAATACAGATGAAGGCATGCGATTTATTAGATAACATGCAGTAAGAACGATATGTGCCCAATACTGTTTAGGGACATGCATATTGAACATGAGAGTTCGAGCCACATCTAAAATATGTCGATGTTTGCGTTCGGCTATACCATTTTGTTGAGAGGTGTGGACACAACTGGTTTGATGAATCATACAATGATCAACACAAAAACTGTTCACAGAAGATTGAGTATACTCCAAAGCATTATCAGAACGTAGAATTTTGATACGTTTATCAAACTGAACATAGACTTCATTATAAAAGGCAGATAACATATTTGGAAACTCAGATCTTTCTTTCATTAAATAACACCAAGTCATTCTCCAATAATCATAAATAAAAATAATAAAATACTAAAATTCTTTCAGATTTTTGACTCTAGACGGACCCCAAATATCAGAATGAACAAGATCAAAAGACTCTAATTGACGATTCTCACTAGGACGAAGGAAGGAACTACGGTGATGCTTGCCTAACTGACAAGCCTCACATTCAAGACTAGAAACATGACTCAAACTAGGAACAACTTGACGCAACTTAGCCAAAGACGGTTGTCCCAAACGATAATGTCACTACAATAGAGAAGTAGAAACATAAGTGAAGGACTTTTCAGGTAGATCCAAGTAGTACAGTCCATTTTTTTTATCCCGAACCAATCATCTTCTTCGTACTGAGGTCCTGAAAAACACACGAATTGGAAAAAAATATAACAGAACATTGAAGAGATTTGGTTAACTGGCTCACAGATAACAAATTAAATGAAAAATTAGGCACATATAATGAATCAAATAATGATAGTGATTGAGTAGGGTGAATGACACATTTCTCAAGCACATGACGAGTAGACCCATCAGCCAAGAAAATATTATGTTTTATGGAACTACGATTATGAAAGAGAGATGTTATACCAGATATGTGAGAGCTTGCTCCTGAGTCGATGACCCAAGAGGTGGTTGGTGATTGGGTTGCCACGAAAGTAGGATTACCTATATGTGCCATGATTGTAGTAGGCTGGGAGGTGGTACTAGCAAGCGCGTTCAAATTTTGGAGGATCTGTTCAAATAGAGATGAGGTATCAGACGTTGAAGTCTGATTGAAACCCGAAGTATCATCTCTAGGAGCAGAAGTGGTGACCTGGGACTGCATATTTTCATCATGCACTTGATGTGCATATTCTGGTTTGCCCCACTTGTCCAATAATAGTCTTCCATATGACCGTACATTCCATAATAGTTACACTTCCGTGGTTGACCACGGCCACCACCACCACCAACATCACCACCACCACCACCGTGCCCACCACCACGACCATTGTCTCTACCACTACGACCTCCTCCTCGACCAAAACTACGACCACTATCTTTACGACCACGTCCACTACCATGTCCATCACCACGACCAACAACACTAGAAACTAGGGAAGAAGAGTCAGTACTCGGCGCCATAGAACTCTGTCCTAGAAAGGAACGATTGAGATGGGAGAAAGTATCTGCCACCGTAGGTAACTGCTCTCCAGCTAGGATTTGAGATTTATAAGGTTTGAGCACATGATCCAAGCCGGCTAGGATAAGTGAAACATGAAACTCTTTCTTCTGTCTCTGAGCTTCCTTCAAATCAGTAGTAACATGATGATATTGAAGAAATTTCTCCCACAAAGCCTTCTTTGAAGCCAAATATTCATTCACAGGCTTTCCATTTTGCTTTGTATTAAACAATAACTCGTACAACTCATAGATACGGACAACGTTTTGCTTCTGCGAATATGATTCTTCCAGAGATGCCCAAATCTGTTTGCTTGATTTACACCACTTAATATTAGCAGCGATATGCGGTTCCATACTATGCCACAACCACGATATAACGTATGCATCTGCACTCATCCAATCTTCATACTCAGCGGAAGTTTCAGGCAGGGGTTCTTCCGTCAAAAACTTTAACTTCTTCTTCTCCCTTAACACTACTTTGATAGACTTGGACCAGGCAAGGTAGTTCGCACCATTGAGTTTCACCGCTGTAATCGACTTTCCCAATTCATCATTATAAATAACAGTAAAAGAAGAACCACCTCTGCTACCACCACAATACTTACAGATGCAACAGAAACACGAGATCTTTGAAACCCTATATCTCACAAGGAGCCTCAACCGACGATGAATAACCAACAGAGATCTGTAGAAACCCTAGATCTCATAAACGAACCACGAACGACCACGAACAACGAACGACGAACGGCGAATCATAAAAAGTAGACGAACAATGAATCCTTGTCGTGGATGGGATGTACAGTACTTTCAAATATATGTTATGATACCAAGTGACGTTTGGAGATGGAGAGGAGAAGGAAAAAAGTAGAAGAAGAGAGATTATGAGAAAGGAAATTGCAAGGGCCTTAAACCCTAGGTTGCATCTCATGTCTATTTATATTGATATGCAATGCACCCATAATTACTATTGTACCCTCATATGATAAATACTAAATAAAAGAACTCTAACACATATCATGAATTTTTACTATCACAACTTGTGACAGGCTATCAACTTAACATCTCTCATTTGCATAAATTTGGTTGTGCTGTTTATGTTTTTATCCCCCCCTCCTCAGCGCTCTAAAATGGGACCTCATCGCTGTTTAGGAATTTGTATTGGTTTTGATTCACCCTCAATCATTAGATATTTGGAACCTTTAACTGATGATATTTTTACTGCTAGATTCGCAGACTGCCATTTTGATGAGACTAAAATTCCGCCGTTAGGGGGAGATAAGAAAGAAAAGATTGTTCTTACAGAACCATTCGCCATAAATAAACGACATAAATTATCGTGGGATAACCCACTCTGTCTCATCTAGATCATCGTATTAATCAATGTGAAACTGAGGTATGAAGGATATTACATCTATATGAGATTGCAAATCAAATGCTAGATGCATTTACTGATGCAGCTAAAGTAATTAAATCACATGTGCCCACCGCAAATGTGCCAGCTCGAATTGATATCCCTGTAGGAAAAAATATCAGAGTGGCTAATGAATCTACTGCATGCCAGAAGCGTGGTAGACCTATATGTTCGAAGGACTTAGTCCCTAGAAAGAGAAAATGCCCAAGTAACGCTCTTAAGGAGGTTACACATAATACTCAAGAAGATGTTATGAATGATAGATCCATACTCTCTGAAAATTCAGAAGAGGTTATTGTCTTAGAAAAGACACATGCCCAAGAGGAGGCTCAGGTACCTAAAAGCAAAGAGATCTCTATGTTTTATACATATACAAAAAATGTATTGGATCGCAAAGATATAACAATAGATGAGATATTCTCATTCTCAGTAGCTACTGAAATATCTAAGGGCATTGATGACACTAAACCATGTAGGATCGATGAATGTCGACAAAGAAAAGATTGGACAAAATGGAAGGATGCTATTTAAGCAGAATTGCATTCCCTTAATAAATGTGGAGTGTTCGGACCTATAGTACAAACACCAAAAGACGTCAGACCGGTAGGTTACAAGTGGGTGTTTGTAAGAAAGCAAAAGAAAAAGAATAAAATCGCTCGATTTAAGGCACGATTAGTGGCACAAGGGTTTTTTCAGAGACCCGGGATTGATTACGAAGAGACATATTCTTCCGTAATGGATGCAACAATGTTCCGTTATTTGATAAATCTGACAGTTGAGAAAAAGTTGGACATGAGACTTATGGACGTTGTAACAGCCTATCTGTATGATGATTTAGATAGCGATATCTATATGAAAATTCCTGATGGATTTAACCTACCCAGCTCAAAAGCTAAGAATATGCATTCCATAAAGCTAAGACGTTCATTGTACGAATTTGAAATAATCCAGAAGGATGTGGTACAACTGTCTTAGTGAATATATGAAAAGGGAGGAATATGAGAATAATCCTATATGCCCATGTATCTTCATAAAGAAATCTAAGGAGGGTTTCGCTATAGTTGCAGTATATGTCGATGACATAAACTTGATTGGGACAAGACATCAAATCAATGAGACTGTAAACTATCTAAAAAAGGAGTTCGAGATGAAAGATCTCGGAGACAAGAAATATTGTCTCGGATTACAAGTTGAGCATTGCACTAATAGAATTTTAGTGCATCAATCCAAATACACAAAATATATTGAAACAGTTCAATATGGATAATGCTCATCCCCTTAGCACTCCAATGGTTGTTCGATCTTTAGATATCATTAAATATCCATATCGTCTTAAGGACGACAATAAAATGATGCTAGGACCTGAAGTATCGTACCTTAGTGCCATTGGGGCATTAATGTATCTATCACAATGTACAAGGCCAGACATATCATTCTCTGTCAATCTGTTGGCTAGATATAGCTCGACACCAACTCGTAGACATTGGAATGACATTAAACATGCGATTGAGATATCTTCGTTGAACTACCGACATGGGATTATTTTATACTTGTGGTTTATCTGACATCGCGAATCTAGTTGGCTTTGCAGATTCGGGTTATTTATCTGATCCCCATAAAGGTTGTTCATAAACTGATATGTGTTTCTTAATAGCAATGCAGCTATTTCTTGACGTTCAACAAAATAGACAATGGTTGCTACCTCCTCAAATCACTCAGAAATATTGGCTCTCCATGAAGCAAGTAGAGAATGTATTTGGCTGAGATCGTTGATTTAACACATTCGTAGCTCCTGTTACTTTTCTCCTATCACAGATACTCCAACTGTTATTCATGAGGATAATGCAGCATGTATTGCACAAATTCAAGGTGGATTCATTAAAGGAGACAGGACCAAGCACATCTCACCGAAGTTTTTCTATACTCATGAGCTTCAGAAGAAGTTTGGTATTGGTTTCCAACAAGTTCGTTCAAGTGATAATCTTGCAGACTTGTTCACCAAATCGTTGCCAAAGTTAACTTTTCAGAAACTAGTTTATCGAATTGAAATATGACGTCTTCATTAGCTGACTTTTCAGGATCAACATCATCAAGGAGAGTGATTGTTTTCAGGGAGAGATACATTTTGTATGGACTATAACGCGTTGTACTCTTTTTCCTTAGTCATGAATTTTTTTTTCTATTGGATTTTTTTCTGACAAAATTTTAATAATACAACATTAAGCGTGTTCAACACCTATCTAAGTCATCCTAAAGATTGTTCTCTTTTCTTTCGCACATATTTTGTCCTAATGGATTTTTCTGACAAAATTTTAACGAGGCAATTTGTGTAATTTTACTATTTTGAATAAATATGTATTAATTAATTTGCTGAGTTTTTAAAACTATTTATATGTGGTTAGTTGTGTTTGGTTTTAGGTAAAAACCCTAGAACTCAGTAGGACAAACTCTAATGAGTAAACCCTAATTTGTAAACCTAATTCTAGAGAAACCCTAGAATTCCAACTTTTGGTTTGGACCTCAAACCCTAGACTGACTAAACCTTAGTTAATTAGGTTCTACATGACCTAACCTTAGGGTTTAATTTAAAAGCTATGCCTTTGAAACCCTAGCTTGGTTTTAAATATAAAAGGGAGCCACCACAACTCTTTTCTCCTTCAGGAAGAATAAAACCCTAGCCTCCATCCAGAAAGCCATCTCCCTCACCCCAAATTCAGAATCTAACCCTAGGATTCCATCTTCCTCCTCCAAAGCAAGGAAAGCAAGGAACTTGGGTCAAAAAGCCTTGGGGAAGAAGAACTCCCATTGGAAAACCCATCTCTATAGGTAAAACCCCAATTTCTATCCTATTAATTTCTGATGTAAACTGCCATTAGGAAAACCCCCTACGGTGTAGTTTCGATTTTAGGGTTTTACGTTTGGGTTCATGAGTAATATTGTGGAATCCGTTTTCAGCACGTTATGTGTTTGATGAAATGCCAAGAAGGATGAACACCTATCTAATCTACTCTAATATTATCTAAATTGATGTATGATGTATGATGTATATATATATTTATACATACGTATGTAGAGCAGTTGTGTGATTTGAAGAGGGGGATACACTGTGGGGTTCCTGTGCACAGTTGGGAAAGTTCTGTGAGCAGTCGGGTTTTAGAGAGCAAATCAGGGAATTGGGGTTGGGTAATTTAGTGTAGAATTCTGAGAGTGAGGGGTATTAAATAACTGTGTGTATCCTAGTTTCCTTTTTAGATTTCAGAACCTATGTGTTGGTGTGTGTGTAAGGTTTATGTTCAGAATTTGAACTGTGAACTGTGTGTTTATGTATCAGTAAATCAACTATGTGTATTCGGTGTCAGTTCAGAACTTTGTGTGGGTGTCTCAGTTAATTAGGACCAGTGTGTGAGTTAGAAAATTAACATCTAGGGTGTAGAGTGAATTGTTCCAGGTTGATGACTACCTATGTATCAGTAATTTTGTGTATATGTGTGTAGGATTTTTATGTATCTGTGTGTGTAGGTAATTGGATTAGTGTAATAGGTTATGTTGTATTGGGTTTTCCTAGAGTATCAGACCTGAGTGTAAACCTGTGTCTACCTATGTGAACCAGTGTGTATTCCTGAGTATCAGTAGCTATGTGGGTGTGTAGAGTGTATCAGATTTTGTGAGGACTGACTGTGGTTGTGTATCAGGCTTTGGGGAGAAGGGTAACCAAATTCAATACAGGGAAATTTGGGAATCAGTGGGTGTATCTATGTGTGTTCAGTGTGTAGCAGAATGTGTGTGTGTGTCCTCAGATTTAGTGTGCAGTGTCTGTGTTAGTGCACATAGTTTCAGCTAAGTCTACCTGTGTCAGTTTCCTGTGTGTTTGTGTGCCTATGTGTTTAGGTATTAGGTGGGAGTCTTTGTGTCTGTGCAAGTGAATTAGAGTGTGTAGGTATGTGTGAAACTGTATGTATCTGTGTGTATAGCTTATGTGTGTAGGTGTGAGTTGTTCCTGTGTGTTGGGTTATCAGTATAGCTCTGTGTTGAGTGCCTGTGTGTGTATTAGGGTGCCAGTGAGTGAATGTGTGTGTGTGTACTGTGTTGCAGGAAGTAATTAGTGTAGATGTGCAGTTGCTGCTGTGATCTTGCCTCAGTGCATCAGACATTAGGGGACTGTATCAGTTCGAGTTCAGTGAGTTTAGTGAGGGAGTTTTGGTTGGACTGCAGTTCCTGATACTAAGTATCAATGTGCAGTGAGTTCAGTGAGAAGTCTCAGTTCAATGTGCCAGAGAGGTGTTGTGTATGAACCTGTGTTTCAGTGTATTTTTCTTATGAGCATAGTTTTCTCAGGGAGCAGTTGGACATACTGGAGTATTAAGGTCCAAGTGAGTCTCAAGTTATGTGTATCAGTTAGTACTTGGTGTATCTGTGCAGTGAGGTTAAGTCAATAAGAAGTTCATTAGTATCAGTAGGATATGTGCAGTGGGTTAGTATCAGTAGGATATGTGTGTATCAGTGTAATCTGTGGGTGTGTATACTGTGTGTCAGTATTTGTAGTGTAGTGCATTAGTCAGAATATTTAAGGTGATAACTTAAAAACCAAATGTATAAAATGTGTGCACTAGTAATATCTAGTATAGCTCAATGATAACTTAGTTAATAGTACTAACTAGTATTAGCTAGTATGCACAAATACTAACTAGAATACTTAGAATGATCTAGACAACTGAGTAAAGGGAGGTAATGATCTAGTTAACCATAGGTAAACCTAGTATAGACCTAGAAATGGCCTAACACCCCCATTTCAACTTAGATAATCACTTTTATCATTCCAAACACCATTTTAACCTCGATATCTTATATATATATATATAGGTCATTGTGATCCCACTTTGGACGTCGATCCTCACACCTTGCTCAGGACCACAGGCGAGTACATTCTCTGACAGTTTTCATTGTTGATTACTTCTATAAATTGTAGTATATTACATACTTGATTCTGACACTGTGGATACACGAGTTAGCACCCTAGATCCCCATCATGAGGAGTCGTGATTGGAATCCATCGTGCTAGCTGGGGGATGGGGAACTATTAGTAGATTATGTGATCATATCCAAATCCTTTACATGCATCATAGCTCACCCCACTTCTCACGTTGGGTGCGGCCTGACCATCTTACATGCATCATAGCTGTTATATATGATTAACCTGACCACTACATGCATCATAGCTAACCATATGGTTAGCCTGACCTACAAGAATCATAGTTAATCATATATAACCAGCCTGATCAAGTCCCAAGCCGATCACATAATAAACTAATATTTCAAACACTTAGCTAGATGTCTATTTTATTCAAATTCACCTGTTCCAGCATTCACTACTTATTGTCTAGCATTCACTAATTATTGTTCATTGCTAGACGCTCTATTACCTATTTCCATTTTTCTCCAGTATTTACATTTCCAGCATTTATTTCCATCTTGTATTTCTTACACTGTTTATAGATTTTGTCAATTTAATGAAACTGCTGTTAGTGCTTGTGCTTCGCTCCAATCCTGACTGGATAACATTTTTTCAGAGGACCTGGAGAGCTTGTGCCCCACTCATTACGGCCCAGGATTAGAGGGTGATTTCACTCCAGAAACCCCAGAGGAGTTGCCTAGTCTAGAGGAAAATTTACCTGGCTGTTCTTAGATTATTTTTCTGCATTTATTGTTTTAGACTGAGACTGAGTTGTATTTATTATTTTTGTGACTTTGTGAGGTCATTTAGACCCAGGATTTGAGTTGGATTATTATGGTTATTTTTATTAGAACTCTTTTCTATTCCCATCGTGCCATTATTTCTTATAGCTTGTGATTGAGTATATCATAGAACTGTGGATTATTTATCTTTGTCCTCCGTACGGAGTTGAGACTATTGACAGGATATATTATATGTTGAGATCTAGACAGCGTTCTACCGCCGATGCTACGGCGTAGGCTGGACGTACCCACGACTCATGCCCAAATTCCGGGTGCGGGTCGTGACTCGTTTTAGTGGTGGCCCATGCAGGTCTAGTCCTAGAACCGCATTAGAGCGATATCGTAGTGGTGCTCGCTTAGAGTATTACTACGAGCCTGTTTTAGGAAATAGGAATTTAACCGAGGATATGCTCAATCACAATTAGGAATTTCCGATTCTTATAATACTACTCTTAATGATTTTCCCTTAGAAATTTACTTTCCTTCCTTGATGATATCGTGTTTATTACCTTAATTGATTTTTTCGACCTGTCTTCAGAATGCCGCCGAGGAGGTCCCAGAGACTCGGAGCAGCAGATTCAGAGAGGTCTGCCACCTCTCGCCCTGCCGGACAGACATCTGCAGCACCTCCTACATCTCCAGTACATGTGGGAGTATCTGCAGCATTCGGGGGTCCTCCACCACCTGTTCAGAGGGTCCCCACAGCTACGACGGGGCCTCTACCACCACCACCACCAGTTCAGCATCCAGGAGGTGTGCCTGTCGATGGGGCACAGATGTTCGCCTTGATTCAGGGCATGGTCGATGCCCAGAGGACGTCGGCAGAGGCCCAGAGAGTGCAGGCTGAGGCACATCAGGCTCAGACAGAGATGATGAGGGTGAACATGGAGAATGCTCATCAAGTGGCCCTCCAGGCTGTGGAGAGGGTCACTCAGCAGCAGCAGCATCCTGGTCAGCAACATCAGAGGCCGGGCACTATTGTGGACTTCAAGAGGATGATGCCTCGGGAGTTCAAGGGAACAGAAGGGATACTCTACGCCGATGATTGGCTAGAGGACATCGAGAGGAACTTACGCTTGGCACAGCTTCCAGAGGCCCTCCAGATCGAGGCCGCTGGCAGCCAGATGTTCGACATTGCCTTGACGTGGTTTCGCACGGAGCCGAGACTCTTGCGCAGGGGACTCACTTGGGAGGATCTCAAGGAGCTCTTCAAGGAGAAGTTCTTTCCTGATGTTGCCCTGGGAGCTTTGGAGAGTCAGTTCCATGACTTAGCCCAGGGGAGCTCGTCCGTCGATGAGTATGCCGCAGAGTTTTCCCGCTTGAGCCGCTTCGCGCCATCGATGATTAGAGATCCGGGGGACAGGGCCCGAAAGTTCAGAAAGGGGCTGACAAGGGAGATTAAGTCTCGCACGTCGGGACGTCGCACAGCTACCTACGAGGGCATATTGATGGATGCCCAGATAGCCGAGGATGACTTGGGCCTCAGGCCCAAGAGGGGACGCGATGGTTCCGGAGGAGCAAACAGTAGTGCGGGACCGGGCAAGCGTCCACACTTTCAGCAGCAACAGCAGAGACCCTTCCAGCAGCACCAGGCACCAGCCCGAGGGCAGGTCCAACATCAGCAGCAGAGGCAGACTCAGCCCGCCATCCAGTGTGCGTACTGCGGAAAGATGGGACATACTAGAGATATCTGCAGGAAGAGATTGGGCTCATGTCTATCCTGCTGATCGACGACACACCAGCTGAAGGATTGCCCTACGATTCGTTCAGGTCAGGGTGGAGCAGCCGCCCAGAGAGGACCAGACAGGGTACCTACCGTACCAGGAGGCCAACAACAGAGGGGACCACTTCCACCACAACATCAGAAGTTTGCCCAGCACCAGCAGCAGAGAGGTGTACCCCAGGGGCGAGCGTACGCCATGGCAGTCGAGGAGATCGAGCCAGCAGGAGACTTGATCACAGGTTCAGTTCTTCTCGATTGTATTCCCGCATTTACCTTATTCGACTCTGGCGCTTCCCATAGTTTTGTGTCTGTATCTTATGCACTTCGACATCATTTAGACACAGAACCATTACCTAGGACTTGCAAGATCACGACTGGTGGAGGTATTATCCTAGTCCGTGATCACTGCAAGGACCGGAGAGTGTCAGTAGGAGGCCGAGAGTTGAGCGTGAGCTTACTTGTCATGCCACTTCCGGGGTACGATATCGTGCTCGAAATGGACTGGTTGAGTAGGCATCATGCTACTATAGATTGTTATAGAGGCAGAGTATTATTTAGACCACCAGGAGAGCCGGAGTTTGAGGTCGTCAGAGGAGCAGCGGAACAGAGCAGGAGCATATTTTGCGGAGCCAGGGCAGAAGAAGAGGAGTTGCCACATCCTCTGATAGCGGAGTTCCTGGATGTATTTCTAGAAGAGTTGCCAGGCTTGCCGCCAGACAGGGATGTTGAATTCTCTATAGACTTGGTTCCAGGAGCGGAGCCCATTTCACAACATGTCTATAGAGTTAACAACAGCGAGCTGGCAGAACTGAAGAAGCAAGTTGAGGAGCTGCAGGACAAAGGCTTCATCAAATCCAGTTCATCACCATGGGGAGCTCCGGTATTGTTCGTACCGAAGAAGGACGGCACGGTGCGCATGTGCATTGATTATAGAGCTTTGAACAATATCACTATCAAGAACAAGTACCCGCTGCCGAGGATAGATGATCTTTTCGATCAGTTGAGCGGGGCGAGGGTGTTTTCAAAGATAGATTTGAGGTCAGGCTATCACCAGGTGAAGGTGAAGAGAGAAGACACGCCGAAGACAGCTTTTTGGACCAGATACGGCCAGTTTGAATTCATGGTGATGCCATTTGGTTTAACCAATGCACCGGCAGTATTCATGAACTTGATGAACAAGGTGTTCCACCAGTACCTTGACAAGTTTGTGGTAGTGTTCATCGATGATATTCTTGTGTATTCCAAGACCCCGAAGGAGCACGAAGAGCACCTGAGGTTGGTCTTAGAGACTCTCAGGAGGGAGAAGCTGTACGGGAAACTCTCTAAGTGTGAATTCTTCCTTGACAAGGTCGAATTTCTTGGGCATGTGGTATCGGGTGACGGAATCTCGGTTAACCCACAGAAGATCGAGGCAGTGGAGTCGTGGGCTACCCCCAGTTCGGTAGCTGAGATCAGGAGTTTTCTCGGGCTAGCAGGATACTACAGGAGGTTTGTACAAGACTTCTCCAAGATTGCAGCGCCGATGACCAGGCTGACTAGGAAGGATGTGGATTTTGTCTGGACGGAGGAGTGCCAGGCTGCATTTGATGAGCTGAAGAAGAGGTTGACGACAGCTCCCATTTTGACGTTGCCAGCAGGGACAGGTGGTTTCACCATCTACAGTGATGCTTCAGGGAAGGGTCTGGGATGTGTTCTCCAGCAGCACGGGAAGGTAATTGCCTATGCTTCCAGGCAGTTACGCCCTCATGAAAAGAACTACCCCACCCACAATTTAGAGTTGGCAGCAGTTATCTTCGCTCTAAAGCTGTGGAAACATTACCTATATGGAGAGCGTGTGGAGATCTTCACAGACCACAAGAGCTTGAAGTACGTGTTCACACAGAAGGAGCTGAACATGAGGCAGAGGAGGTGGTTGGAGTTGATGAAGGACTTCGACATCTTATTGCAGTACCACCCAGGGAAGGCCAACGTAGTCGCCGATGCCTTGAGCAGGTATCCGATGGCTATGTACTTGACGATTGACAGACATTTGTTGGCTGATCTGGAAAGCTTGGAGATTGAGGTGTTAGTTCCCGGTACTGAGATTCAGATGTGGGGATTGCAGATACAGTCCGAACTGATGGACAGGATTAGAGCTGCGCAGTACGATGATGAGGCACTGAGGAGTATCAGAGCACAGGTTCAGATAGGGTTGTCGGACGACTTTACTATCGCAGATGATGGTTTCTTACGGCACGGCACGAGGATGTGTGTGCCGAGCGGGGAGCTGCGCGAGGAGGTTTTGCAGGAAGCACACCGCTCTCAGTACTTGATGCATCCCGGTGCCAACAAGATGTATCGAGACTTGAGGGAGCATGTATGGTGGTATGGAATGAAGCGCGAGGTAGCACGCTTCGTATCTTGGTGTCTAGTGTGCCAGCAGGTAAAGGCAGACCGGCAAAGGCCAGGTGGGTTGCTTCAACCTTTACCGATTCCAGAATAGAAATGGGAGCACGTGACCATGGATTTTGTTTCAGGGCTTCCACGTTCTCCAGGAGGGAAGGACGCGATTTGGGTCATCGTGGACAGGTTGACCAAATCAGCCCATTTCTTACCTTTTAAGGTGGGCACGTCGACAGAGAGGCTAGCAGAGATGTACGTGCGGCAGATCGTTAGACTTCATGGAGTTCCTGTGAGCATCATCTCAGATCGGGATAGTCGTTTCACTTCCCACTTCTGGAGGAGTCTGCAGGCTAGCTTGGGCACTCAGCTCAAGTTCAGTACCGCATATCACCCCCAGACAGACGGGCAGTCCGAAAGGACTATTCAGACTCTCGAGGATATGCTACGCACTTGTGTTCTAGATCTCGGAGGTTCTTGGGAGGATCATCTGCACCTGGTAGAGTTTGCTTACAACAACAGCTATCAGGCCAGCATCGAGATGTCACTATTTGAGGCTCTTTATGGACGGAGGTATCGTACACCGTTATCTTGGGACGACGTTGGAGAGAGAGCCTTGCTAGGACCAGAAATGGTCGTGGATGCAGCAGAAAAGGTGAAACTCATCAGAGACAGACTGCGAGTGGCGCAGGACAGACAACGGCATTGGACCGACAGCCACCGTAGACCCCTTGAGTTTCAGGTATAGATTGTTAATTTTCTGGTTTGTGTTGTTGTTTAGACTGCGTGTTGAGACTGTTTTGTTTTAGGTTGGCGATCTAGTATTCCTACGGATTTCTCCGACGCGTGGAACGATTCATTTTGGCAGAGGCGGGAAGCTTAGCCCACGCTACATTGGACCCTTCGGTATTCTTGCAAGGGTAGGTGCAGTGGCGTATAGACTAGACTTGTCGCCTGTATTGGAGGGAGTGCATGATGTGTTCCACGTGTCGCAGCTGAGACGGTACGTGGCAGACCCTAGTCACGTACTTGATCACTCGGAGATTGAGGTTGGTCCGACGCTCAGCTACCCTGAGCAGCCCGTAGAGATCTTGGACCGCAGAGAGAAGGTGTTGCGGAACCAAACTATTTCTTTGGTTCGTGTTGCATGGAGACATCACTCTCCAGGGGAGTTGACCTGGGAGAGAGAGGACAAAATGCACGAGCGATACCCGTATCTCTTCTAGACTCGAGGTATATTTCCTTTTGATTTCATTCTTGTTCTAGTTCAGTCCAATTTCGAGGACGAAATTTCTTTTAGGAGGGTAGACTTGTCACTACCACATTTCCAGATAAGGGCATTTGTGTAATTTTACTATTTTGAATAAATATGTATTAATTAATTTGCTGAGTTTTTAAAACTATTTATATGTGGTTAGTTGTGTTTGGTTTTAGGTGAAAACCCTAGAACTCAGTAGGACAAACTCTAATGAGTAAACCCTAATTTGTAAACCTAATTCTAGAGAAACCCTAGAATTCCAATTTTTGGTTTGGACCTCAAACCCTAGACTGACTAAACCTTAGTTAATTAGGTTCTACATGACCTAACCTTAGGGTTTAATTTAAAAGCTATGCCTTTGAAATCCTAGCTTGGTTTTAAATATAAAAGGGAGCCACCACAACTCTTTTCTCCTTCAAGAAGAATAAAAACCTAGCCTCCATCCAGAAAGCCATCTCCCTCACCCCAAATTCAGAATCTAACCCTAGGATTCCATCTTCCTCCTCCAAAGCAAGGAAAGTGTCACTACCACATTCTGAAAACAGGAGTATTTTCGAATTTTTACAATATTTAATATTATTGTAGTTATAATTAATTAATTGCATGATAGTGTATTTAATTTAAATAATTTTGTGCGATGTGTAATCCAATATATAATTATATGCAGTGTTAATTATTTTATTTTAGCTAGCAGACTAGACCTAGAAGCCAGTGGATGAGCACCTGTCGGAATTATGGAATTTTGAGGTTAATTATTTTATTTTAGAATTTATTTATTGGAGGTGTAATTAATTACTGTATTTATTTAATATTTTTGCGCATTGCCTTTGCTTCGATATTTGGAGCACTATCCAGACTTTTGTCTTCCAACAAATTTCATAATCTTGCCCTAGACATGCCCGCCTTCCATTCTGCTATTTTTGCAACTCATAATTGTGCTTTCTGTACATTATTTCTGGCCGCGCAAAAATCGTCGCGGACGTTTATTTTAAAACTCCTATTTTCATCGTTGTGCGTTCCAATCGAAAATTGGAGGCCATCTTGACTTATTTTTCGTGCGACCCAAATTAGGGTAATATTCTGTTCTGAGTCTTCTTCAATATTGGTATTGATGACTTGATCTGATTTTGACCCCAAGTACTCCTAATTAATTGTTGAACCCAACTTGTATTTTATTTCTATTTAAATTGAGGATACCATTTTATCTGATTCTAAAATCCTAATTTAATTCCAGTGCCCTGCAAATTCAGCCCATACCCATCTTACAGTGCCCCCTGACCCTACAAAACATCGGACCCCGAATCGCCCGTCAAATTTTCGTCATTTTATGTGTTTGTGCAATTTCCCGAATTTAAGGGGCTAAGTTGCAATTGTTCAATTGTAGGTGCCAACACCTAATTATTTTAACCAATGAGGGAGCCTATTAATTTTTAATTAAAACCTACATGAATTAATATTTCATGAATCATCATAGCCACTCATTTAAGTGGGTCAAATCACCACCCTCCATCACACCCTCTCTCATCCTATTTAATAACATGTCTACCTCAACCCTAATCCCTAGAAACCTAGGTTTTCCCCCACCTCACTAGCCTCCAAAATTCCCCAAGCCCCACCTCTCTCCTACGTTGGAAACTTCTCCTTTCTTCTCCTACTTTTCTTCTTCTTCTCTTTCCCTTCCTTCTTCTTCCTCTTTGATTTTTTCATTATTGAATTTAAATAGATTGGAAGGGGGGGGGAACACTGTGCCTTTCCTCCCTCCATCCACGTCCCTCCTCCGGCGGGCGGCGAGCGGCCGGCCTCCAGCCTCCATCCCGCGGCTCCCCTGCTGCTCGACCGCTCCCCCTCACGTGCGTCCAGCCCGGCGGCTCCCCGGCGACCCGCAGTGAGCTCCGAGTCCGGCGGCTGCTCCGGCGCCGAGTCCCCATCCGGCGGCTGCTGTCTCCTCCCTTTCCTCCGCTCCTGTCCTCCCATCTCCTCCCCTCTGCTGCTCAGACCTCCGGCGGCCGACGAGCGGCCGGCCTCACTCCTCCGGCGGCAACCCATCGTAACTCCTCCCCCATTCCTCCAGTCCGGGCAGCGACTGCTCCTCCCTGCTGGTTTTTCACCACCGCCACCTCCAACCGCATCAACCATCACCACCACCCCGTTGATCCCGAGCCCCCGGCGGCTTCCCCTCCGGTCCGGCGGTCTCCAGCCGGCGGCCGTGCTCCAGCGCCCAACTCACTGTAAGTCTCTCTCTCCCCTTCCCTCTTTATATATATATATATATATATATATATATATGTATATATATATATCTAATGTATATATGTATATATATGTTTGTTTATATAGTTAATTAATGAGAAAATGAGTACATGTATAAATAACCAATGTATATTTGTATATATATTAATAAATGTGTATAAATATACATGTATGTATATATCTAATTAAAATGTATATTAATGTGTATATAGTATTATTTTATTTATTGTTAAATAGTACATATAATATTGGTATACGTATAGATATATATTTCATATATACTTAATATATTTAAATGTACAATGGAAATACATGAATAAATGTATATTTTGTAAATATATGTATTTAAAATAAATATGTATAGTAATTATTTTAATTAATTGTATGTAAATAACTTGTAAAATATACTAATATATATATAACTAGTATATGTCCTTGTGTATATATTGATTAATGTATATACATATAAATGTTTTGTTTATATATTTAATTAATGAGAAATTTAGTATATGCTTTTAATTTAATTGTATATATATAATTAATGAAAAGTATTTATATATTTAATTAATGTGGAATTGGCATATGTATATTATTATTAATATCTAATTAAATGAGTATAGTAGGTATTTAAATAATTCTATAATTAAGTTTGGCATATATATATATATATTTTGCATATATATATATACTTGATATAATTTCATATATATATTTGTACATGTATGTTATTTATGAATAAAATGTTTAAATACATGTACTATCATGGTATATATATATTTTGTATATGTGGTGATTTTGGTGCAAGTATGTATACAGTATAATTATTATTTTGGTATACAAATACATATGTGTATATATATTTGTATGGGTATACTTATTAAAACGTATTTTGGTATTAGTATTTAATAAAAACGTAAATTGGGATAAATGAACAAATATGTAAATAACCGTATTTTGGTATCAATGTATATATGTAGAGTTATATTTTCATATTGGTATACATTTTGCATAAAACCTTAGCATATTTTTTATACATATATATATTTGTATTTAATTTGAGATGTTGTATATACATACAGGTATTAGTTTTGTTTAAAGTGTATATATATTTTTACTTATATCTATTATTGTAATTATAGGATATTAAGATATAGTTGGCCTATCTAGTAGATGACCCCTACCGTACCAGCGTAGCCCTAAGGCCAGTGTATTTCTATTGTGTGTTAGGACAGCTTCTGATACAAATGTCATATTGTGATGTGTTATAGGACTGTTGGTTTACCAGGGGATACTCTGGAACAGGACATCCATAAATACCAGCTAAGGACCAAGGCAAGTACATTCTCTGATAATTTCCAATTTTTGATAATTGCTATAAGTTCAATGATCTTGAAATGTTACAACTGAATCTTTGACACTGTGCTACACGGACTAGTATATAGCTTGGATCTACAGTCATGAGATGTTACCTTGATTATCGTATTGACATTGTACACGACATGTATATTAGACCTCGTACATGATAGACTTGACTTGCTCGTGTATCGTGACGTGTCATGGTTGGATCCACAGTACTAGTTGGGGGCGGGGAAGTAGTTAGTAAGAAATGTGATCATAACCTCTTATTGTAGTATATAAAATTGTAAGTGTTAATCATGCTCTTCACCCATGATTAGCCAGGCCCTGTAGCTACTGTACATGTTCCCAAGCCGATCACATTTCGAAACTACTATTTCAAACACCTAGAATAGATCACAGTTCTCTATCTTTAATCATATACTACATCACCCGTATATGATACTGTAACTTGTTCTTCCATTTTTATACATGCACTGACTGTACCATATTGCCTATTGCCTGTCTCTTTACATTGCCTGTCTCTCTTAAACTGTCATTACATTTTCTTCTCAGTAGCTAGCATAACATGTTTTATTGTATTATAGACATTATCAATTAATGGAACTGTTATTTGAGATTGTGCTTTGCTCCTTCCTGACTGGAAATATTTTTCCAGACTATGCCTTAGAGGACCGCTGTCCGACACTTATGGTGAGTAGCTGCAGACTTGGTAGTAGTTGTGTTTCCAGGAGGTCTAGCTGGAAATTACTATTTTTAGTTAGTTCTTTTAACAGTCTATTTGGTACCGGATTTGTCTCCGGCCTTTTGATGATTCTTGGATATTGTTAAGTTAAGTTTTCTTGTGGACTTGTGTTGTGTTAGATTTTAATTTCTGTTTCGAAATCTTATCGTGCTGTGATCCTGTGATTGAGTATATGTTCATCTATTTGTGACATCCGTGCCTCCTAATGGAGATTGGATAATTGCGTGACATTAGTTAGATAGTATCAATACCTAGACAGCGTTCTACCGCCGATGCTGCGGCGTAGGCTGGACGTACCCACGCACTCGTGCCCCTAAACCGGGTGCGGGTCGTGACACGTTTTTAGTGGTGGCCCATGCAGGTCAGACTTCGCATTTAGAGCGATGTCGTAGTAGTGTGGCATCTTGTTACACTATTGCGTGCCTGCTATAGGACATAGGACATAGGATACTAGGATGAGAGAGGATACTCAATCACAAATTATTTGAGAGATTCCTGGGATGACCCTTGAGAATCTCATTATAAATTCCAATTTAAATCCTTCGCCCTTGTTTCCGTCCGTTCTCACTTGTTGATATTGAGTTTGATTCTTGTTGACCAGTTGTTAATTTTAATTCCTGGTATCGTTGTTGAGTTGATTTCATATTGAGATAAATTTTACGGACTAGAATTTATGGTATCATCTGATGACATATATTGATGAGGACAGTGAGAAAGGTAAAACGTCTACTTTGGTTATGGAACCTAGAGTTTATCGCAGCCATTCTAGCTGTCATGACGAGAACGTAGGAACCAGACTTGGATGTACACACTTTAGTTATGAGATTTAGAGTTTCTCGCAGCCATACCGGTTGGCGTGGCGAGGATTCTAGATGACATGATTATAGGGTTGCATACCTTAGTTACGGAACCTGTCGTTTATCGCATCTCTGCTTACTGGCGTGGCGAGGATTCTGTGTGTCATGATTTCTGATAGACGTGTATGATTATCAGGTTGTATCTTAAAAATTGGTTCTTAAAGTATCATCTCAAGACTTATCTATTTTCTGTTATTCCAGGACTTTGTTCCATCGCTTCTTTACTAGCGGTAAAGATACCTTCCGTCCTCAATCCAGTTCTTTTGAACTCACATTCTCTAAGGATTCCTTGTTAAAATTTTCCAATTTAAATCATTCCTTTGTTCCGTCCATTCTCACTTATTGATGTTGAATTTGATTGTTGTTAATTAGGTATTAACTTAGGATTTTGGTTTCATTATAGAGTTGATTTCATATCAAGGTAAATTACAGACTGATTTATGGTATTATTATCTGATAACACATGTCAATGAGGACAGTGAAAATGATTAACATTAGAGCTATTAGACTACAGAAGGTGGATTTAAATTTTAATTTGAGGATTGAAAATGAATTCCAAATTTTTGAATTTTGAGAAGATTGAGATTGTTATTAAAATATTATTGTGAAGATTTCAATGAATTGCAAAGTTTTGAAATTTGAGGAGTTGAAATAGGGTTATTAAAATTTTATTTTCGAGGAATTCAGATTCAATTTGATGAACCTAGACAAGCTGTAAGGATTTTGAAGTTGATAAAATTTTCATTTCAGTATTTAAATAATTAACCTTGAGGAAAGTGTATGCAATTTACTTAAATTTTATTCGAGGAGTTGTTTTTGAGGAATTCTATTGAGGATGAGATTTCATAATGAGAGAGATATATTATAATATAAGTAGATAAGATGCATGTGTAAGGATCGGTTGGCTTGAGTATGATTGAGAATTCACTGCAAACTGACTTGGGTGATCATCAAGGGTTGTACTAGAAAGTGCAGTACTTAGTATAGTGTATTGAAATTGATATGCATTGAGTGATAAGATTAACTAGTATTAGCGATTGCAGTAGGTAAGGAAGCTAGCAGTGAGTATGCTTGTAGTAGAGTGTGGTACCTAAGAGATAGAGGTATCAAACTTTACATGCATCATTGATCTATGATTATGTTAGAGATAGAAGATATTGCAAGTGATATGTTAGCAGGTTCTTTCTTTCCTCATGTTCCTTTTTGTCTTTTGATTGATTGATACCTTAGCACCGTAGTTGTATGCATGATTTCTTGTTATAAATGTAGTTAGTAGTACCCCTGATACAGAGACTGCAATACCATGACAAGACACCATGATCATACATATTTCCCTTAGGTTGCATGTTGTAATGGTTGTAGGTAGAATTCTCTTAGACTTTGATTGTTGAGGATTTAACGGTAGTAAAGATTAACGAAGAGGTTATGACTTGACAAAGAGAGGCAAGGTGCCTTAAATTTTGAGGAAAAATATTAAATTAAATAAAGAGTTGGGAATTTAATATGGCATAATTGAAATTTTGTTAAATCATTGATTTTTAAGAAGATTATGAAATGATTGAATTTATCATTGAATTTGATGAATTTAAGAAGGCCATCGATATATTTATTGGACTGCAAGTTGTGAACTTATATTTTGAATATTGTATTGGAGGTTTCATAAGTAATACATCGTTGCATATTATGTGGAAAACAAAAAAAAAAAAATCGAGGAATAAGAACACAAATGGATTAGTGTTGAATTCAAATTTTGGGATGAGATTCAATTTTAGAAATATGCACTGATCGGATTTCAATTAGAGGATGAATATTAAATTCTTGTATTTCATTATTAACTTAAAATTTTGGAGAATATTGTGATAAGAATGTGATTTGATTTATTTTGAAGATTTTTAGGGATATGCTATTTATAGAATCTTTGAAAGAATTTATTGTGAAATAACAATATGGAGTAATTCATGATTATATGATTTGAGGAATTTAATTTTGATGGTAGTAAATACATAAATAAAACAATCGAGGATTTAAAAATTCGAGGATAAACATTGATTTAAATAAAGGGTCAAGAATTTAACATGACGGAAATTATGATGTATTAATTTCAGGAAATTATGATGTATTAATTCCAGGAAAGATTATGACATGTTTAAGTTGGTTATTAATTTGGAAATTTTGGGAGATTTATCAATGTATTTATTTAATTGCAAGTTATGAATTTTAGAACTTTATAATTGGATGTAACATTTGGAGAATCCTTAAATATCATATTGTTGAGTATTTTGAGGAGTGGATATTAAAATTTCGGGTATTGAATTGTAACTCAAAACTTTCAAGAAATTTTTGATGGACTTTGATTTACTTTGAGGATTTTCAGGTTATACAATAATTTCAGATTTTTTGAAATTATGAAAAGACCTTGTGGATTATTCGTGGTTGATGAATTTAATTGAGGGAATAATAGTGTGTATGATTTAAATACTAGTATGAGGATTTTAAATTTCGAGGACGAAATTCTTTTAAGGTGGGTAGACTTGTCACTACCACATTCTGAAAACAGGGGTATTTTCGAATTTTTACAATATTTAATATTATTGTAGTTATAATTAATTAATTGCATGATAGTGTATTTAATTTAAATAATTTTGTGCGATGTGTAATCCAATATATAATTATATGCAGTGTTAATTATTTTATTTTAGCTAGCAGACTAGACCTAGAAGCCAGTGGATGAGCACCTGTCGGAATTATGGAATTTTGAGGTTAATTATTTTATTTTAGAATTTATTTATTGGAGGTGTAATTAATTACTGTATTTATTTAATATTTTTGCGCATTGCCTTTGCTTCGATATTTGGAGCACTATCCAGACTTTTGTCTTCCAATAAATTTCATAATCTTGCCCTAGACATGCCCGCCTTCCATTCTGCTATTTTTGTAACTCATAATTGTGCTTTCTGTACATTATTTCTGGCCGCGCAAAAATCGTCGCGGACGTTTATTTTAAAACTCCTATTTTTATCGTTGTGCGTTCCAATCGAAAATTGGAGGCCATCTTGACTTATTTTTCGTGCGACCCAAATTAGGGTAATATTCTGTTCTGAGTCTTCTTCAATATTGGTATTGATGACTTGATCTGATTTTGACCCCAAGTACTCCTAATTAATTGTTGAACCCAACTTGTATTTTATTTCTATTTAAATTGAGGATACCATTTTATCTGATTCTAAAATCCTAATTTAATTCCAGTGCCCTGCAAATTCAGCCCATACCCATCTTACAGTGCCCCCTGACCCTACAAAACATCGGACCCCGAATCACCCGTCAAATTTTCGTCATTTTATGTGTTTGTGCAATTTCCCGAATTTAAGGGGCTAAGTTACAATTGTTCAATTGTAGGTGCCAACACCTAATTATTTTAACCAATGAGGGAGCCTATTAATTTTTAATTAAAACCTACATGAATTAATATTTCATGAATCATCATAGCCACTCATTTAAGTGGGTCAAATCACCACCCTCCATCACACCCTCTCTCATCCTATTTAATAACATGTCTACCTCAACCCTAATCCCTAGAAACCTAGGTTTTCCCCCACCTCACTAGCCTCCAAAATTCCCCAAGCCCCACCTCTCTCCTACGTTGGAAACTTCTCCTTTCTTCTCCTACTTTTCTTCTTCTTCTCTTTCCCTTCCTTCTTCTTCCTCTTTGATTTTTTCATTATTGAATTTAAATAGATTGGAAGGGGGGGGAACACTGTGCCTTTCCTCCCTCCATCCACGTCCCTCCTCCGGCGGGCGGCGAGCGGCCGGCCTCCAGCCTCCATCCCGCGGCTCCCCTGCTGCTCGACCGCTCCCCCTCACGTGCGTCCAGCCCGGCGGCTCCCCGGCGACCCGCAGTGAGCTCCGAGTCCGGCGGCTGCTCCGGCGCCGAGTCCCCATCCGGCGGCTGCTGTCTCCTCCCTTTCCTCCGCTCCTGTCCTCCCATCTCCTCCCCTCTGCTGCTCAGACCTCCGGCGGCCGACGAGCGGCCGGCCTCACTCCTCCGGCGGCAACCCATCGTAACTCCTCCCCCATTCTTCCAGTCCGGGCAGCGACTGCTCCTCCCTGCTGGTTTTTCACCACCGCCACCTCCAACCGCATCAACCATCACCACCACCCCGCTGATCCCGAGCCCCCGGCGGCTTCCCCTCCGGTCCGGCGGTCTCCAGCCGGCGGCCGTGCTCCAGCGCCCAACTCACTGTAAGTCTCTCTCTCCCCTTCCCTCTTTATATATATATATATATATATATATGTATATATATATATCTAATGTATATATGTATATATATGTTTGTTTATATAGTTAATTAATGAGAAAATGAGTACATGTATAAATAACCAATGTATATTTGTATATATATTAATAAATGTGTATAAATATACATGTATGTATATATCTAATTAAAATGTATATTAATGTGTATATAGTATTATTTTATTTATTGTTAAATAGTACATATAATATTGGTATACGTATAGATATATATTTCATATATACTTAATATATTTAAATGTACAATGGAAATACATGAATAAATGTATATTTTGTAAATATATGTATTTAAAATAAATATGTATAGTAATTATTTTAATTAATTGTATGTAAATAACTTGTAAAATATACTAATATATATATAACTAGTATATGTCCTTGTGTATATATTGATTAATGTATATACATATAAATGTTTTGTTTATATATTTAATTAATGTGAAATTTAGTATATGCTTTTAATTTAATTGTATATATATAATTAATGAAAAGTATTTATATATTTAATTAATGTGGAATTGGCATATGTATATTATTATTAATATCTAATTAAATGAGTATAGTAGGTATTTAAATAATTCTATAATTAAGTTTGGCATATATATATATATATTTTGTATATATATATATACTTGATATAATTTCATATATATATTTGTACATGTATGTTATTTATGAATAAAATGTTTAAATACATGTACTATCATGGTATATATATATTTTGTATATGTGGTGATTTTGGTGCAAGTATGTATACAGTATAATTATTATTTTGGTATACAAATACATATGTGTATATATATTTGTATGGGTATACTTATTAAAACGTATTTTGGTATTAGTATTTAATAAAAACGTAAATTGGGATAAATGAACAAATATGTAAATAACCGTATTTTGGTATCAATGTATATATGTAGAGTTATATTTTCATATTGGTATACATTTTGCATAAAACCTTAGCATATTTTTTATACATATATATATTTGTATTTAATTTGAGATGTTGTATATACATACAGGTATTAGTTTTGTTTAAAGTGTATATATATTTTTACTTATATCTATTATTGTAATTATAGGATATTAAGATATAGTTGGCCTATCTAGTAGATGACCCCTACCGTACCAGCGTAGCCCTAAGGCCAGTGTATTTCTATTGTGTGTTAGGACAGCTTCTGATACAAATGTCATATTGTGATGTGTTATAGGACTGTTGGTTTACCAGGGGATACTCTGGAACAGGACATCCATAAATACCAGCTAAGGACCAAGGCAAGTACATTCTCTGATAATTTCTAATTTTTGATAATTGCTATAAGTTCAATGATCTTAAAATGTTACAACTGAATCTTTGACACTGTGCTACACGGACTAGTATATAGCTTGGATCTGCAGTCATGAGATGTTACCTTGATTATCGTATTGACATTGTACACGACATGTATATTAGACCTCGTACATGATAGACTTGACTTGCTCGTGTATCGTGACGTGTCATGGTTGGATCCACAGTACTAGTTGGGGGCGGGGAAGTAGTTAGTAAGAAATGTGATCATAACCTCTTATTGTAGTATATAAAATTGTAAGTGTTAATCATGCTCTTCACCCATGATTAGCCAGGCCCTGTAGCTACTGTACATATTCCCAAGCCGATCACATTTCGAAACTACTATTTCAAACACCTAGAATAGATCACAGTTCTCTATCTTTAATCATATACTACATCACCCGTATATGATACTGTAACTTGTTCTTCCATTTTTATACATGCACTGACTGTACCATATTGCCTATTGCCTGTCTCTTTACATTGCCTGTCTCTCTTAAACTGTCATTACATTTTCTTCTCAGTAGCTAGCATAACATGTTTTATTGTATTATAGACATTATCAATTAATGGAACTGTTATTTGAGATTGTGCTTTGCTCCTTCCTGACTGGAAATATTTTTCCAGACTATGCCTTAGAGGACCGCTGTCCGACACTTATGGTGAGTAGCTGCAGACTTGGTAGTAGTTGTGTTTCCAGGAGGTCTAGCTGGAAATTACTATTTTTAGTTAGTTCTTTTAACAGTCTATTTGGTACCGGATTTGTCTCCGGCCTTTTGATGATTCTTGGATATTGTTAAGTTAAGTTTTCTTGTGGACTTGTGTTGTGTTAGATTTTAATTTCTGTTTCGAAATCTTATCGTGCTGTGATCCTGTGATTGAGTATATGTTCATCTATTTGTGACATCCGTGCCTCCTAATGGAGATTGGATAATTGCGTGACATTAGTTAGATAGTATCAATACCTAGACAGCGTTCTACCGCCGATGCTGCGGCGTAGGCTGGACGTACCCACGCACTCGTGCCCCTAAACCGGGTGCGGGTCGTGACAGAAAGCAAGGAACTTGGGTCAAAAAGCCTTGGGGAAGAAGAACTCCCATTGGAAAACCCATCTCTATAGGTAAAACCCCAATTTCTATCCTATTAATTTCTGATGTAAACTGCCATTAGGAAAACCCCCTACGGTGTAGTTTCGATTTTAGGGTTTTACGTTTGGGTTCATGAGTAATATTGTGGAATCCGTTTTCAGCACGTTATGTGTTTGATGAAATACCAAGAAGGATGAACACCTATCTAATCTACTCTAATATTATCTAAATTGATGTATGATGTATGATGTATATATATATTTATACATATGTATGTAGAGCAGTTGTGTGATTTGAAGAGGGGGATACACTGTGGGGTTCCTGTGCACAGTTGGGAAAGTTCTGTGAGCAGTCGGGTTTTAGAGAGCAAATCAGGGAATTGGGGTTGGGTAATTTAGTGTAGAATTCTGAGAGTGAGGGGTATTAAATAACTGTGTGTATCCTAGTTTTCTTTTTAGATTTCAGAACCTATGTGTTGGTGTGTGTGTAAGGTTTATGTTCAGAATTTGAACTGTGAACTGTGTGTTTATGTATCAGTAAATCAACTATGTGTATTCGGTGTCAGTTCAGAACTTTGTGTGGGTGTCTCAGTTAATTAGGACCAGTGTGTGAGTTAGGAAATTAACATCTAGGGTGTAGAGTGAATTGTTCCAGGTTGATGACTACCTATGTATCAGTAATTTTGTGTATATGTGTGTAGGATTTTTATGTATCTGTGTGTGTAGGTAATTGGATTAGTGTAATGGGTTATGTTGTATTGGGTTTCCCTAGAGTATCAGACCTGAGTGTAAACCTGTGTCTACCTATGTGAACCAGTGTGTATTCCTGAGTATCAGTAGCTATGTGGGTGTGTAGAGTATATCAGATTTTGTGAGGACTGACTGTGGTTGTGTATCAGGCTTTAGGGAGAAGGGTAACCAAATTCAATACAGGGAAATTTGGGAATCAGTGGGTGTATCTATGTGTGTTCAGTGTGTAGCAGAATGTGTGTGTGTGTGTCCTCAGATTTAGTATGCAGTGTCTGTGTTAGTGCACACAGTTTCAGCTAAGTCTACCTGTGTCAGTTTCCTGTGTGTTTGTGTGCCTATGTGTTTAGGTATTAGGTGGGAGTCTTTGTGTCTGTGCAAGTAAATTAGAGTGTGTAGGTATGTGTGAAACTGTATGTATCTGTGTGTATAGCTTATGTGTGTAGGTGTGAGTTGTTCCTGTGTGTTGGGTTATCAGTATAGCTCTGTGTTGAGTGCCTGTGTGTGTATTAGGGTGCCAGTGAGTGAATGTGTGTGTGTGTACTGTGTTGCAGGAAGTAATTAGTGTCGATGTGCAGTTGCTGCTGTGATCTTGCCTCAGTGCATCAGACATTAGGGGACTGTATCAGTTCGAGTTCAGTGAGTTTAGTGAGGGAGTTTTGGTTGGACTGCAGTTCCTGATATTAAGTATCAATGTGCAGTGAGTTCAGTGAGAAGTCTCAGTTCAATGTGCCAGAGAGGTGTTGTGTATGACCCTGTGTTTCAGTGTATTTTTCTTATGAGCATAGTTTTCTCAGGGAGCAGTTGGACATACTGGAGTATTAAGGTCCAAGTGAGTCTCAAGTTATGTGTATCAGTTAGTACTTGGTGTATCTGTGCAGTGAGGTTAAGTCAATGAGAAGTTCATTAGTATCAGTAGGATATGTGCAGTGGGTTAGTATCAGTAGGATATGTGTGTATCAGTGTAATCTGTGGGTGTGTATACTGTGTGTCAGTATTTGTAGTGTAGTGCATTAGTCAGAATGTTTAAGGTGATAACTTAAAAACCAAATGTATAAAATGTGTGCACTAGTAATATCTAGTATAGCTCAATAATAACTTAGTTAATAGTACTAACTAGTATTAGCTAGTATGCACAAATACTAACTAGAATACTTAGAATGATCTAGACAACTGAGTAAAGGGAGGTAATGATCTAGTTAACCATAGGTAAACCTAGTATAGACCTAGAAATGGCCTAACACCCTCATTTCAACTTAGATAATCACTTTTATCATTCCAAACACCATTTTAACCTCGATATCTTATATATATATATATATATATATAGGTCATTGTGATCCCACTTTGGACGTCGATCCTCACACCTTGCTCAGGACCACAGGCGAGTACATTCTCTGACAATTTTCATTGTTGATTACTTCTATAAATTGTAGTGTATTACATACTTGATTCCGACACTGTGGATACACGAGTTAGCACCCTAGATCTCCATCATGAGGAGTCGTGATTGGAATCCATCGTGCTAGCTGGGGGATGGGGAACTATTAGTAGATTATGTGATCATATCCAAATCCTTTACATGCATCATAGCTCACCCCACTTCTCACGTTGGGTGCGGCCTGACCATCTTACATGCATCATAGCTGTTATATATGATTAACCTGACCACTACATGCATCATAGCTAACCATATGGTTAGCCTGACCTACAAGAATCATAGTTAATCATATATAACCAGCCTGATCAAGTCCCAAGCCGATCACATAATAAACTAATATTTCAAACACTTAGCTAGATGTCTATTTTATTCAGATTCACCTGTTCCAGCATTCACTACTTATTGTCTAGCATTCACTAATTATTGTTCATTGCTAGACGCTCTATTGCCTATTTCCATTTTTCTCCAGTATTTACATTTCCAGCATTTATTTTCATCTTGTATTTCTTACACTGTTTATAGATTTTGTCAATTTAATGAAACTGCTGTTAGTGCTTGTGCTTCGCTCCAATCCTGACTGGATAACATTTTTTCAGAGGACCTGGAGAGCTTGTGCCCCACTCATTACGGCCCAGGATTAGAGGGTGATTTTACTCCAGAAACCCCAGAGAAGTTGCCTAGTCTAGAGGAAAATTTACCTGGCTGTTCTTAGATTATTTTTCTGCATTTATTGTTTTAGACTGAGACTGAGTTGTATTTATTATTTTTGTGACTTTGTGAGGTCATTTAGACCCAGGATTTGAGTTGGATTATTATGGTTGTTTTTATTAGAACTCTTTTCTATTCCCATCGTGCCATTATTTCTTATAGCTTGTGATTGAGTATATCATAGAACTGTGGATTATTTATCTTTGTCCTCCGTGCGGAGTTGAGACTATTGACAGGATATATTATATGTTGAGACCTAGACAGCGTTCTACCGCCGATGCTACGGCGTAGGCTGGACGTACCCACGACTCATGCCCAAATTCCGGGTGCGGGTCGTGACAGGCTTAGAGATGGTGGTCATCCAAAGGGAGAGTGTTATAACGTAGGTTACTAAAGGGTTGGATTTCCACTTTGTTTTTAGTTCCATAATGGTTAGAGATTAGTATTACACATTCATTGGGTTGTATAAATAAGGCCTTTGCCTCCCACTATGTGATTACACTAATACTAGATCTTTTCTCCTATTTTCTTCTTCCTTCTTCTACATTTATTCTAACAATTTATGAGTTTGTAGTAGAATTGACAAAAGAATGCTAAACTCACTATGTCGAGCAAAAATGCATGTTGTGCTACGCTCCAAAACAATACAGAAGGACTAAGAGGTATTAAAATAAACTAAAACTATAATTATAACAAGATGGATAACTAGAGTTTTAGGTCTCGCAATCACATATAATTAGGGCAAATTCTAAACTTAAAAGTTCATAATTTGTGATTTTTATTAAAATATTCCAAAAATAAGTGAAAACATACATTTTTTTGGTTTTCGAATAAACCCTAAGATATGAAGTATTACATATTATGTGAAAATATGAAATTGGGTTTAGGAAACTACGTTTTAGGGTTGATTCTAAGTAATTCGATAAATTTATTGTGTTGTCTAGTTTTAGGCTAATACGCATACTTTAATTATACAATGGTTAAATTATATGTTCAATATCATGCAAAGGCATTATGAATAGTCATTACGAACAAATTAAAAAAATGATAAGCTAAATTTTAAGTTGTAGAAAGTCCATGACACACTAAATTTAAAGTACACATAACTATTGTATTAGGTTTTATACATTAAAACATCTCATTTTTTCATATCATAAACCTAGGCATGGGCCGATTTATACAATCAAAGGTCTAGAAATTAGCCTCGATAAGGCTGAATTCTAATACTAAGTGATACCGACATTATGGTACACTCAAATAGATTCCCAATTATCAGATACTACATAATATGCATACTCACTACTAAAAATTACGGGATTAGCGACGTTTTTAGTGACGTCCAAATAAAACGTCGCTGAATTATAGGTATTTAGCGACGTCTATATAAAATGTCGCAATATGTCGGTGATAGCGACGTGGAGCAACATTTAGCGACTATAATTATTATAAATATATACTATGTCGCTAGGTAGTCGCTAAACGTCGCTAACTTTTTAATTTTAGCGATGTTTAGCGACGTTTATGTATTTAAGTCACAGTATATTATTATATCCGCGACGTTTAGCGACGTATAGACCGACGTCGCTAATTTATTTGATATAGGGTTTGATGAATTTCTCTTCCCCCAATTTCTTGCAAAATCTCAAAAATTTTAAACACCCCCTATCCCGACGCCCGACCTCGGCGACCTCCCTCCGGCCGCGTCCTCCCCCCTCCGGGGTTGTCACCACCCCATTTCCAGAGCCGGGTATTTTTTATTTATTTTTAATTTAGTTAATTGTATATTATTTATAATTATTTGTAATTATATTTAATTATTGATTGTATTATATTTTTATTGATTGTTTTAGGATTTTGGCTAGCCTGGACCCATGTCAGACCCTAGTGGACCCATGTCCGACCCAGCCCACACCCCTGTGAGATTTATTTTTGGGTTTAGAATATTTATTATATTTTTAGTGGGTTAGTTGGAGAGATTTGGAGCTAGTTTGAGTGCTTTTGAATCCCGGAATCCGAAACCAAGTGAGTAGGGGCATTTTGGGAATTTGGTGACTTATGTAAACCCCATTTATTCTCTTGGCCGGCCCCAACAGCAGCCCCCCACCCGTGAGAACCTGGAAACCAGCAGCCCCCCCTTTGTTTACTTCTTCTTCTTTATTCCTCTTCTTCTCCACTTCTTCTTTCTTCTTCTTTCTTCTCCAAAGTAAGTTCTTCTTTACTTTTCTTCCTTCTTTCTTCTATTTCTTCTTCCTAATTGAACCCTAACCCTACATTTCCCCCCAAACTAGGTGGGTAGAGCCTAGATTTGGTGTTGGAGCTAGATTTGGGAGCTTGGAAGCTAGTTGAGGTAGATTTGGAGCATTTTGGAGATTTTGGCTTGGGATTCCAACTCCCAAGAGGTAAACCCTAATTTTCCCCTTGTAATTACTCTTTTATAGTGTAATTAATAGTTTAGAACCTTCTTAGACCCTTAGGCTACCCGTGGGAGGAAGTTGGAACTAGTTTGGTAGTGTTTGGAGACTTTAACACTAGGTTTTATGTCAATTTCGGGTGAAATCCAAAATTGGCCCAATTTTGGGTGATGCCCTAGGTTAGACGGACCTAGGTAGACGTTGTCGGATGTATTGAGGGTGAGTGCGTGTCTCGGTTCGGACACGGAAAGCTGTGTCGCGGAGAAACTGGCGTTTCGGGCGAATTTAGGACTTTTCGTCGTCGCCGATTCTAAGTGCGTGCGCGTTTCCGCCACGGACCTAGAATCGACGCGGGAGCACTTTTTCTAGGATCTAGGCGTTGTCTAGAGCGCGTGGGTAAATTTTGGGCCGATTCCGAGTTCGTTTGGTGTGCGTTTCAGGAGGTTTTCTGAACCGCGCTCCGCGTGTTCGTCGAAATGACCGAACGGCCATTTCAACTTGGTTTCCTTGTTTCGGGCTTGTGTGCGCGTTGGGTTAGCATCGGAGAGTGTGTGCTAGAATTCTCGGGCTATATTTTATATATTTATAGATGTTTGGGCGTGTCGGGGCCGTTGGACGTGCGTTGGTGAGCGTTGTGTGCATTGTTGTTTGTAGTGTTGTGTTTGTGTATATATGTCTCTATATATATATATTTATATGTAAGTGTGTCCCTATATATATATATTTATAGATATGTGTTAGTGAGTGCTTGTGTGAGTGTGTTAGTGAGTGTGTGTGAGTGTGGGTTGGTGCTAGTGTATGTGTGTAGGTGAGTGTGTGTGTGAGTGGGAGCGAGTGTTTAGATATTGATATATATGCATATGAGTTTGAGTTTGTGTGTATATATATGTATATATATTTATATATATATATGTATGAGTGTTTATGTGTGTGGTTGTGTGTGTGTGAGAGTGTGTGCTAGTGTGTGTGAGAGTATGTGCTAGTGTGTGAGAGAGTGTGTGTGTGAGTGAGGATATATATAGATATATAATTGTGTTTGAGTGTGTGAGTGTGTATAGGTATAGATATATATAGATATATATGTGTGTATATATATATAGATATATGGGTGTTTATATATATATATATAGATATATGTATATAATTATGTGTGTGTGTGTGTTGATTTGTGTTTGAGTGTGTGTGTGTGTTAGAATGTATATAAGTTAGTGTGTATATATATATCTATAGAGTTATATATATGTATATATATGTATGTATATATATATATATAGTGATATATATATATATGTGTGTATGTATATAGGAGTGTGTGTGTGTGTGTTTGAGAGAGGGGGGGGGGGGTGCCTGGAACAGAGAAACTACAGCTGCAGCAGCAGCCTTGCTGCAGCAGCAAGGAGCAGCAGTAGCCGCTGCAGCAGAATTCGCGAGCAGCAGCAGCCGCGCAGGCGCCGCGGCAGCAGATCGCTGCAGCGCTCGCGCAGCAGCAGCAGTAAAGGCAAAGGCAGCAGCAGTAGCAGCAGCAAGCAGTTTATGCCGCAGCAGCAGTAGCTTTATGCAAGGGCAGCAGCAGCAGATGTTCGCGGGAGCGGGATAGCTAATGTGAGAGAGATATAGGCATAAGTTTATCATTATAGATAGATATATAGATAGGTATATAGATGATAGCTAGATAGATAGAAATATAGATAGATAGATGATAATTAGATAGATATTAGATAGAGGGATAAATAGTTAGATAGGTAAGTGGATAACTAGTTAGATAGACAACTAGGTAGATAGATAGTTGATGGATAGGTAAATAGGTATAAATATATAGATATATCAATAGATAGATAGCTAGATCTATAGTTAGATAGATATATAGATTGATAGATAGATAGACCCATAGATAGATAATTAGATGGATTGATAGTTAGATACTTAGATTGATAGATAGACACATAGATAGCTAGGTAAATAGATAGATGCATAGATAAATAGATAGATAGATAGATATCTATAGTTAGGTAGATAGGTAAATAGATATATGGGTAGATAGATACATGGATAATTAGATTGATAGATAGATATAGATAGTAGATAGATAGGTAAATAGATAGATAATTACCTAGATATGTTAGATAGATAGATAGATAGATATTAGATAGTTAGATAGATAGATTGATAGATAGCTAAATATTAGATAGATAGTTAGATATCTATATCTATATCTATATACATAGATATATATATAGATATATACATAGCTAGATTGATTGTTAGATATCTAGGTATAGATATATATATGTAAGGTATGTGTAAGGTATGTGTAAGGTAAGGTAAGGTATTGGGTATAGATATATAGGTATATGCCTATATGTATTAGATATCAATATTTTAGCCTAGATTATAGCTATATATTTATGTTTATGCATAGTTAGCTAGCTAGAGGGGTAGTCGGGTTGAGTTTAGAGCGGTATCTCAATACCTTGAGATACCGAGGTATCTCAATACCTTGAGATACCGAGGTATCTCAATACCTTAAGATAACCAAGGTATTGGGTTTCGAGCGGGGTTTTTGAGCAATAGCCTAGGAATAGTATTGGAGTGATTTTTATATGCTTATGTGTATATATTTACGCGTGTTAGCATAGGTTTTAGCGGGTTTAGGCGGGGTGCGTGGCCTAGGGCGAGGTATCGGATACCGATGGTATCCCGGTATCTCAAGGAGGCGAGTTTGTGAGTTTTCTAGATCAATGACCTCGGTTTGACCTAGAATTTCAGGAGCACCCTAGTTTGACCCAGAATTGACCGTAGTTGACTCGGTTGACCGCCAAAGTCAACTTTTGACCTAGTTTTGACCCAGAGTTGACTTTTTCGACCCAGAGTTGACTTTTGACCCAGATTTCACCGGTTTGACCCGTTTGACCTAGAACGACCCTAGAAGCCTATTTTTAGTTATTTTATATCTGTTTAACTCATTAGAACCATGTTTAACCTTGCTTTTCGTATTAGGTCCTTGCGACACCGGTTCGGATCGCCAGTTGCTCAGTACGTCAGGCGAGTACATTCTCTGATAGTTTTCATTATTTGATAATTATTATGATTCAGCTTCTAGTATAGTATCATCTGATTATTCTGGCACAACACGGGACACTGACTGATATTTCTGGATTCATTTACTTGCGACACGTACATTTCATATTTCTGGCCTCTATTCTGGAATCCCTACTAGCATCACCTACAGGCATCACTACAGGCATCATTCATGTTCAGGCTGGACTCATCTTGATTTGCGTGTCGGGTCTTGGATCCACTTGTATTAGTCAGGACAGGAAAATACTCGAGTAGACAAGTAAACATTCCCATCTGGAATCATCAGGAATCACTTCCTCTGGTCTAATCTGGAATGATAGCAGCCGCGCACCCAGTGCGCGGTGAGCCGTACTTACCCCTAGCCGTTTACATGTCGAAACAAGTATTTCAAAGACACCGAGTTCATTCTTTATAGTCTGGACTCACTTGCATTTCTTGACTTGTCTCACTTACATGTTTCTGGACTTGACTCACTATATATTTTTCATGCTGGACTCACTATACGTTCTTGTGCACGGACTTGATCTTAGCTTAGATTTCCTGTATCTTGCAGTTACTACTATCTTGCTCTGATATCCATGCATCTTTACCTTTATGCACCAGTGATTTATATATATTTCTTATTTTATACTTGCTTCACTCTTCTTGCTACTTGCTATAACTGTTTTATTGTTTTTATCATTTAAATGAAACTGCTGTTAGAGATGTACTTGCTCCAGTCCTGACTGGACATATTTTTCAGAGTATCCGGAGGATTGGTGTCCGACGTTTTATGGACCTGAGCCTGTCGATGGTGCAGACAGGGACCCTCTAGTTTAGGGATGATTTCCGGGTTGGTTGCCGGGATCACTGAGACCTTGTTATTGTTTTTATTAGCTTTAGCACCGGATTTGTCTCCGGTTTTGGATTGAGACCTTGTTTGTATATTATTTTAGATGATGTTGTATTGTTGTATATTTATTGATGTTGTGGTTGTTGTAGTAGTTATTGTTGGTTAGACTTTGGAGTTGTTAGCCTTCTGTGTTATCTTATCGTGCTTAGATTCGTGATTGAGTATATCGTGATTATCATTATGATATTTGCTCCTCCGTTTGGAGTTGAGATCTTGACAGGTTTATATATTGTTTGTGTGGTTGCCCTCCTTTTGGAGAGGTCATGGCCAATTTTTGTGTGAGATTATTATCTAGATAGTTGACCTAGACAGCGTTCTACCGCCGATGCTGCGGCGTAGGCTGGACGTACCCACGACTGATGCCCGATTTTCCGGGTGCGGGTCGTGACACATTTTTGGTGGCGGCCCCATGCAGGTCTCGATTCGCAATTAGTACGATGTCGTGGTGGTACAATAACTTAGTTGTACTACTGCGAGCCTGCTATAGGATCTAGGTTCTAGGATGAGAGTGTACTCAATCACGACTAGGAACAACTCCAATCTAATTATTCTGAAATTAATTTCTTTTGAAATATTACAGTCCTTCTTTGATGATATCGTATCTTGCGCCGTATTGACTTCTTTTGATCTGTGTTCAGGATGCCTCCGAAGACACGATCCTATCGTACCGCCCCAGCAGTTGCCACTGAGAGGCCTGCTACCTCTCGTCCAGCTCATATTCAGGCAGCTGCTACCGCTCCACTCACCACTCCTGCGGTTGAGGGAGCATCTGCTTCTCTCGGAGATCCTCTTTCACCTGTCGATCCGAGGACTACCCCAGTCGTTCCGGTGGTTCCTCCACTACTTCCTGCTCCAGTAGAGGCCGCACAGTTGTTTGCGTTCTTCAGGGAGATGATGGACGCGCAGCACCGTCAGGTGGATGTGATGAGGCTGGGCATTGAGAACGCCCACCAGGTGGCCATGACGGCAGTGGATAGGGTGGCACAGATTCAGCCACAGGCAGATCAGATTCAGCATCCGAGGCTGGGTAGTATCATTGACTTTCAGAGGATGCGGCCCAAGGAGTTCCGTGGTACAGAAGGGATCCTGTACGCGGATGACTGGATAGAGCAGATCGAGGGGATCTTCAGGCTGGCACAGATTCCAGACAGCATGCAGATAGAGGCAGCGGGCAGTCAGATGTTCGACCTCGCTTTGACGTGGTATCGCACAGATACGAGGATCGCGGCACCAGGGCTTACTTGGGAGGCTTTCAAGAGGCTTTTTAAGGAAAAGTTTTTCCCAGATGTGGCGCTCAGTACTTTGGAGAGCTAGTTTGAGGCACTCGTCCAAGGGAGCATGACGGTGGACGAGTACGCAACGGAGTTCTGCCGTCTGGGCAGATTTGTATATGGCTTGAGTGAGGCAGCTAAGGCGAGGAAGTTTCGCAAGGGCTTGGTTATGGCGGTCAAGTCTTTGACCAGGAGCGACCGCGAGACGACTTTCGAGCAGATAGTAGGAGATGCTCAGAGAGCAGAAGATGACTTGGAGATCAAGTCCAAGAGAGGCAGGGATGATTCAGGCAGTGCCAGTGGTAGTGCGGGACCAGCCAAGCGTCCCTATGTGCAGAAGGCAGCACAGCAGGGTCATGATTAGAGGGTGCCCACTTGTGCCTACTGCAGGAAGGCAAGACACACTTGGGATGTTTGCAGGAGGAGGCTGAAGGTGTGTTTGTTCTGTGGATCCGCTGCTCACCAGATGCGAGATTGCCCCACTGTACCTCCATTGGGTGGAGCACAGGATCAGAGAGTTGGAGCTAGGCCACCTGTGGCACAGCATCATGCCCTGCACCAGCAGAGGGATACACCCCAGCAGGGTAGGGCTTATGCGTTGACGGTCGAGGAGGCCGATGCTACGGGTGTCGGGTTAGCAGGTCTGTCTCTTTGTTCTTCTTCCTATCATTTTTTATTCCTTGTGGTATGCTTCGTTAGTACCTGTTAGATTTTTTGTTGTGCTGTGGTAGATAGTGTAGTGACCCTGATTGGGACTGTGATAACACGACCAGTAGGACCCTGATCTTGTATGTTGTTTAGGTAGAATTCTTGACTGTGATTGTTGGGGGTTTGACCTAGAAGGAGTGCAATTGACTTTAAATTTTGAGGACGAAATTTTCTAAGGAGGATAGGCTTGTCACCACCCCATTTCCAGAGCCGGATATTTTTTTTATTTTTAATTTAGTTAATTATGTATTATTTATAATTATTTGTAATTATATTTAATTATTGATTGTATTATATTTTTATTGATTGTTTTAGGATTTTGGCTAGCCTGGACCCATGTCAGACCCTAGTGGACCCATGTCCGACCCAGCCCACACCCCTGTGAGACTTATTTTTGGGTTTAGAATATTTATTATATTTTTAGTGGGTTAGTTGGAGAGATTTGGAGCTAGTTTGAGTGCTTTTGGAACCCGGAACCCGAAACCAAGTGAGTAGGGGCGTTTTGGGAATTTGGTGACTTATGTAAACCCCATTTATTCTCTTGGCCGGCCCCAATAGCAGCCCCCCACCCGTGAGAACCTGGATACCAGCAGCCCCCCCTTTGTTTACTTCTTCTTCTTCATTCCTCTTCTTCTCCACTTCTTCTTTCTTCTTCTTTCTTCTCCAAAGTAAGTTCTTCTTCACTTTTCTTCCTTCTTTCTTCCATTTCTTCTTCCTAATTGAACCCTAACCCTATATTTTTCCCCAATCTAGGTGGGTAGAGCCTAGATTTGGTGTTGGAGCTAGATTTGGGAGCTTGGAAGCTAGTTGAGGTGGATTTGGAGCATTTTGGAGATTTTGGCTTGGGATTCCAACTCCCAAGAGATAAACCCTAATTTTCCCATTGTAATTACTCTTTTATAGTGTAATTAATAGTTAAGAACTTTCTTAGACCCTTAGGCTACCCGTGGGAGAAAGTTGGAACTAGTTTGGTAGTGTTTGGAGACTTTAACACTAGGTTTTATGTCAATTTCGGGTGGAATCCGAATTTGGCCCAATTTTGGATGATGCCCTAGGTTAGATGGACCTAGGTAGACATTGTCGGGTGTCTTGAGGGTGAGTGCGTGTCTCCGTTCGGACACGGAAAGCTGTGTCACGGAGAAACGGGCGTTTCAGGCGAATTTGGGGCTTTTCGTCGTCGCCGATTCTAAGTGCGTGCGCGTTTCCACCACGGACCTATAATCGATACGAGAGCACTTTTTCTAGGATCTAGGTATCGTCTAGAGCGCGTGGGTAAATTTTGGGCCGATTCCGAGTTCGTTTGGTGTACGTTTCAGGAGGTTTTCCGAACCGCGCACCGCGTGTTCGTCGAAATAACCGAACGGCCATTTCGACTTGGTTTCCTTGTTTCGGGCTTGTGCGCGCGTTGGGTTAGCATTGGAGAGTGTGTGCTAGAATTCTCGGGCTATATTTTATATATTTATAGGTGTTTGGGCGTGTCGGGGCCGTTGGGCGTGCGTTGGTGAGCGTTGTGTGCATTGTTGTTTGTAGTGTTGTGTTTGTGTATATATGTCTCTATATATATATATTTATATGTAAGTGTGTCCCTATATATATATATTTATAGATATGTGTTAGTGAGTGCTTGTGTGAGTGTGTTAGTGAGTGTGTGTGAGTGTGGGTTGGTGCTAGTGTATGTGTGTAGGTGAGTGTGTGTGTGAGTGGGAGTGAGTGTTTAGATATAGATATATATATGCATATGAGTTTGAGTTTGTGTGTATATATATGTATATATATTTATATATATATGTATGAGTATTTATGTGTGTGGTTGTGTGTTTGTGAGAGTGTGTGCTAGTGTGTGTGAGAGTGTGTGCTAGTGTGTGAGAGAGTGTGTGTGTGAGTGAGGATATATATAGATATATAATTGTGTTTGAGTGTGTGAGTGTGTATAGGTATAGATATATATAGATATATATGTGTGTATATATATATATAGATATATGGGTGTTTATATATATATATATATAGATATATGTATATAATTATGTGTGTGTGTGTGTTGATTTGTGTTTGAGTGTGTGTGTGTGTTAGAATGTATATAAGTTAGTGTGTATATATATATCTATAGAGTTATATATATGTATATATATGTATGTATATATATATAGTGATATATATATATATATATATATATATATATATATATATATATATATATATATATATATATATATATATGTGTGTGTGTATGTATATAGGAGTGTGTGTGTGTGTGTTTGAGAGAGGGAGGGGGTGCCTGGAACTGAGAAACTGCAGCTGCAGCAGCAGCCTTGCTGCACCAGCAGCAGGTGCAGCAGCAAGGAGCAGCAGTAGTCGCTGCAGCAGAATTCGCGAGCAGCAGCAGCCGCGCAGGCGCCGCGGCACGCGCCGCGGCAGCAGATCGCTGCAGCGCTCGTGCAGCAGCAGCAGCAGCAGCAGTAAAGGCAAAGGCAGCAGCAGCAGCAAGCAGTTTATGCCGCAGCAGCAGTAGCTTTATGCAAGGGCAGCAGCAGCAGATGTTCGCGGGAGCGGGGTAGCTTAGTGTGAGAAAGATATAGGCATAAGTTTATCATTATAGATAGATATATAGATAGGTATATAGATGATAGCTAGATAGATAGAAATATAGATAGATAGATGATAATTAGATAGATATTAGATAGAGGGATAAATAGTTAGATAGGTAAGTGGATAACTAGTTAGATAGACAACTAGGTAGATAGATAGTTGATGGATAGGTAAATAGGTATAAATATATAGATATATCAATAGATAGATAGCTAGATCTATAGTTAGATAGTTATATAGATTGATAGATAGATAGACCCATAGATAGATAATTAGATGGATTGATAGTTAGATACTTAGATTGATAGATAGACACATAGATAGCTAGGTAAATAGATAGATGCATAGATAAATAGATAGATAGATAGATATCTATAGTTAGGTAGATAGGTAAATAGATATATGGGTAGATATATACATGGATAGCTAGATTGATAGATAGATATAGATAGTAGATAGATAGGTAAATAGATAGATAGATAATTACCTAGATATGTTAGATAGATAGATAGATAGATATTAGATAGTTAGATAGATAGATTGATAGATAGCTAAATATTAGATAGATAGTTAGATATCTATATCTATATACATAGATATATATCTAGATATATACATAGCTAGATAGATAGTTAGATATCTAGGTATAGATATATATATGTAAGGTATGTGTAAGGTATGTGTAAGGTAAGGTAAGGTATTGGGTATAGATATATAGGTATATGCCTATATGTATTAGATATCAATATTTTAGCCTAGATTATAGCTAGATATTTATGTTTATACATAGTTAGCTAGCTAGAGGGGTAGTCGGGTTGAGTTTAGAGCGGTATCTCAATACCTTGAGATACCGAGGTATCTCAATACCTTAAGATAACCAAGGTATTGGGTTTCGAGCGGGGTTTTTGAGCAATAGCCTAGAAATAGTATTGGAGTGATTTTTATATGCTTATGTGTATATATTTACGCGTGTTAGCATAGGTTTTAGCGGGTTTAGGCGGGGTGCGTGGCCTAGGGCGAGGTATCGGATACCGAGGGTATCCCGGTATCTCAAGGAGGCGAGTTTGTGAGTTTTCTAGCTTAATGACCTCGGTTTGACCTAGAATTTCAGGAGCACCCTAGTTTGACCCAGACTTGACCGTAGTTGACTCGGTTGACCGCCAAAGTCAACTTTTGACCTAGTTTTGACCCAGAGTTGACTTTTTTGACCAAGAGTTGACTTTTGACCCAGATTTCACCGGTTTGACCCGTTTGACCTAGAACGACCCTAGAATCCTATTTTTAGTTATTTTATATCTGTTTAACTCATTAGAACCATGTTTAACCTTACTTTTCGCATTAGGTCCTTGCGATACCGGTTCGGATCGCCAGTTGCTTAGGACGTCAGGCGAGTACATTCTCTGATAGTTTTCATTATTTGATGATTATTATGATTCAGCTTCTAGTATAGTATCATCTGATTATTCTGGAACAATACGGGACACTGACTGATATTTTTGGATTCATTTACTTGTGACACGTATATTTCATATTTTTGGCCTCTATTCTGGAATCACTACTGGCATCAACTACAGGCATCACTACAGGCATCATTCATGTTCAGGCTGAACTCATCTTGATTTGCGTGTCAGATCTTGGATCCACTTGTATTAGTCGGGGCAGAGAAATACTCGAGTAGACAAGTAAACATTCCCATCTAGAATCATCAGGAATCACTCCCTCTAGTCTAATCTGGAATGATAGCAGCCGCGCACCCAGTGCGCGGTGAGCCGTACTTACCCCTAGCCGTTTATATGTCGAAACAAGTATTTCAAAGACACCGAGTTCATTCTTTATAGTCTGGACTCACTTGCATTTTTTGACTTGTCTCACTTACATATTTCTGGACTTGACTCACTACATGTTTTTCATGCTGGACTCACTACACGTTCTTGTGCACGAACTTGATCTTAGCTTAGATTTCCTGTATCTTGCAGTTACTACTATCTTGCTCTGATATCCATGCATCTTTACCTTTATGCACCAGTGATTTATATATATTTCTTATTTCATACTTGCTTCACTCTTCTTGCTACTTGCTATAACTGTTTTATAGTTTTTATCATTTAAATGGAACTGCTGTTAGAGATGTACTTGCTCCAGTCCTGACTGGACATATTTTTCAGAGTATCCCGAGGATTGGTGTCCGACGTTTTATGGACCTGAGCCTGTCGATGGTGCAGACAGGGACCCTCTAGTTTAGGGGTGATTTCCGGGTTGGTAGCCGGGATCACTGAGACCTTGTTATTGTTTTTATTAGCTTTAGCACCGGATTTGTCTCCGGTTTTGGATTGAGACCTTGTTTGTATATTATTTTAGATGATGTTGTATTGTTGTATATTTATTGATGTTGTGGTTATTGTAGTAGTTGTTGTTGGTTAGACTTTGGAGTTGTTAGCCTTCTGTGTTATCTTATCGTGCTTAGATTCGTGATTGAGTATATCGTGATTATCATTATGATATTTGCTCCTCCGTTTGGAGTTGAGATCTCGACATGTTTATATATTGTTTGTGTGGTTGCCCTCCTTTTGGAGAGGTCATGGCCGATTTTTGTGTGAGATTATTATCTAGATAGTTGACCTAGACAGCGTTCTACCGCCGATGCTGCGGCGTAGGCTGGACGTACCCACGACTCATGCCCAATTTTCCGGGTGCGGGTCATGACACATTTTTGGTGGCGTCCCCATGCAGGTCTCGATTCGCAATTAGTGCGATATCCTGGTGGTACAACAACTTAGTTGTACTACTGCGAGCCTGCTATAGGATCTTGGATCTAGGATGAGAGTGTACTCAATCACGACTAGGAACAACTCCAATCTAATTATTCTGAAATTGATTTCTTTTGAAATATTACTGTCCTTCTTTGATGATATCGTATCTTGCGTCGTATTGACTTCTTTTGATCTGTGTTCAGGATGCCTCCGAAGACACGATCCTATCGTACCGCCCCAGCAGTTGCCACTGAGAGGTCTGCTACCTCTCGTCCAGCTCATATTCAGGCAGCTGCTACCGCTCCACTCACCACTCCTGCGGTTGAGGGAGCATCAGCTTCTCTCGGGGATCCTCATTCATCTGTCGATCCGAGGACTACCCCAGTCGTTCCGGTGGTTCCTCCACCACTTCTTGCTCCAGTAGAGGCCGCGCAGTTGTTTGCATTCTTCAGGGAGATGATGGACGCGCAGCACCGTCAGGTGGATGTGATGAGGCTGGGCATTGAGAACGCCCACCAGATGGCCATGACGGCAGTGGATAGGGTGGCACAGATTCAGCCACAGGCAGATCAGATTCAGCATCCGAGGCCGGGTAGTATCATTGACTTTCAGAGGATGCGGCCCAAGGAGTTCCGTGGTACAGAAGGGATCCTGTACACGGATGACTGGATAGAGCAGATCGAGGGGATCTTCAGGCTGGCACAGATTCCAGACAGCATGCAGATAGAGGCAGCGGGCAGTCAGATGTTCGACCTCGCTTTGACGTGGTATCGCACAGAACCTGTCCACATATTTTGAGCTCTATGCGACTGCGAGTACCATCCTTTTTGTCATGATCAGCCAGCTTCATGCCTTCCTTGTTAACAGCTGACATAAGTTCTCTCTCCTGATCTCTCCTGCAACAAGCTAAGTAACCCTAGTCAAGTTGAGTGTAGAATAAGAGAGAGTAGCTTGCTAGCTAGTAGTGTCTCGCAAATAATAATGAAAAAAATAACAACAAACTATATAATTTAAGAAATTACCTAAACCTAACCTCAAAGAAAAATTTCAAAAACCAGAACAAGAACACACACACACACACACATACAGAAGAGAAGTGTACAAGGAGGAAGGGAAAAAGATTTGAAAACAGTCATTGGTCTTGCATGCGTATAATGGAAACAAGTGCAGTAATTAACTAAGGACTTTTTTGGGAAGAAAAATCCTGAAATGAGTCTCTGCAGTTTCCAATAGGAAGCCTCCAACATTCAATGGTTTCGTCCAAAAATATGGAAGCAATAAATTACTATTCATCTAATCTGCAGCTAGGAAAACTCGAAAGTCAGGAAAGATAGATATCACTGTTTTGACTTGTCCTTCACTTTATTTATCATATTTAAGGGTGCACTATATTGGTGCACTCCATTGTTTTAGACACAGACCCTAACCCTATCTCTTTTCTAGTTAGCTGTTTGAGTTTAGACGCAACCTTACGTATCTGCAGCGTATATAATACGATATAGATCTTGACTCAAGTAGAGTCGTATACACAGACACGGGAATGACTTTTTAAAACTGAGACACGATATACCATATTGGCTTCTTCTAGAACTCGTATCCAACTTGGGTTGATGCTTCTTGCTGTACGAGCTATTGCAATAGCTACTGTAGACTGCTAAACCTGCTGTTGAAGGGTCTGCAGTGCACTGGCTCTGCTGCTATTTTTTGAGTTTACTTGCTGCTGTGCATCCTTCCTGTTGTACACTGCACAGTGTTGCTGCACACTGATTCCTCACTGCTGCACTGTGCAGTATAACTAGCTGCTACTGCTATAAACTGCTATATGCTTCCCCTTGTACTGTGGTAGCACAGAGCTGCATACTGCTCTTCCTTCAGTTGATCACTACCAAATGATATACACTGAAAACTGTGAACTGCTCTCCCTAGTGACCCGAGCTCACTCAATCACTCAAACAACCATACTTGAAGGTAGCAGTCAGTATCAGTGCATGTACTATATTTAACGATGAGTATATACTTGAAGGTAATTGTATATTCATTTTTACTGCAGAAGTATCAGTGCATGTACTATATTTAACGATGAGTATATACTTGAAGGTAATTGTATATTCATTTTTACTGCATCATCGTTCATGGATGTACAACCGTCATCCTGATGACATGTGCGGTATGCAGGATAAATTCATTGAGGGTGTACAGCAGTTCCTGCAGTTCGCCAAGGCGTTCCCTCAGTACATAGATGGTACCAAAATTAAGTGTCCGTGTGTGAGATATCGCAACTTGAAATATCATCTAGAAGTGGAAGTCACATATCATTTGTACTCGAAGAATTTTATGCCAAATTACTATCAGTGGACTGAGCACGAAGAACTTGTGTCTTTATCATCGGAGTCGGAGCCTTATGTGGAGCCGTATATGGATGTCCACGATCACGCTGCTTACGACGACGGGTGGGTGAACATGGTTTTTGATGTGACGGAGCCTAGTTTTGATCCGGATAATCATGATGCAGGTGAGAAGACACCGAATACCGATGCTGCAAAGTTCATGGAGTTGCGAGAGAATGCAAGGACTCTATTATATCCTGGTTGTGAAGATCATTCACCGTTGGAGGTTGTTACAAGATTGTTGAGCATCAAGTCCAATTTTAACATGTCGCAAGAATGCTATAACCAACTGATAGATTTGATTATAGAGATCTTACCAGAGGATGCAAAGTTGCCTAAAGAATTCTACCGATCTAAGAGGATGGTGAGATCGCTCTGGATGAGATATAAGAAAATCGATGCATGTCGTAACAGGTGCATGTTGTACTACAAAGACGACAAGGATGAAGATGCGTGCAGATTCTGTGGTACTGATCGCTATAAGGCTACTGGAAGAGGAAAGTCTGTCGGTGCAAAGAAGCCTACCGATTTGATGCACTACTTGCCTTTGACGCCGAGGTTGTAGAGGTTGTTTATGGTGAATGAGACTGCAGAAAATATGAGTTGGCACAGGCAAAAATAGATCGAAGGAGTATTGGATCATCCATCTGATGGAGAAGCATGGAAGCACTTTGATCGAGAGTATCTAGATTTTGCTTCGGATCCGCGTAATGTCAGATTGGGGCTCTCCTCCGACGGTTTTACCCCATTCGGACTTTTGGGCTTCCAGTATTCGTATTGGCCTGTGATCGTCACTACGTACAATCTACTGTCTTGGATGTGCATGAAGACTCCGTATACGTTTCTAACCGTTATTATCCCGTGTCCAAACAATCTGAAGAGGAATATTGATGTATATTTACCGTCTTTGATAGATGAGTTGAATCAGTTGTGGAAAGTAGGTGCCAACATATATGATGTTTCCAGAAAGCAGAATTTTCAGATGAGGGTTTATGTGGACCATCAACGACTTTTCGTTATATGAAATATTATCGGGATGGAGCACTCATGGTCGTCTCTCATGTCCATATTGCATGGACCGTACTAATGCTTTCTGTTTGAAATACAGAGGCAAACCGTGCTTCTTCGATTGTCATTGAAAATTTCTGCCGAAGGATCATTCGTACCGGAGGAACATGAATGCTTTTCGTGTGGGTGTTGTGGAGAAGGCCAATCCACCGCCAAGGTGGCCCGGATACACGATATGGGAAGAGGTAAAAGATTTACCAAGTGCTATTGAAGAGCCTGCTAAGGGGTACAAGTGTGACGGATTTGGTCGCACCCATAACTGGACGAAGAGGAGTATATTCTGGGACCTGCCATATTAGAGCACCAATCTGATCAGACATAACCTTGATGTCATGCATATCGAGAAGAATGTGTTTGATAACATAATTAATACTGTAATAAAGGTAAAGGGGAAGATGAAAGACAATCCGAAGGCCATGTTGGACTTAGAAGAAATATGTAGACGTCATGCGTTGCATTTGATAGAGAAGGAGAATGGAAAGTTAAAGCAGCCTAAGTCAGTTTTATCACAGGAGAAGGAGAATAAAGGGAGACTTTGTAGGTGGATTCAAGGTCTAAAATTTCCAAACGGGTACGTGTCGAACTTGAGAAGATGCGTCGACCTCAAGGAGAACAAACTGGCGGGTATGAAGAGCCACGATTGTCACGTATTCATGGATAGGTTAATTCCGGTTGCATTTTGGGAATTCTTACCGCAGGTTGTTTGGGATCCATTGACAGAGCTCAGCATATTCTTCAGAGATCTTGTTCTACTAACTTGCTCGTCGATCGTCGAGAAAAGCAATAGAAGGACATTGTGGTAACACAATATAAGCTCGAGAAGGTATTTTCTCCTGGATTCTTCAACTCTATGAAGCATTTGACAATTCATCTTTCCTATGAGGCACGTGTTGGTGGTCCAGTCGGTTGTCGGTGGATGTACCCCTTCGAGCGGCATCTGAATCACCTAAAAAAGGTGAAAAACAAGGCACGGGTTGAGGGCTCTATTTATGAAGCTTATGTTCTTGAGGAGATTACAAACTTTTGCTCAACGTATTTCAAACCTCATGTTGCTACTAATAGAACGAGAGCTCCGGAAACGACGACGGATATCAGGAATCTAATGATGCAATACTCAAAGTATTCAATGCGTCCGAAAAGCCTTCGGGGAAAATGAAGAAGAGATATTTGAATGACGACGAGCTAAGGGCTGCTTAGTTGTATATATTACTCAATTGCGACGAGGATGAAGTGGAGAAGCTAGAGGGATAAGTAATTAATACATCCACGTTTACATCTTCTCAATGTAATAGTATAAGCTACTATTATGCTACTAATCAGCGGTTGCTTCGTTCTTTTTTAGCACATATAATGATGAGTTGAGGTCAGTTAGACCCTACATAACAAACGAAGAAGTAGAACAAGAAATGAGATGCCATTTTCCTTATTGGTTGAGCGCATATGTAAGGAGCTTGGTAATTACTTTTTCTTTTTGCACTGGCACAATAAATAACTTACTATCGCTACTTTGGTATTTAGGTCGATCATTTACTAACACCCGAGACTGAATCTATTAGAACTCTAGCCAAGGGACCAATTACTGCCGTCAAAATATGGCCAAGATTCTGTGTGAATGGATTTAGGTTCAAGTCAACAAATGCTCCGATCAGAGACAACTTTCTAGATCTTGATTCCACGAAAAATAGTTGTTTGTGTATCAAATCTTCGAACTACAAAGACATCGATCAAGACAATGATTTCTTTGGCATCTTTCAAGAGATTGTAGAGTTGACATATAATTATGATACAGAACCTGCTAGATCGTACTATTCAAGTGTGAATGGTTCGATCCGATTCAAGATCAAGGTTGGAAAATTGACAAGCATGGCCTTGTAGATATAAACTACAAGCGTATATATCAAGGCTATGAACCATTTGTCCTATCAAGTCAGGCTCATCTCGTGTACTTCACAACTTATCCTAGACGGGGGACCGCGAGGTCGGATTGGTGGGCAGTATGTAAGACTAAAGCTAGAAATATCTTTGACATTGACGAAATAGCTTATCAGGAGGACGAGCTACCTTTTGTAACAAATATTGTAGATGCGGACTCAACGAAAGTTACTCATTACACGAGTAATAATGTAGAAGATGTTGAATTATCCGAAGAGGAAGACGAAGATGAAGATGAAGTAGATAAAAGTGAAGATGAGGAGGAAGAGGAAGAGGAGGACGAGGAAGGCGAACAAGATAAATTTTCTAAAGATGATTGAAAATAAAATATTTTGCCTGTAGAATGTACTATATTTTGACTGTAGAATATACTATTTTGACGAAGATATGTATTATATTTTGACTGTAGAATATACTATCCATTTAGACTTGTGACACCACTAGTTATTTACTGTACAATTCTATAAATGCTATGAGATATGTATAACATTTTGACTGTAGAATGTACTATATATTTGTGTATTTCTTTATTCATCATATGTTGTTATCAGGTATGACAGGACGACGTGGAGGGTTCGGCAGATCCTGAGGTAGATGGAGTGCTCCTCCGGTACTGCCTACTGTTGGTTCTGGATTCTCGTCGCCTAGTACTCCAGTATATCGATCAGTCACATCTTTGACTACGACGACGTTACGTGGCATCACTCCTGGGACGAGTAGTTCTAGGCTTGATAGTACTCCCTCGTCCAGCGTTCCTCCTGCTGATGGAACCATGGAAACAGATGAGCATATGGAGGAGGTCGAGCCGACGTTGTCCCAGCATCAGCTAGATCCTCCATGCGCACCTCCGAAGGAGACGAGGACAGAGATTTGGGCCGATGGTACAAAGTAAGTCAATTAGATAGTTTAGCATCATATATATCATGTATTTCTTTATTCATCATATATTACTTTTTCTATCAAAATAATTATCTTTGTATAGATATCGTCCCTCGTCGGTACAGAGACGCTTGGGACTATTTCTGAGGAACAACTATGGTGGCCTTTGGATCAACTACTCTGAAGCTCCGGAGGAGAGGAAGGCGTTCTGGTTTGCGCATTTTAAAGTAAAAGTATATTATATAAATCCTCTAATTTATGCCTATTATATAACTTACTAAATTATTTATTGTAGCAAATATATTTCTATCCTCCGCACCGGGTTGAGTTGATCGAGCAGATGTTTCCTGCCGTTGCCGCCAAGCTTATCCGTGATGCTCTGGATGACCAGAAGGCTCGTGATCGCGTTGGAAAACTGATTCAAGGTTAGATCACGCCTGAGCAGTGGACTGCGATGAGGGCTAGATTTGACGATCCGAGGTACAAGGAAAGGTCTGAGAAGGCCAAGGCGGCTAGGCGGAAGGCAGCAAAGTGGTGTGGTAGCTCGATTCCGATGACGGAACATTTTTGTCGTTTGGTATATTTTTTATTTCAGATATATTATTTTAATGCAATTACGATAAAATGGTAGTAGAAAAAATATTTAATTTTAGTATAAAATAATATATTTTTAACAGGTACGGAGGGGTGAGGATGCAAACATGGTGACCGTCTTCTTGGCCACCCATCGAAAGGGGAGAAATCTCATTGATGAGAGGGCCTCACAGACCTATCTAAGTATTACTTTACTTTATGTTAATTTTAATATAACTTAGGCAATTATCGAGTATCCAAACTTTTTTAGGCCGAGTATCTTAGGCTGCGTGAGCGGGCGACTGCTAGTGCACCTACAACGAGAGAGGCTAGTACTTCCTCACAGCCCTCTCTAGCTCCGTCGACAGACGAGCTGTGGGGGACCGCCACTGGTGGTCTCCAGAGGGGTACATACTATGGTACGAGATCCTATGGCGCCCTTGTTGCGGCGCAGTCATCTAGGGCCTCCCCTACAAGTGCGCATTCCCCACAGCCCTCGCAGTCGTCGGTCCGAGTCCAGGAGGCTGTTGACCGTCAGATTGCGTCTCTCTATGACGAGTTGCTACGAAGGATGGAGGAGCAGCCCCTATCCCAGCCACAGGTGGACGATGCGACGCTCATCGCATGATTTGATATGCTCGAGCGCAGCATCATGGAGCTCCAGGATTTGATAGCTGATCTTAGAGCGTCGATAGAGCACAGCTTGACGGAGCTGCATGCATCACAGCTGTCCATGGGCGAGAGGCTGACGATGATGCAGGATTTAATGGTTTATAGCAGTACGAGGCTGTTATCTACCATGGATTCATACAACCAGCGACCAGCAGAGTTGGAGCGGATACGTCCTATTGGTGCGCCTACATCGACACAGACTCCACCGACGTTACTGCCTTCTCCATCGACATCGGTGTCGATTTCACGGGAGCAGTATGATCTGTTCTTATCCCTCATGCGCGCCGGTGGTCATCCACCTGCAGATCCGCAGTAGTCCTTGTTAGGACCGTTTATTGATTGTTTGTGTTTCTGACCTATGATATTTGGTCATTTATGAATATTTTTTATTTTTGAGGCATTCAGACATTATTTATTGTATTCTTTAGGACGAGACTTTCAGACTCAGTTGTATGGATATTTGCTGTATTCTTTACGACGATATTTTCTCATGATTCGGTTTATAATATCAATATTTTATTTTCTTCAAATTTTATTATATTATTCATATTAAATATATGTTAATTTATTGGGGTTGAGTGTTCAATCGAAGGGGGTCGACGAACCCAGCAAATTCAACGGAGGGTTGCTCCGGGTCTATTTGTACATATTGTGAATTCATAAACTGCAGGAGAATAGTTTGGAAATAATTTAGTATTCATTTTTTTTTTATTTTTTTAGTATATTTAGCGACATTTTTAGCGACATTTTATGACATTTTTAGCGACGTTTTACGACGTCTACTCACGTTTCTAATTATGTCGCTGAATACGTCGCTATATACGTCGCTAAATCCGTTGCTACACACGTCGCAAAACAAGTCGCTGTCCGTCGCAAATTGCTGACATGACAGTATTGCCAAGTCATAATAACGTCGCTAAATTAGTCGCACAATGTCGCTAAATGAGTCGCACATACGTCGCTATAAAAGTCGCTATTTACGTCGCTATCTACGTCGCTAATTTAGCGACATATAGCGACAAAAATACACGTCGCTAATTTAGCAACTTTGCATTACTAAATGTCAGTAATATAGTGACACATATACGTTACTAGAAAATATCGGAATAGCGACGTTTGGTGACATTTTTTCTGTCAGCGACTAGTTTAAAGGTGACTTCAACAAAACGTCGCTAATTACGTCGCTAAAATTATTTAGGGACATTTTTTGGCCATTTAGCGACGTTTCTTTACGTCGCTAATTTGACTTATTCTGGTATTGACCCTATATGTTGGTTGTAACTTAAATTGGTCTCATATATTGTCTCATGTTGAATATAATAATATGTTGCTTCATTGATAAGAGAGATTACATATATAAATAAGGGAGGGACTAGCCTCTCATTATTTTCTACCCGATGTGGGACTATAACCTACTGATTAATACACTAATACTTAACACTCTCCATCAAGGTCAATTATGAGCAACTTGCTACATAAAAAATAAACTCGAGGGCCTAAAAGGGAATTTGTAAATATATCAGCTATCTGATCTCCGGTTCTCATATGGTGAAATGTTATCACTCCTTTCTGATATTCATCAAGGACAAAGTGGATGTCAATCTCAATATATTTCGTCCATTTATGGAATATGTGATTCGTAGCAATATGGTTAGCTGACTGATTATCACACCACATATCTACTGCTTTCGATCCTGATTCTCCTCCTAGTTCTTTTAGAAGATGCTGCAGATATGACACTTCTACGATGCCATGAGCAATGGCTTGATATTCCGCTTCCAAACTTGCTCATGAGACAATACTCTGCTTCTTGCTCTTCCACGATACTAAGTTTTCACCAATGAATATTAAGTAGCCGGATGTAAAATATCAATATGTAAGACTCATACCCCAGTCAACATATGTAGAACACTCAAGATGGCTATGTCCTTGATTCTCCATCCGAATTTTTTCCTGAATTCCAAGCTAGATAATGCAAGTCCTGAGAACTGTCTGCCAATGCAAAACTCATGGGGTGGCCATAAATCTAATGACTACACTTACAACAAATAAAATCTCTTGATGAGTCAGCTGCCAAGTAATTAAGTTTTTCAACCAGTTGACGATACTCATCGAGGTCATCCTGACAACTGGGGAGGAAGTTTCAAAATAATCATCACCGTAAGTTTGGGAATACCCTTTTGTCATAAGACGAGCTTTCATACGATCAAGAGTGCCATTCGATTTAACCTTTATTGTGAACGTACCGCCTTCTTACCAGTAGGAAAATCTACCAAATTCTATATACGATTCTTCCAAAGTGCTCGCATCTCCTTTTATATAGCGACACGCTAACCAGGATATTTGAGTTCCTCCTCTGCAGAATTAAAATTTAAATCTCATCAATAGTAGCCACTAATGACTGAGTGTGACTCGCGAGCCCTTTGTAGTTGTCAACATACAAAGGATGGTCGCGACATACAAGATGGGGGCGAGTTGGTAAACCAGGTGGTGGTAAATCAGTGGAGTTGGAGGAGGACCTTGATGACGAGACCGGCTCTACAACTGTGAGTACCAGTGGTAATACCTATTCTGACGGAGTTGGTGCTTGCAAACTACGTGACAGTGAGATTGGCGATGCCATTTCTGACTAAGCTGGTGTTTGTGGACCATTGGACGGTAAGACTAACTCGGTAGGGAAGGACACCATTATGGGGGGCTATAGTGTTTGAGCTGGATACAAGATGAAGTTCTCATCTGGGTAAATATTTGGAACATAATCGGTAGTTAGAGGGAGTGGTGGAAACTCAGTTTTAATAAAGGTAACATCCTGAGACATAATATACCTCTTTAAAGATGGAAAAAAATAACAATACCCTTTCTGATCCTTCGGATACCCAAGAAAAATATACTTGAGTGCCTTAGGATCAAATTTAGAAAGAGTAGGCCGAGTATCCCGAACATAACACAAGCATCCAAAAAATTTGATAGGTAGAGGAAACGACACACAATTGTAATATAATCGAAAAAATGGAGTATTGCCATTGAAAACAGTAGATGCCATACGATTGATCAGATAAAAAGCTGTAAGAACCGTATTTGACGAATTTTTTTTGGGAGTATGTGCATGAAGCATAAGAGCACATGTTTTCAAAATATGACGATTCTTACGTTTAGCTATACCATTTTGTTGTGGTGTGTGAGGATAAAAAGTTTGGTGGATGATGACATATTTAGCCAGATGAGAATTGAATGCACGAGACATATACTCACAACCATTGTCGCTTCAAAGACATTTAATAGGAACCCCAAATTGGGTTTTGATCTCAACATAAAAATTATACCAAAAATTAAATATTTTGAAACAATTTTAAATAATCAAGTAGACAAAAGTGACTCGTGAGTAGTCATCAACAAAGGAAACAAAATATTTGAAACTCATCACAGAATCAATAAGGCATGAACCCCATATAACAGAATGCACTAACTCAAAAGGAGCTGAGGTAGCTTTATTCAGACTCATCGGGTAGGGTACCCAATGATGTTTAGCAAAACTACATGAATCACAATGAAAAAAACTCAAAAATCTAGAGGCAGACACATTTTTTGGAGAGCATGGATAGATGTATGACCTAACCGACAGTACAACTCAAACAAGTTGAGTGACACACCAACATAGGCAATAGAAGAATTTATTGCTAACATGTACAAGCCTCCAACCACATGCCACATACCGATAGTCTTTCCCATCTTCATGTCCTGAAGAATACAACCACCAAGAAAGAATGTTACCGAGCATTGCAAGTCATGTTCAATACGACTAATGGATAGTAAACTGAATGGATTGCCAAGTGTATGTAAAACTGAAGTGAGTGGAAGACCTGGAGAAAGACGAGTACTTCATTTTCCATGAATTTTTAGGGGACTGCCATTCACAATAGTAATATCGTTCACACGACCCAAAGATACATAATCACTCAATATACCTGCATCACTTGTCGTGTGATCAGACACACCCGAGTCGATCATCCACTACTTTGACCTGATCACGCATGTTGCTGAATATCCGACTATGGATCCAGAAATAGATGCTTCACCACGACGTTGAGCTCAAAATTCAATTTTTTGCATGTCTCTATCATCATTTGCATAGATAGTCCATCATTATCATGGGCATCTGATGCAACATTAGCGATATGAGCTTTGGGACAGTGCCATTAAAAATGGCCAGTTTGACCACAATTAAAGCATGTCTACGATTGTCCTCCATCACAACGATCATTGCCTTTTCCACCATCATGACCATCGTTCCAACCACCATGTCTACCACCACGCCCCCACATAGAATCCACCACGAGCAGCACCCAAGGCAGATCGATCATCAGCTGCATCACTCATATCAGTCCTAACTACTTTTCCCTTCCGTAGGCCACGAAAGTGGCTTCCATTAGGGATAGAACCTCGGCCCCAACAATATTTTGAGATCGTGCATGGTCGACATCATGACGAAGGGAGGCAATGTACGCCATGACATAGAGTTGCTGACGTTTAATCCTCATCTTATTGATTCCATTGTCAAGGTTAACACATAATCTACCTTATTAGTTAGGGCCTTAAAGGCACGAAAGTGGTTTTTATGTGACTTGTCTCCCTGATCAGCTCGGTAAATGCTGACAACTCACTCACATATGTGAGACAAATCATATTTTTTATCAAACGCACTCGTAATGACCTCCCTTAACTCTTTCATAGAATATGTTTCTGAACTATATCTTCAACCGATAGTTCCATCGAATTAATCAACTGTGTAAATAGTCGACTATCGTTCATCTCACACTGTTCGTTTGTGGGATCATCTACTGCTAGGGGGTTTTCAGTTAGGTGCTTAGACATCCGCATTCTTCGAATCATTTTTTCAACCTTCTTGCGCTATATTGAGTAACCATCTGGGCCCTCCAATCACCGATCAATAAGTCGAATCGATAAAATTGTCATACCAGTACCCGATGTCCCTGCCACTGCATTCCTGATACTGGTGTTGTCGAAACTGCTACTCGCCTCAGTATTAGTCATCTTGCAAGGTCTCGATCCGACTATCGTTGAAGGTTTCGATCCGATATTCACATCAACCTCACCAATGCACGATCAACGCTGCTAGACCTGGCTCGCGCAATATTGACAGAGATTCGAATATGGATCACAAAAGCCTGGACAGAGATTTCTGCAACCTAGGTTGCTCTCTATTAGATCCTGATGTGAAAACCGGACGAGGAATATAGATTCATGAATGTTTGCTCTCTGCTAACTTTTGATGTCGGTGTCGAGATTCAGAGGTTCACGTAAACAATCATAGTTTACCCTATGAAGATCTCAACTGTAATGTTTTTTAGTTTATGTCTGATTTTTTTAGATCTGACCTTTTTTCGGTTAGAAAGCAATAGTGTTAGGGTTTGGGTGGCGGCGACTAAAGATCTAGGATTAGGGTTAGTGTGTGTGTGAGGGGAAGCATCTTGAAGGGAGTCAGGTTAGGGTTAGGGTTTGTGGAAAAGGGAGGCGGGTGAGATCGAAGGAGGTCGAAAGAGGTTGAGCAGTCGGCCAGTGGAAGGGAGTCGGGCGCTGGAAGGGGATAGGGTTCTGGGGTCGTCGGTTCAGGGGAAGAGGCAGGGGTCGGGTCATGGCGGGTACAGCAAGTCGGGTCATGACGGGGTTGAGATCAGGGTGACGGGGTTTCGACGCCGGGGATAGTGAAGGCAGCAGGTTGGCGGGGGGGGGGGGTCGCTGGTTGTGACAGTAGGTCGAGGGAGGGGGTTTATGACGGGGTATGGCAGGTACAGGATGCAGGTCGTATGATAGGGCAAAGCAACAAATCATTGGGAGGAGAGGGGGTGGGGGTCGTCATATATGGAGGAGAGCGGTGGTTGAGATGAAGAGGGGCCTATGATTAGGGTTTAGAGAGAGAGAGAGAGAGAGAGAGAGAGAGAGAGAGAATTGGCTCTGATACCATTCAAAATATAATAATAGGTTGCTTCATTGATAAGAGAGATTACATATATATATATAAGGGAGATGACTACTATCTCACTAGTCTCTACCTGATGTGGGACTAAAGTCCAATGACTAATACACTAATACTAAACATCTTGGAACCACAAAATCGAGTCGGACATGACCAAAAATTGGGTGGAAGGTACTTGATGCTCTGCAGAACCGATTAACGTGGAATGAACTTAATTAACTAACAATTATATACAATTAACCTGAAATAAACCTAATTAACCTAATAAAATTGAACTGAAAGGTTTTTGAATATCTATTGCAAGATTATATACGTGATTTCAAAGAGTAATTCAAGGTTCTATGTGAAATTAAACTTAATTACTAGGTATGGGTAAAATCAAGCATACACAAACCTATATTACTATGTTACACATGTACACGTAATTTCACAATCCAAAAACCTAGACCAACATGTTAATATAATTTCGATTATAGGTATGAAACTTATGCATGAATTCAAGAGATTGCATCCAATAGTATAAAATTGTACTAGAAATTTGGAGTTAAAAAAAATCAAAATTGGAGTAGGGTTGGCATAGGTTGGATGAGCAATATGACCTTCTCTTTTTCCTTATTTTTCTTATCTTTCTCTCTATCAACTCTCCCCCTTTTTGGGTGTGTGGCCGACCGGTCTCCTACCGCTGTCTGGCCTTTGACGGCTGTAATGCACCGCTTCGCGTGGTACTTTGGGCTGGTTTGTTGGCTCGAAGGGTCTTGTTAGACTTTGATTCATGCGGAGAAATCATTCAGAGTCTTTATGATTGGGACAAAAAGATAATTCGTCAACTGGTGGGTAGTTTTGGTTTTTCTCTCCTTTACCTTCATACTTAATAAAATAATTGTTCCGTCTTTGTTCTATATTCCATAAGATTATTTATGCTAAGTAAAATAATCAAGATAAAAGGGAGTAATATAATTATTGTTAACTTTTTATATAAAAACATGGAATACTATACAATTGATATAGACGTGGAATATTGTACTATTGTCGCAAAGAGATAGAATGTGTTGATATAAAATTATGAGCGATGGATCGATAAATGTGTTGATATAAAAAGAATGTGTGTATAGTTATTTCAAGTTATATTTTTATGCATATTATATTTTAATAGTTATGTTGCATATGCATGCATGGTTATGGATAACTTGTGCACAAGTTTTATTTTCTCGAATAGTATCAGGGGCACTGGGAGAGATTCAGCTTAGGGGGCAATGCTGACGTATAAGTGTTTGCCATTAAATGAGTTTGTGTAAAACTTTGTATTTAAGGAACGAAGAAGAGTACAAATAATCCTAAATAGAATTGTCTAAGTACAATATTTTGTTCTGGGGTGTGACAATAGATAAGGAGTGCTATGACGGCTCCTTTACTCCGTTGACTATCCGACACAGGACGAAGAGGCTTATACTCTTTCTTTGCTTGTCTCGTATGCTCTCTGTTTGTGTTTGGCGATCCCTCTCTGTCGGTCTCTTTGGACAGGCTGCCCGTGTATATATAGTCATCCTTGGGTGCACATATGTTGGGCCGCATGGATGCTAGAGGGTTCCATGTATGCCTCCTTAATAGGGTACAACTGTAACCGTGAGTGAGCCAAGCTGTCACGTGGGCACTTGTTGGGATCTTCTGTTGCTGAAGATCTGGGTGGTTCTCATCCTTTATGGCCGTAACTCGGTCATTTTTGACATATAGCCCACACTTGGTTGGAGAGAACTACTTTAGTTATAACGAATAGACTTTGTCTTCATGAAGTCTGGGATGCCTGTAGCCCAAAACGCATGGAAAATATGGAGTCTGGGACGCATTGGGCCAGAGACGCATGGAACTCATGGAGTCTTGGACGCATGGGACCAGAGACGCATGGAGTGCGGGACGCGTAGAGTCCTTTTTGTGCTGTACACGTAGCGCTGTATACCCGTCGAGAGTGAAGGTCTGTGCTGACGTGAGACTGCTGTCGTCTAGTATGTTCACGTCTTTAGAGGCAATCAAAATTTTTTGTTTGTTAGGATTCTGTGTCAGAGAAGATTCTATTGACGGGATGCCATGTCAGGTCCATCTGCGACCAAGGCTGCTTCGGCTGATTGGGACACATGGATGTTGCTTTATTGGGCCGCAAGATAATTCTGTCGCTTAATTTCTGCTGGGTCTACTTAGGGGGCGCATGGTTTATTGGGCACATGAACGCGTATTTTCTATGCTTTTATAAGACCCCCTTCAAAATTTTTAAACTGATAAGTTTGGAATACTTAAATAAGAAGCATGGAGGAGATGTCTTCGGTCACATGGATACTATGTTGCATGGCCATTGGGATCGCTTGGTTGTGGGTCGCATGGTCGTAGGCCGCATGGATGAGCGCTTCCAGGATGTCATATCTCTATTTAATGTAGGATTTGATTCGATCATTGGGGAGATTTGTTGGGATTCTGAGCCATCTCACGACGCGTAGCCCAAGGCGATGGTTCACTCTTGGGTGACGGTGGATCGAGAATTTAAGCGCCATTCTTATCCTAGGTTTTCACGTGGATCGAGGCAATTTAGGCTATAAAAGGGGGAAAGTCGGGATAGAGAGACTCTTTGCTAATTTTCTTCCTCCCTTGTTGCAATTTTTCTTTTGATCTTCGTCGAATTTGCCATGGCTTCTTGAGCTCCTTCTTCTTCCATGACTGCCAAGGGCAAGGGCCTAGCTACTGAGGCTTCGGTCCCAAAGAATAATGGCACTAGAAGAGGGAAAGTTTCCGCCGCCAGGGGCGGCTCTTTGAAGATTCCTTCTGACGTACAAAAGTTTGTCAAAGGTAGGGTTCCCTTCGGGGGCGACGACAAATAAAAATTCTGAGACATTGCTTATATGATTCGTCACATGGATGAAGAGACATGCGCGGCCTTTTTTTGGGTCTCGTCACCTGAGTGCGCAGACCTATAACACTACCTGTCGCATGGATGCGCGATTTTGTGATGCGCAGTCGTGGGTCTGTCGTATGAGTGGTAATCCTACTTTGCGCAGATCTAGTCTGTGCCTTATGTTAGTGGCAATCATGGCTTTTTGTTGCGATAATTTGGCACACGTGCTAATTTGAGTTTCTTTTATGTTTTTTGCAGTGAGCTTGCCTGCTACTCCTTCTGGTGAGTTGATTCTCAACCTTGAGCGGGTCCCGTCGAGAATGAACTTTTCGGATTTGACCGCCTCCATGCAAGTCCAACTGGATAGGGGTTTTCGTCCGAGAGGCAAGAGATGATTGTCGGCCAAAGCAATTTTTACCTTCAAAGCCAGATGAACGTAGAAAAAAGTGCTGCTGGACATGATCACTTTTTCCAGAAATCCTTCTTTATTTCCGGGGATGATGTGATAATTACCTTTGCTTCGGACTTGGAAAAGTCCAAAGAGAACTGGACTTTCACCCATTGTGGGGCAAAGATGTCGCCAGTGTGCCTATGATGTAGCACCAGGTGGATTGTTAGCTAGTGTGTATAATCTTTCAAAAATACAGTATAGCCAGAGTGGGAGTCTTTTCTAAAGAGTGCCTCATTCAAAGAGGCCCGCTTTCGAGCACCATATGCCTCTGTCGGACTTCCACATAGTAATGAGCCGGAGGGAGATGAGCTGGAACCTGACGTCAGAGCCACGGGGGCCCCTCCTTGGTAACATCTAGCACGGATCAAATCTGAGCCAGGGGACTTTCTCTTGCCATAATGAGTCTCCTTCCTACTCTTCTTTCGGATTGGCATCGGGGGTTATTAGGAGCGACTTAGGGCCAAACCTTGACGCCTACGCTGCAGACACGTTCCTCCACCATGTGGCCAAGAAAGGGAGTTATCCTTCTGGTTTATTAAGGACTCTTGGTTGGACCCATTTCAGTCCCTCGTGGTGTCGGTTGACCCAATGGGTGCTGAGACACTATGAGCGGGAACTACGGGACGCCAATCTTTGATGGTGTGTGGGACACCTGTTATGGCCTGGATACGAACCGTTGCCTTTTTTATCGCCTTGATGAAGATGTATAACTGCCATACAAGGATTTTCTTCACGCTTGGTGGTGAGATGGGGCTTGCTTTGCATGAGATGCATTCGGTATCGAAGTTCCCCTGGGGCGATGTGCCTCACGAGGAATATGCCCCGAGTAACAACAAATTATGGGACATCGAAAAGGAGGATCCGGAGCTAGTAGCAGTGTACACGAAACTATTATACCATCACAGTATCTGCCAAATAATGTATAAGAAGGAGAAGCCGTCCGAAGGGGACATCCCCCAAATATCTGATGTCTGGCTACGCAGCTGCGTGTTCGCGGGTGGTTCAGGCTCGATTGAGAGAATCAGTCATAATCTCATTCTCCCGGCCGTGCCGTTGACTTTTGGCCATCCTTTTGCGTTGCTACCCGTGATGGCCTGCTGCATCTAACGCAGTCTCCGACATTTTGCCTATAAGGTGAAGCACTACAAAGGGGTTAGAGAGTTTAATATGGTAGAGTTACCCTATCACTACTTGATGGATTGGCTTTTATTGTACCATCGGTCCTTAATGTGTCTCGACACCAAGGAAGGAATGTTGGTGGGGGATGCTATTATCCGCTGCTACCGGAGGATGAAGTGGAGGTGCAAGGATGTGCCCTCTTGTAGGAGGGAGCTTGCTTATCTGAATGGTTGGACGTTCTTTAGCATCGTCCCCGAATTCAATGAGGGAGAAATAAGTGCTATTCATTGAGAGAATATGACTGTTGATCGTCTACTATCGGTGAAACTTTATCGCTGGCTCCTCGCTATCTATCCTTTCCATTTGGTGTATCAAAATTGGGCTGACATCTACTTGGAGCCCTACCTACCCTGCCAATTTGCTCATCAGTTCGGGTACTGCCAACTTACGTTGGATACTCCTAGTGCTTCCCTCGGGTATTGAGACAATCTTTTCGATGATGCTCATGCGTGGAGCTATTATGCCGCCGTCGAAACCCGAGCTGAGTTTGGATTGCTGGCGGCCGACGTCGTGCCGCCCATATTGTTTGCTCCAGGGAGTCTCTTTTGTACAGCCAACTCTCCCCCATTTGATTATGACCCCGGAACGAGCTACCTGGCGGGCACTGTTTTTGTGCCTCCATCTTCGAAAGGTCGACGAACGCCCAAAAGGGGCAAGGGCGTAGCCCGAACTTTGCTCGTTGATTCAGACCCGTCGATTGACGAGGGGACCCCTTCTGATGGCCCTCCTACTCCTAAGCGCAAGACTACTGTGGCTCGTCACCCGAGTTATTCCAAGCGAGAGCGAGTCGTGAAGGCTCCAGAGGCGAGGCTTATAAAAGAATTCGATTCTTTTGCAGGAGATATAATAGAGGAGGTAGGACCCAGTGCGCTGGTAGCTTTTGAACCAGATCCCAATTTAGATGCCATAGTGGTGTCCGTAAGACCTCTTAATTTGATTCTTGTGACTCCTCTATATGAAAATCTTTCTTCTGGTCTGTTTGAAACTTTTCAGTCCCAGGGAAGATGGGATCACCCTCGGAGGTCTTTGGCTACTAGGGTCTTTTATGCAGAATAAGATGAAGAGTCGAAGTCTCCTGATCCTGAGGTCTCGACTGAGGAGCCTGCCTCTGAGAATTTAGGCGGGCATATCCCCGAGGGGGAGCTGGTGGAACCGACTACTATCCACATCTCGATGAATAACCTGGACGTTGTCGGGGTATGTTGTTCCGCATTTTCTCGCGGGATGAGTCTTTCTTCTTTAGTTTTCTATTTTGTTGGTGCGGTCGGTCACATGTAATTTTGGCCTTGCAGACTCAACTTCTCCTCTGAGGATTGTGAATGTGATCCCTGAGGAAGATGCGGAAGAAGACAAAGATGTGGAGCTGGTTCGAAGGAAGTCCATTCTTCCTTCCCCCTACTAGGGTTGGAGAATAACCGACAGAAACTTCTGTTGCGGTGAGTGTAGGGGGAGCCTCTACCTCTGCGAGTCTACCTGGTGTGGAGACCGCTTTATTGCCTCCGCGGGGTGACATTGGACGACCTGAAGTTGTGGCTTCCTCAGTTGCTGGGGACAGTGGCCCTCCAGCGGGGTCCGTTCCTGGCCTTGCCAGTGTGAAGGCCAAGCTTGCCAGTTTGCTTGGTATCCAGACACTAATTTCGACGAGACAGAGCTTGGCTGCTGCGAAAGCAGTTCATCGTCCGACACCTGTGGTTCCACCATCCGTCTTGTCAAGTGTTGTCTCCTCTATTTCATGGGTTACTTCAACTACCGAATTGCCTGTAATTCCTTTGGCTTTCGCTCCCTTGACGCCCTCTATGGAAGTTACAGTGATGGCTACTTCAAAAGTAATCCTTCAGGGCTTCTACATATTATTGAAGCAAGGGGTCCAAAATGTACTGGTTCGAGAGATGCCCTTTGTTTGGTCCAGGCACAGTGCCCTGGGACAGATACAGATTTTAAAGACCCTCCCTGGCTCTAAGCAGTTGGCTGACCTGCTATTTCAAAAATTAATTGAATTGGAACAACGCTTGGATGAGTTTTAGCAGGTGCGATAGGCTGACATTGTTGCGACCGTGGCCACGGAGTATGAACTCCTCCTGGACTCTATATAATAAGTGAAGGCTGCAAATAGGCAAACTAAGGCGGGTCTTGAGCAAGAGCTCCAGAAACTAGAACTCCAACGTAGTGCGTTGGACGCAGATGAAGCGGCTAGTTTCGTACGGGATGATGGTTTCTCTCATACTATTGCTGAGATGCAAGCGAAGATTGCACAACTCCAGGATAACCTTAAGATCCTGGAGGGTTACATTCGTGAGGCTCATCGAGAGCGGGAGGTTATTCGCGCACAGTCTCTCACTGTAGCCCAGTCTTCTGCCGCCATTGAAAGGACTCTGAAGAGACTGGAGGAGAACCACCTATCTTACGCTCACCTTGATAGTCCTGCTGCCGTAGCTCATGAAGCCGAGCGCCGATTCAGGAGTCGGATTGATGCAGTGTGGCTAGTCTCCGAGAACTCTTAGAGGAGTTGTACACTGATTAATAGTATCAGTGGTTGTTTCTTCCTTTTTATTTTGATTGAGGCATTGGTAAGTCCTCAAATATTGTTTGCTTTTAGTTTCCTGTTTAGGAAAAAATAATAATAAAAAAAGAAACTTTTCTCCTTTTGTTGGAATTATCCGTATAAACTTTGGGTATTGCACTAGAGGTGGTATGGACGTAGTACAACACCGTAGTTTTCAAGGATATCCCACTGAGGGATCTTTGAGGGGACTTATTACTTCTTGCGCATGGGAGTGCAAGTAATAAGTTCAAAATGGGCCTTGCCAGAGGTGATATGGACATGACAAGTTTTGTGGACTTAACACTGTTGGCATAAATTTAAGAACGGGTGATAAGTTGAGATGACGACTGATGATAGTCATAGGAAGAGGTTTGCTCAGAGGTCACATGGACATGGCAAATTCTCGAGGAAGGACGTGAGGCCGATAGCTCAGGGGTGACATAGAAGTGACCTGATCGATAGTCATACCGAGATGTTATGAATGATCCTAGCATTTTTTTAGGAAAAGGAAGCGAGCCAGAGGTAATATGGACGTGGCTGTTAGCTTCCATTGAAGACGTCCCACTTGGGAACCTTTGGTGGACTTACTACTTCTTGCGCACTAGAGTGCAAGTAATAAGTTCAAAAATAATCCCTATCAGAGGTAATATGGACGTGATTGGTTTTGTGGATCCATTACGTTTTTGTGCATTTTGAGTGCAAGCAATAGGTTTGGGACAAGTCCTGCCAGAGGTGATATGGACGTGATAGTTTTTGTGGACTTTGCACCGCTAGCGTACCTTAGTGAGTGCGGGTGATAAGTGGAAATGACAACCGATATCAAAGGTAATGTGGACGTGATGATCTATAGCCAAGACCTAGGAGGTTTGCTCAGAGGTAATATGGACATGGCAAACTCGGCCAAAAAAAATATTAGAGCAGTAGTTCAAAGGTAATATGGACGTGAACCGATATTCGAGCAACTCACTAAGGAGTGATTTGCTGAGTGTGGTCTATCCGGGAGTATGGATAGACCTGAGGATTGCTCCATTGGGAAGATTGGTGGGACGATAACTTAGAGGTAATATGAACATGGCTAGCGTCTAATGAGATTGGTTTTTGAGTGGTCACTGCGGGAGTTTGCCAGTAGACCTGAGGACTGCTCCATTAGGGAGAATTTAAGGATCCATTATCCGTTGCGTATCCAGGACTCCTGGATACAGGTGATGACTTTTACATAAAATTATAGAGAAGGAAAAAATATTGTACATAGACACTAGTGGGGGATGAAGAACCAAGTATGTAAAGATGTACATCTTGATTGTCTGGCTGGTGATAAAAGGAGTACAAGTCAAGTTTAGACGTAGTACTTTTTAGGAACTTGTCGTTGATAGGCATCATAAGAAAGTCGTAGGTACCGTTGGAGAATACTGATTCTATGACGAACGTACCTTCCCATTTGCGTTAGAATTTACCGACCATTTCGTGGGTCATAAACATCGGCCTCCTTACGGTCAGGACGAGATCACCCACTTGGTAGGTTATCTAATTTACTCGTTTGTTGAAGGTTTCCGAGAGACGCGCTTGGTATAGCTCAATGTGCTGTTGAGCTAAGAGACGTTTCTCGTCGAGTACTTTTAACTCTTGTAGCCGCCGACGGTGATTATCATCGACAATTAATTGGTTGGAGAGAGCCACTCAGAGTGAAGGAATTTGGATCTCGAGCGGGAGGACCACTTCAATTTTGTACACCAAAGAGAAAGGCGTATTGCCAGTAGCTATCCGGACCGTTGTACGGTAGGCCCAGAGGCATTCAAGCAGCTTCTTATTCCAGTCGCGTTTATTGGATGACACAAACTTTTTGAGAAGCTTTATGATCGTCTTGTTGATGGCTTCTACCTGACCATTTGCCGCTGGGTTATAGGAAGTCGACGCTATATTCTGAATCTGGTTTTTGTCGCAGAACAGGTAGAATGCATGACTAGCAAACTATGGACCATTGTCATAGATGATCCTTCATGGCAAGCCGAAGCGGTATATGACGTAATGCTTGACGAAGCTGATCCTGTTGGACGTCTTGACTTTCATGAGCGGTACTGCTTTCGCCCACTTGGAGAAGTAGTCAGTGATGGCGAGGATGAACCAATGTCCCTTAGATGAAGGTGGACTAATCGGTCCAATGATGTCCATACCCTAGGCTTCGAATGGCCAGGAAGCAACAGTTGGCTATAGGAACTCTGAGGGTTGGTAGATAAAGTCTGCATGGATTTGACACACTTGGCACTTCCTTGCGTACTCGATGGCATCCGCTACCATTGTGGGCCAATAGTAGCCCAAATGCCAGAGACGACCCTACAACTTTGGACCAGGTTGGTGGCCACTGTAGACGCCATCATGGCCTTCTCGAAGCATCTGTTTGGCTTCTGTATTCGATAGACATCATAGCAGAAGATCATCATATGAGCGGTGATATAATATTTTAGTAGTCGTATCGTAGTAGAACCGGAGAGAGCGTCTCCTGATGGAAGTGGCCTCTTTTGGGTTCTCAGGGATAATTTCATAGACTGCGTAGTCGATGAATGAAAGTCTCCAGTCTTGAGATTCAGTGCCCGTCTCTACTGAGTAGCTTCGGTACAGGGAGAGATTGTTCTTCGGGTAGACCAGCTCCTGACCAACCACAATGATCAGTTCATGGGTATTGGCTGGAACAGCTAGAGAGGCTGCAAGTCCGGCTAGGACATCCATCTCGATATTTTGCAGCCGAGGGGCATGCTCAATGAAGAATCCCTCGAAGGTCGAGATGATACCAAGCACAGCTTGGTGGTAAGGAATTATGTCTTCATGTCGAACTTCGTACTCCCCCCGGACTTGGCTGATTATTAATTTAGAATCGCCGTAGTCTTCCAGGTGGTTAACTTTTACTTGTTTAGCGAGTTGAAGTCCAATGATGAGAGCGTTATACTCTGCCATATTGTTGGAGCATGGCTTAGTGAGGGAGTAGGCGCGGTTGATAACAAAATCATATGGAGAGATCAATACTATCCCGACTCCCACGAAGATGTTGCCTTTGGGCCCTATCCTCGAAGCATCGTCGAAAAACATTTGTCAAACGACTTCTGCGTTTGTCACGACGTTGGAGTGTGCGACTTTGTCTGAAATCTTATCGTAGAGTTTCGTGGTTTCTGGCACTGGATGGGCCGCCAGGAAGTCGACAAGTGCTTGACCCTTGATGACTTTCTGTGCAATAAACACCATGTCGTATGGAGACAGTAGTATTTTCCAGTTTGCCAAGCGGGAACTAAGCGCCCTTGGTTTAGTCATGAAGACTCTGAGAGGATTGACTCGCAAGATTACATGAATGGTTTGTCCTGCCACATAATGCTGGATCTTCTGGATAGCGAATACAAGAGCAAGGCATTCCTTCTCAATGGGGGTGTACATGTGTTCCGTGCCAACCATCATCCGGTTAAGATAATATATGGCCTGCTTGTGGCCCACATCAGTATTCTAGGCTAATAGGGCACCGAGGAAATGGTCCATTGCACGCACGTAGAGCAAGAAATACTTTCCCATGACTGGGGCTACCAGAACTGGAGGGTTTGATAGGTATTCCTTGATGTCATCGAAGGCGCGCTGGCATTCTTTGTTCTAGACAAAATAGATTCCTTTCTTCATGTGCTGGGTGAACGACCAAAAATGCCTAAAGAGGTTTGATATGAACCTCCTGATGTATGCAAGTCTTCTTTGAAGGCCGCGAAGTTCCCGAAGGTTCTTTGGCGGGTTCATCTCAAGGATTGCTTTAGTTTTGTCGGGATCTATGTGAATACCCCGGGAAGTGATGATAAAGCTCAAGAATTTGCCGCTGGAGAATCCCAAAAAGGATTTAGTAGGGTTCATCTTAAGCTGGTCCGTATGCATGAGGTCGAACACAGTCTTCAAGTGCCACTACCATATTTTCTAGGAAAGGATATTTTGGTCATTTCATAATTAATTAAATATTGAGCATGTTGAATATTTATTTATTGCATTATTATTTATTGTTAGCATGTTAAATTTTATTTTTGGACTTGTGTTAGTGGACCTAACTAGTTTAGATTAGATCCATGGACCAACATTTAATTCTAGTTAGAATTGAGCCCAATAATAGGCTCAATCATTAGGAAGATGATTAATTAAGTTAAACCCATTAGACTAGAATCTTCTCTCCTTAATTAATTTTTTCATGAAAGGATCCAAGGGGTATTTTATACTTTATATAGTAGCTTAAGGGAGGGGGCAAGAGAGGCTTATATAAGGGGGTGAAAACTTTCTCTCTTCATTTTTTATTTCCAAATATAGATCTAGAATTTTCCTCAACCAAAATTTTTCATTCCCACATCAAATCCCTACTAAATTTCTTTCCAAATCATCATTGGAGATTTTTAGAGCAAGAATCTACTAGAAAAAAGTAAGAATATACAAGGAGGAGCAAGGATCTACAAGTTGAAGGCGCTTTTCACTCAATTTAGGGATTTGGATATCCATCTCCCAATAGGTATAATTCAATTTTTTCCCTTTAGTTAGACTCTAAATCTATGATTTAATCATTAATAACTATCCCATATGCTAAGACTATCCATAGGAATTGGAATTAGATTCATAGGAGTCCTATAGAAAGTTATGGTGTATTTTGTGTCAATTTTGGAAGAATTTTGAGATTGACACATTTTTTGTTTGTCAATTGGTCAATTAGACCAAATTGATATATGTTTGATTGTGTGTGGCTAGTGTCGTATCCACAATTGGATACGTGTAGGCCGTATCCCAACAATTTGGAGATACGGGTTGATTTGGGGGTTTTCTTTCGCCACGGGACTTTGTGCATGTCATATTTTGACACAGACAAGTAGATGTGTATTTGACTCTTCGTATTTTTCATATATATTATTTTAGACTTGCTCGTGTCTTTCGGGGTACGTTTGGTTGGGTGGTGGACTCGTATCGCAACCGTATCATAGATCTAGTGTGATACGGGTGCGATACACTCCACGTGTTTGTTGTATTGCATCTCCTAGATTTAATTTGCCTTGTGTATATCTACTAGAATATGAATTTATCATTGTATATTATATATATATATATATATATATATATATATATATATTGTGTTAATTTATGGTTATTGGTTTATATGAATATATATGTATGATATACATAGAGAGTGGTATAGTTGTATGTGTATATGTTACTGAAATATATATACTTATGCGTGTATATATATATATATATATATATATATATATATATATATATATATATATATATATATATATATATATATATAAACACATGTGATTTATATATATATACATAGTTGTTATATATATATATGTATGTATGTATGTATGTATGTGTGTGTGTTTATATATATATATATATGTGTGTGTGTGTGTGTGTGTGTCTAAGTGATTATGTATATATATATATATATATATATATATATATATATATATATATATATATATATATATAAGTGCTTGTATGTGTATAGTTGTGTGTGTGTAGTGTGTAGAGGGGGTCGGACAGTGCCATAGCAGCAGAGAAGTAGTAGTTTAGCACCAACAGGTGCATCAGCAAAGTGCAGCGAGCTGCAACAGCAGCAGCGTGTGCAGCGAGCTGCAGTAGCAGCAGCAGCTACACCCGCATGCAACAGCAGGGTATCAGCAAGTGGGCAGCTAGAGTAAGTAAGTTACTAGTTAGCTTGTTGGTTAGCTAGTTTATTTGGTAGTTAGTTTCCTTAGTTAGTTAGTTAATAGATTAGTTAATAATTTAGCTAATTAGTACTTGTTAGTTAGTTACTTGTTATATATATATATATATATATATATATATATATATATATATATATATATATATATATATATATATATATATATATATATATATATATATATATATGTAGTTAGTTATTATTATTTGTTATTAGTTTAGTTAGTTAACTAGTAGTTTAGTTAGCTTGATAGTTATCTAGTTAAGTTACTAGTTGGTAGTTATATATATGTATATATGTATATGGTAAGTTAGTATTGTAGATATGTATATATGTATATAAGTGTTGTATGTTAGGTAGTTAGTAGAATTTTACTAGTTTAGTTAATGTTAGTATATAGTTAGTGTATTGGTAGTTAGCTATATATTAGGATTTGAATTACCTTGTGATACCAAGGTAATGTCAAGGTATTGGTCAATACTCAAGGTATTGGATTTGATTATCAAGATGGGGGTGTGGTGGTGGGATACCGCATTGGTTCAAAGCCAAGTTATCCACTTAGCACTAGTTTAGTTAGGAATATTATATATTATTGATTGAATATACGTATTATGATATTTTCATATTTATTACTTGCGTATCTTATGATACGGTATCCTATTGGTTTCCTAGTATCTATAATAGCAAGCGTGGACTAGTTGTATAGTGTATGGACCTAATATCTTAGAGATAGACTCATACAAACTAGAAATAGATAGTTTGACCAAGTTTGACCAGTTTGACTTAGAGTTGACCTAGTTTAACTATTTTGACTTACAAATAGTTTTATGACCCAAAAGTTGACTAGTTTAACTTATTTTTATTCCAAATCTTGTATTAATGCAATATTCCATATTTAGGTCCGTGTGACACCAGTTCATATACCGTTTCTCATTATTTTCTCTGGACCACAGGCGAGTACATTCTCTGATAGTTTTTATTATTTGATTACTACTATAATTCAAGTATTTAGAAATATTACTTATGATTTTTGACACGATGGTACACAAATTGGTATTATTATTGGATCGTTAGTCATGAGATGTTACCTTGATTATTGAGATGGTATCGAATACTGTTCCTTGTTGGTATTGGATAACATTGAAAATTATAGGTTAAACATTGGATACATTGGCTAGTAACGTGTCATGATTCGATCTATCATATCAGTCGGGGCGGGAGAAATACCAATTAAATATGTGATCAAGAACTATCGGCTAGTAGTATAATCAGTGGCTAATAATTAATCATGCAATTCACGTATGGTTGAGTTAGCTCCTTAGTGTAATCATTGAATCTCCCAGGCCGAACACATATTTAGTTAGCATTTCAAACACATAGTGTATTGTAGATTCCATATTCAGTTCATTGATTACCCTATTCTATTTCAGATATTATAGTTCTTTCCCTTCATTATTGTACACTTTGATTTATATTCTGTTGCTAGTAGTGCCTATTCTTTCATTGTTCTTGATCATCAGTTATATTCTCATCGTAGATAACATCCTCTATTTTACTATTTTATAGTTTTTGTCAATTAATTAGAACCTCTATTGGGTTATACTTCACTCCATTCCTGATTGGATAATATTTTTCAAAGGATCAGGAAGATTGGTGTCCGACATACTATGGACCTCGACCCATAGATGGTGAAGACATGGACCTACTAGTTCTGGAGTGATTGTCAGGAGGTTTATCCGGATCCCTAGTTTTATAGTTAGTTTTTTGTAGCATTTTGGGTACCGGATTTGTTTCTGGCGTATATTTGAGACTTGAATATTGTGTCTATTATTGTTGTTATATAGTAGACTGCATAGTTATGTTAGACTTCTTTGATATCTTCTTGTGCCATAGGTTTGTGATTGAGTATTGTGTTGCATTAAGTATTTTGCCTTCCTTCTTGGAGTTGAGATATTATTGGAAGATTATATATTATTGTGAGATGTTTAGATAGTATAGTAAACCTACACAGCGTTCTACCACCGATGCTACGGCATAGGCTGGACGTATCCACGTACTCGTGCCCCTTTACCGGGTGCGGGTCATGACAAATTTTTAGTGGTGGCCCATGTAGGTCAGGCTTCACAAGTTGTGCGATGTCGTGATAGTATGACGACTTAGTTGTACTACTGTGAGCCTACGATAGGATATATGATATAAGGATGAGAGGATACTTAATCACAAATTTCTTAAGAGATTCCTGGGATGACCCTTGAGAATCTTATTATAATCCAATTCAAATCTTTTCTCTTGTTTTCATCCGCTCTCATTTGTTGTTATTAAATTTGATTCTTGGTGATCGGTTGTTGATTTTAATTATTGGTCTTCGTTGTTGAGTTTGATTTCATATCGAGATAAATTTTACGGACTAAATTACGGTATCATCTAATGACATATATTGATGAGGACAGTGAGAAAGGTGAAACATCTGCTTTGTTTATGGAGCCTAGAGTTTATCGCAACCATATTAGCTGGCGTGGTAGAAACGTAGGAACCTGACTTCGGATGCACATATCTTAGTTATGAAAGTTAGAGTTTCTTGCAGCCATATCGGTTGGCGTGGTAAGGATTCTAGATGACATGATTATAGAGTTGCATACCTTAGTTATGGAATCTATCGTTTATCGCAGCTATGCTTACTGGCGTGGCGAGAATACAGAGTGTCATAATTTTGGACGGACGTGTATGATTATCAGGTTGTATCTTAAATTGGTTCTTAAAGTATCATCTTAATACTTATCCACTCATGTTATTGTAGAATTTTGTCCCATCATTTTTTAGCTTAGAAGTAGAGCCTTGATGTGAGTAGATAGGTGTTTGTGGTATTAAACGAAAGAACGAAATGTATATAATACGAGGTTTGTACGAAATCCACTTTCTTTGGTTTACAAACAAACTTGTATAATTTGATCCTATAGAAGGATGTAGGAGTACAATTTATTTAATCTGGGCAGATGATTGCTATAGGTGTCTGATCTGTAGTCGATCACTTTAGCCCTTGGACCACACGATGGTGAAGAAGTGCCGTGGAAGACGGAAAGCAGCTTCGTAGGTGGCGAAAGAGGATGGATGCACGATGCCAATGTCGTCGATCGCTACTCTTTGCCTGAGCTCTGGATGCTTCTCTCTCTCTCTCAAAGACTCTTCGATCTCTCCTCAATCTCCAATGTTTCGACCCGTGGTTCGATCTCTTTGGAGGTTCGACCTTGTTCGATCTTCTTTCAAAGTTTCGACCTTGTTCGATTTTTGAAGTCTCGACCTGTTCCTCTGTTGATAGAGGTCTCTATTTATAGAGTTTTGGTGACAGTGACCACTCAATCGGTGTGGAAACCGAGTAGTGGAAAGTACAACACCCTTTTACACAACAGTTAAAATAACCAAAGCCTGCGTATAGATGATCTTTTGAATGAGCGTGTGACGCGGGTCCAACTAAGGGACAAAACGTGTATAATCGCTACGAAGATCACGACGTAGAAGCCACGTAGGTAGGTATTCCTTGTGTAGAAGAGGTTGTCATAGAAGCCAAATATCTGTCATCGTGGCGTAGAAGCCAAGTAGGCATAGAAGCCGAGTAGGCGTATAAGCCTGATGGCATACAAGCCGAATAAGCACAGAAGGCCGAATGAGCATAGAAGCCGAACGAGCATAGAAGCTGATGAGGCAAAGAAGCCGAGCGGGCACAGAAGCTGCATGGGCGTAGAAGCCACTGCGTAACATGCCAGAGTGGTCGTAGAGGCCGAGCAGTCACAAAAGCTGAATGGGCGTAGAAGCCGAGGTGATGTGGACGTCTTTAGCTTTAATCACGGCTCTTGGAGATATAATCAAATCTCTCGCATTAAATGCAGAGATCCTCCATCTTTATTAATTGCCGAGGCATGTACCGAAGGCCTGCCACCGTTCTGAGCATTCGGTGTAGAGACGTGCCTCGAGCCCTGTACGAAGAGCAGCTTTTGATGTGGCAGTCTGTTTGTCTTCCGTGGAGCGTAAACAGTTCACGTTTGCTTGTGTAAAATAAGGCAGCGTATCCCCTTGTATGCGTAAAAGCAGTCTCCGCTGAGAGGATGTCAGTAAACGACGGTTCGGTGATATTTAATTAAATCCTCTGCATTAAATGCAGAGATCCGCCATCATACTGTGGGGCGCGTCCCGAGTGGTCTGCCATCTTTCCAGCCATCGTCTGGGTAGCCGTGCAACACTTTTTGTCAGAAGTCAGATGTCAGGTTCACTGTGTGACTTGACAGGTTTATTTCGGGAAAGACAAAGCGTTCCTCGTACGCTTTAATGCTGCTTTGAAAGCGGATGAGTTTTACGCCATGGAGGCGATGAAGTACCCCGTCTATGCTGAAGCGGCCTGGACATACTGTATTTATGCGGATGGTCCCCTCATTTTTTACGCCGTGCTCAGCAAAAAAGCTCCGTTGCACTCTTGATGGCCTTGAGGTCCCTTGCTTACGCTGCCCTACATCACCATGTCGCGTAGAGATATCCAGCGTATTTTTCATGCTTCTACAAGACCCCCTTCAAAGCTTTCAAATTTCTTCAGAATTTGAAACGCTTTGAATGAAGCATGAACCGCTCCTCGTAACTCAAAACGTTTCTAAATGGAGCGTTAAAACGGTCGATGCTGACTTTATGACAAATTTATTGGGGACCGGTGTGACCTCTCTCGCCTATAAAAAGGCCGAGGAGTTTAACCTGTTCTTCCCGCATTTCTTTTGCCACATAAGGATGATCGCCGGAGTCCGTCGGGTCGATCTGAGGAAGAAGAAGACCATGTTCTTCTAGCATGTAAGGAGCCAAAAAAGACGGCATCTTCGAGCAAGTCTCATCTGCAACGATGGATCATGGAAGGATATCATAGCCTCCCTTGCTCAGGATAATCAGCAACTTTGTATGGTGGTTCTTCGGGAGAGAGGAAGAATCCTTTTCCACCATGGCGCTTGCAAGTGGCACCTTCTTCCGTTACCTCCGGGGGCGGGAGCAGACAAACTAGCTCCGTTCCGGCTCGAGCGGCGTTGGTCTGTAGGGAAGCAGATTTACCCTACTTTCCTTCTGTTGGAGGATGGGTCTATGCCCATTTTTGTATCCTCCCGCCACTGATCATCTTCTTGGAAGAAGAGGAAGACCTTCACCAACGTGAGAACCTGTCAGAACAGCTTCTCGGTGCGATCTTCAGATGATGATGAGGAAGCCCTTTGTAGACGGGGTTTCCCTCAGATGTAATCATAAAAATAAAAAAAAACCCTTGTAGACTGGATTTCTCTCATATGTAATCATGATTTTAATCTTTAATAAAGTCGTCTTTCTTCTTCATATGATCACGTTGCCATACTTTGCTGTGAAGTCTGAATGTGTCTAGCTTCAACACGTATGATTCTTTACGCCGACTCTGTTTAGAAAGACTACTAGGTCCTGTCCTGTCTTTTACGCATAACTATAGATGCGTAGAAAGTCGCTTTAGCATTCGAGTGTTCGAACCGTCCTGCTGTTTTAGGAGTGAGGAACCGCGTAGAATTCTGAGCTGCTGCTTCTGATGAACATAATTTCTTTGTTTAGACATCATCTTCAAGAATGATTTCTCGAAAATCCCTTGGAACAGGGTCGAGAAATGGCTGTCAAACTGAGTTGCCATCTTGATAGATGAAATATTCAGACTGGAGTCTGGATGAACTTCGAATCGACCCATGAAGAAGAGTAATTTTTCAATGTTGAACTCTGCATGCTTTGGGTACTTGGGATATCTTGAGGTCAAGAACGAGTATCCTCTGTGTGAACTCTTTGCAATTGACCGCTTTTGAGGACCGTTCAGATGTACGCGTGATCTGGCCGGCGTATCCTTCAGATGTACGGGAAGTCGTGGAGCGTGAAATCATTAGTCTGCAGCTTCTGAGCATAAATTAAACACCATCGAGCGTGAAATCATAGACTTGTAGTTCTTGAGCATGAAGTCGTAGGTTTGTAGTCTCTCGAGCATAAAAGCTACTGAACACAACGGCATCTGGGCGTAAAACCCGACTTGTAGCCGTCGAACGTAAAGCCGTAGATTCGTAGCTGTCGAGCGTAGAAAGCTCCTTAGCGTAGAACTGTAGATTTGTAGCTTCTGAAAAGAAATTTTTTTTGAGCGTGAAGTCGCGGATCTGTTGCTTCTGAGCGTAAACTAAGCGCCACCGAGCGTGAGATCATCGATTTGTTATCTGCTGGCATGAAGTCGTAGGATTGTAGCCTCTCGAGCATAAAAGCTACCGAGCACAAAGGCATCCTGGCGTAAAACTATAGACTTATAGCTTGCGAGCGTGAAACCGTAGATCTGTTGCTGTCGAGCGTAGAAAGCTCCTTAGCGTATGAACTGCTGACCTGCTTTCCCCGAAAAACTTTTCAAATTCGCTGACTGTCCGTCTTCTCTGAATAATAGGCTAACGTAGGACCCAATCATAACCGAATATTAATTAGGAGATTTGGTTCGGGGTCCGAGGAGTCCATCCGAACTCTATATATATCCTAAGTTTTCTGAGAGAAAAACTTTTCATCCGTCTTCTGCGAAAGAAAGCCTCCGACTGTTCGAGCTTTTCTCCGAGTCTTCTCTGAGTCTTCAAAGTTTCCAGTAATGGCCTCTAAGCAATCCTCTTCCTCTAAGGGAAAGAAGATTGATTCCTCTTCTCGTTCTTCTGCCCAAGCAGGAGTGCCTCCGGTTGGACAGGGCGAACCCCATTCTGAGCTGAGCATCCCGCCGATGAGCAGTGCACCCGGCCTGATAGGTAAAGCTTTTGGGACGAATGAGAACGACTGAAAAATCCTTCGTACACGTTGAACATGACCGCGCTAGGTCGTCTTCTGTACTGATAGCCTCTTTGAGGAAGATGATGCATGGAGACGTTTTATCTTTTACGCCCACATTTCTAATGTGTCAGCGTAAAAACTCCAGATTTTCGCAGTTGAGCGATAAATGCTTTGACTGCCGAAAACTTGGTGTATACTGTAAAATTTTGAACTTTTACGCTTGTGGATGAAAATTCTGGCGTAATAGCTCGAACCTTGGTAGTCTGGCGTAAAGCACAGACAATATACTGCCGACTTGAATTTTACGCTTCTGGATGACAATTTTGGCATAAACGATCAAGTTTGTACAGTCTTGGCGTAGAGCTCAGACCGTTGCCTCTTGGCATGTGCTGCGACATTTGTAACGCCTAGTATAAAACTAACGTGTTTTTCTCGCACCCTTGCAGTTAACTTGGGCGAGTCTCCGCTAGCCGAGGTGATGGGTTCTGCCACCGGGCTGCTGCACTCCAACTATCTGGAGGATCTGTCCCATGTGGTATTTTCTATCTCCGGACCCCAATATCCCAAAGGAAGGGAAATCTTGATATCGGCTCAGGGCGAACGAACGCTGTTGAACATGATTAATGGAGAGCCTTTGACGTATGTAGACGGGGACCAGTATATAAAGCCGGCCTTTCTTTTAGGGGACATAATTGATAAGCAGTCCCAGACGAAGCCAAAGAAAGAACTCTAGGTTTTCCCTGCCGGGAAGTTGGTCTTGAGTCAGCCCAAGATGCCGAGAGATTATCCCATCTCGGCATTCTCCCATGCTACTCATCCCAGGAAGATGTCGTGGACGCTGACTCCCGATCTTCACGGTAGGCCGGGGAAGATCTTCTACCAGAAAGGATCTGGCCTATTTGTCAGCCGCCCTTCCGGTCATGTAACGTTGTTCAGGGGATTGTACCTGGGCAGTGTCCCGAGTGAAGATAGCTTGGTGCTCCAGCCGGTGCAATTGTCGACCTTCTGCAATGATTTCATGGGGCGCGGAGGAGTATACCCCAAGGCAAATCCTCGATGTAACGGGTGGATGACCCCAACAAATCTTTGATGGGCTCGTTTAGTTGATTGGGCCCTGGAGCATTTTTGGATCGAGTTAGAGAACATTGGTCTGTTGGCAGCTGTGAGTGCCACCAGCGTTGGGTTACCTCCGAACCCTAACCTATTTTTGGCACTGATGGAGCGATACATTCCGCTCACCGGGACTTTCGCCACTCCGCTGGGGGAGTTGGGATTGGCCCTTCATGAGATGGCAGAGATCTCGAGACTGCCGATGGGGTATACTCCGTACGAAGAGTATGTTCCCACGAACCGGGAGTTGGGGGATTCAGACCCTCGGGTAGTGGAAGTGTATCAGGAGCTGATGTGCCACTACCTTGCTTGTACCGCCTTCTATGCTGAGCCTTCAGATTTGGCTCACACCAGTAAATGGACGTCCTACCTCTTCTTTCACCGGGCTAGGGCTGCTCAGCCGGAGAAAGTCTTGGAAGTCAAGGATGAGCCTGTGAATCCTCTGAGCGTGCTGACTGCTCAAGAAGTCGACGATCTCCTGGAGGATGCTAGGGCTCCAGATCAGTTCCTCGTCGAAGGGATAGGAAAATATCCTGCAGGTACTAAGGCCTACAGCTATCTGAGGCATTGCCGCAGGGCTCTATCCAAGGAAGCTCAACTGGCTGGCTTCCTCTCTATATGGCTGCGCCGACTGGTGGTACCCGGCATCGCATCTGCGGATCGTATTTACCGTAATACCTTGTGACCTGTAGTGCGTCTGGTATTTGGGGCAAGACTGGGCTTGCTCCCTGCCATGGTGTGCCGCATACAAGCTGGCCTGAGGGCGATGACTGAGGCGCTGCTCGCTGATGAAGCTCGGCGTGAAAGCTTTCCCCGGGTGGAATTACCATACCTGTATTTGATGGGATAGTTAATTCTCCATAACCCCCGGGTGATGTCTCCCGGTTCCGGCAGTAGCTTGGGGGGGAGTTTCTTGTTGAATTACAAGAAATTATCTTGGAATGTGCTCACAGTTTTAGACTGTCGACAGGTGCTGCATTGCGGTCACAGCTGGAAGCTCCTTTGCACTGTCCCCTCTGTTCATCGCAACCAATTGGGGATTAGGCTTGAGGATTCAGGTAGAGATAGGACCACTCTTTCTTCTGAAGCCTTCAATTGGTTGGTCTGCATTAGACCTTCCCACCTGCTGTACAGAAGTGAAGATCACTGCTTCTTTGAACCATACCTACCTAGTCGGTTTGCTAGGCAGCTTGGGTAAGATCAGTTGCATGTGGGCAACGCCGTCACCAGCTTCAGGTCCAGAGGTGGACTCATCGATGGAGCGAGGGGATGGCGATATTTTATCATGGGCTGCACCAGGGCAATTTTTACTGTACCCTTCGTCACACCCTCCACGGAGCTGCGCATCCTACATTCGTATGCCCAGTTCTATGTGGCAACGAACACCTCCCATCGCGATTTGGTTATGGGTGGAAGCTTTAGGATGCCCTCTTCCAAGCCTGGGGGAAGGGTCAAAGTCCCCTCGATTTCTTCTGACGAGGGTGACGAGTCCGCTACTCCGGATGAGCCTCTCGTATCGGTACCGAGGGGTGAAATACCTTAGCCTGCAGGGGTGTTGGTAGTCTCCGAAAAACGAAGGGCTCTTGCTCTGAAGGAGGCTTCCCCTCGTAAGAGGACAAAGAGGATGGTTACTCGTCCTCTCCAGATTCCTGGCATTGAGGCTCCTGGAAGTGAGCCTGCTTCTCCCTATGTCGGGGATGATTCTTTGATTGGGGGTTCCTCGCCTTTTAGAGAGGAACCTTCTACAGTCTCGGCCGGTGGCGTCGAAGAATCTCAGCTGGAGGCTGCTACCGCTGCTACTGCTTCAGGTAGTGGAACAAAGTCGCCTTCGAGGCTGGTCATAAGATTCCATATACCTTGTCCGGATCAGCATTGGGAGAGGCCCCTGCCGTGCCCGTCAGCGCTTCTAGCGAGATTCCAGTTGATGAGCCTGAAGTGGATCTCGGCGAAGACCTGGAAGCGTCAGTTAGCAGGCCCTCTTCTCCAGGTATGACAGCTTGGCTAGCATCACTGTCATCTTTTCGTGCCTCTTCTTTAGGAAAATTAATATCATGTTTGACATTAACTTCCTCTTGTCTTCTTCTCAGGGGACGACCTTTTTGGGGAGGGAAATGTGTATGAGCCCTTCGGCTCCGTGTCAGGTCCTGGCGTTGATACGGAGGCACCTGATTTTGAAGAGGAAGCATCTTCGGGTGTCGGCTCGCCTGCTGACGAGGTTTCGATACCTCAAGAGGACGACCCTGTCGTTGCGACAATGCCTCCTTCGAGTGTGCTGGTTACTTCGTCTGGTGTTGGCGCTTCCTCTTTTGTCGCACCCCCTGTCGAGACGAGGACTTTGGCCACGTCGATGGCGATCGACTCTGGAGTGCGGTTCGACAATATTGCAGCCACTCCCAGCGTGCATTCGGGCCTAGCTGCAATGACCGAGCAATATACCGGTATCTTCTACAACACTTTGACAACGTTGATATCAATGGTGTTGGAAAAGAATCTGAATTTTGAGCGTCTGAAGAAGTACTCTCAGTTTTTGATAGAGGCGATCAGGGACCTTGGCGATACTGGTTTAGCTGACGCCCTGGCGGAGGTAGTTAATGGTTTGGAGCAACCCGTTAACGAATACTCGCAGCTATCCCAAGATAGTGTTGAAGATTTGGTCTAGGATGAATATGACTCGCTGACTGCAAGGCTGGGAGAGTTGGAAGCTCTGAGCAGGTCCCTCGAGGTACGACAGCAGGAGATGAACGACGAGCACACCCTCTTTGAGTGTGTTGTTCCCCAGTTGGCCAAGAGTAAAGCTGAACATGAGAAAAATGAAGCGAGGATCCGTAAGTTGGAGGCTGAGCTCGCTTTAGCGAAGGAGTGGTCTCGTGCTTCAGCCGCAGGTGTGCATGTGTTACAGAGCCAGATGGAAGAGGCTCAACAGAACTTGGCACATGCGAGTGCCATGCACGCCGCTCTTACACATTCTCTGTCTGATTTATCCTGCTTGAATGATAAGGAGACGAGATGGGAGCGAGCTTGAGCTGCCGTTTTGGACTCCAGGAATGCGAAGATGGCCAGACTGGCGCAGCAGATTCGCAATTTGACCGCTCCCCCTTCATGATGTACTTTTACTTTTGCTTTTTAATGTACTTCCGCTCTTTTTTGGGGAATAATAAAGAGGCTTTTCATCTGACTTTGTGGACCCGTCATTTCGGAATGTAAATGACGGGTTTATGTGAGAGTAATATCAGAGGTAGTATGGACGTGATAGTCTCTCAGTAAACTTTTTTAGCAGGGCGTATCTGTTCAGAGGTTATATGGACATGATAGAATACGGCCCAACTAGTTTCGTTTTTGGAAGTAGTTTTGTTAGAATGAGATTTTTGCCTTATTCCACTTGAGCAGAGGAGGTTAAGCATAGTACCTTTTTAGGAATTTGCCATTGATAGGAGCCATTAGTAGGTCTCCATTAGGCTGGGCTAACCTGTAAGCGCCGTTTAAGAACGTTGTCTCGATCACGTAGGGGCCTTCCCATTTGAGCTAAAATTTGCCCTTGCTCCTGTGAGTGAGAATTATTGGCCTTCTTACAGCTAAGACTAGCTCGCCAACTTTGAACACTCTTTCCTTTACTTTTTGATTAAAAGCTCTAGAAATGCGCGCTTGATAGAACGCGATGCTCTGTTGAGCTTGAAGGCGTTTCTCGTCTAATCCTTCTAGCTCTTGAAGCCTTAAAAGGTCATTCTTTTCACGAGTTAACTCATTGGCGACTGCTATCCCGAGTGACGGGATTTGAATTTCGATGGGAAGAACTGCTTCGCTCCCGTAGACCAGTAAGAACGGGGTGCAACCTGTCGGTGCTCGGACCGTTGTGCGGTACGCCCAAAGACATTCTTCCAGCTTCTCGTTCCAATCTCTTTTGTTCGAAGAGACGAACTTCTTCAAGAGTTTGATAATAGTTTTATTGAAGGCTTCCGCCAAACCATTAGCAGCTGGATAATACGTCGTAGAGGCGATATTTTGTATCCGATTTTTATCGCAAAATCGATAAAATGCTTGGCTGATGAACTGAGGCCCATTGTCATGGATTATCCTTCAGGGAATCCCAAAGCGATAAATGACGTGATGCTTGATGAAGCTGATCACATTAGATATTTTTACCTCAGCGAGAGGGATCGCCTCTGCCCATTTGGAGAAGTAATCCGTGATGGCCAGTATGAACTGGTGACCTCTGGAAGAAGACGGGTGAATAGGACCAATGATATCCATACCCCATGCTTCGAAAGGCTAGGATGCAACCGTAGGATGTAGATGTTCAGACGGCTGGTGTATGAAGTCTGCATGAACCTGATAGGCCTTGCATCGCTTGGCATACTTGATTGCGTCTGCGATCATAGTGGGGCCAGTAATAGCCCATTCTCCTGATATGATCCTGTAGCTTAGGACTGGGTTGATGCGCCCCGCATACGCCGTCATGAGCTTCGCGGATGATCTGCTGTGCTTCGTCATTAGAGAGACATATCAATAGCAGTTCGTCGTAGGTCCGGCGATATAGGCATTGTGAAGATGCATCAAAGTAGAAGCGTAATGATCGTCTTTTGATGGATGCTGCTTCTTTAGGATCCTCCGAAAAGATTCCGTATGCCACAAAATCTGTAAAGGGACTTCTCCAATCTCTTGTAGGAGGATCGGTGTTCACAGCGTAACTACGTTCGATGTGAGCGTTGTTCTTCACGCAAAATAGATCTCTGTTAAGAAGGATTACCGAATTCTACCTTCTTATAGGAGTAGCTAAATCTGCAGCTAGACTGGCTAGGGCATCGGCTTCCAGATTCTGAAATCGAGGTACATGCTCTAGGAAGAACCCCTTGAATGTCACGGCTACCTCGACCGTTGCTTGGTGATAGGGGATGAGGTCTGGATTCTGGACTTCATATATTCCTCTGACTTGATTGACGATAAGTAGAGAATCACCCAAAGCTTCCAGAGATTTGACCCCCAGCTCTTTAGCGACTTGGAGCCCGATTAGTAGAGCGTTGTACTCCGCCACATTGTTGGAACAGGGCTCGTTAAGAGAGTATGCTCGATAGATGACGAGTTTATCGGGAGTAACCAGGACAATTCCTACACCTGAAACCACGTTTCCTCTGGGACTAGTCCTGGAGGCGCCGTCGAAGAACAGTTGCCATGAGTCACTTTCCATTGCGGAACTACATTCTGTAACTTCATCGGGAATGTCCTCGTATAATTTGGAGGCCTTCGGGATCGGATGAGCAGCTAGGAAGTCAGCCAATACTTGGCCTTTGATGGACTTCTGAGGGACGTACACCATGTCATATGGTGTCAATAACATCGCCCAAGTTGCAAGTCGAGAGTTAAGAACACTTGGCTTGTTCATCAGTACCCGAAGAGGATTGATCTTGGAGATGATATGAATAGTCTGGCCGGTGACATAGTGCCGCGTCTTCTGGATAGCGAACATCAGAGCCAAACATTCTTTTTCCACCGGATTGTACCGGTGCTCAGCTCCGATCATCGTTCTACTTAGATAGTAGATAGCCTGTTCATGTCCCGCATCGTTCTTCTGCACGAGAAGAGCTCCCAGAGAATGGTCCATCGCTCGAACGTACAGGAAGAATGGTCTTCCTACGACGGGAGGTACCAGAACTGGCGGACTAGTGAGGTAGCGCTTGATATCCCCGAACGCTTGCTGACAGGCTTCGTCCCATACGAAGGATACACCTTTCTTCATGAGGCGAGAAAAAGGCTGGCATCTTCCAGAGAGGTTGGATATGAATCTCCGGATATAGGCCAGACGACCTTGAAATCCCCTGAGTTTCCTCAGATTATGGGGTGGTCGTATTTCCAAGATGGCCTTGACTTTATCAGGGTCCACTTGAATGCCTTTGGCGGTAATGACGAATCCCAAAAATTTGCTACTAGATACAACCAGAAAGGACTTTGTAGGATTCATTTTGAGTTGATGTTGGTGCATCAGCTCAAATACCGTCTTTATGTTTTGGATATGATTGACCCTGAGGCAGCTTTTGACAGCTATATCGTCTATGTAACATTCCACTGTCTTGCTTAAATGCTTATAGAATATGTTACTCATAGCCCGTTGGTAAGTAGCTCCGGCGTTCTTCAACCCGAAGGGCATGACCGTATAGCAATATACCCCCAGTTGTGTTCGGAAGGCAGTATGTTTCTCGTCTTCAGGATGCATCTTGATTTGATTGTATCCTGAGAATCCATCCATGAAAGACATACGTTCGAAACTGCAGGTATTGTCGATCATGACGTCTGTGATGGGAAGAGGAAACTCGTCCTTGGGGCAGGCTGCGTTCAGATCTCGGTAATCGATGCAGACTCGCACTTTCCCATTCTTCTTTATGACCTGGACAACATTGGCGACCCAGTCGGGATGTTGTTCCTCCCGGATGAAACCGCAGGCTATTAACTTCTTGACTTCAGCTTCAATGGCGTCCATCATATCCGGGCGGAACCGGCATTGGTGCTGCTTTACAGGCTTTGAATCGGGCAATATGTTGAGTTTATGAGTAGCCACCTTTGGATCAAGTCCTGGCATATCCTCATAATTCCACGCAAAGACGTCGATGTATTCTCTTATCAGTTGAATGACTTCTTCCCTTTCAGCTGGAGAAAGATTGTTACTGATAAATATCGGCTTTGGTGAAAGTTCATCCCCAACATTAATCTGGATAACTTCATCTTTGGTGGAAGGTTCTCTCTGCTCGAAGCGGAATTCCCACTGTGTATCCATTTGCTGAGCCCAAGCGTTATTCTCGAATAGTTCGGATTCTTGTTCGTCTGATTCGAAGGGATCCGTCACTACCATATTTACTGGTAATGTTTGCTCGAGAGCACGAGATGAGTTAGAGGGTGACGAGCCATCTTGAAAAGGGGAAAAGGCGTCCTCATCTGACTTGGAAGTCGTAAGGGAGGTGGCATACCCTAACCCGAAACGAGTTTGTTGATAGTGGGGATTGCCGTGCGGCGGTATTCGTCTGCCTTTCCCATAGTTGAGACCTGGCTTCAGTTTCAAGTCATAACCCATATTTTGCATGATCTTTAAGGCTTGCGGGCTGTACCTGTGAACTTGTATTTCACCAGCATCGTCATTGAAGGAATCTTCTCGTATAGTCGATTCGTTGCGCGTGCGGCCGAAGACTATTGAATGCTGATTGTTGCGGGCAGGCAGAACAATGAAGATAGAGTCCTCATGGGGTCCATATGTCGCGACAACATTGGACGATGACGCTACTTCCCATATGTACGGATGATAGGAATCTATAGCTTCCACGAATTTTTGCGCTATAGGTTCTATATCATCATGGGGAGAGGATTCCTGATTTGGAATCTGAGCATCGATATACTGGAAAAGAGGATGTTTATTATCATCTGGAACTCCGTTCCTGGTTGCATTTACATCAGTCGGCTGCTTGTTGCGCCGAAGGTTGATGACCAAGGGTGAAGGCTTCTGTCTCAAAGTGATCACTAGAGGATCACCCCCTTTTCCTGACCTGGTTTTATTCAGGTGGATAGCCATAGGCTCTATGGCTTTTGGACGAGTAGTTCGCCCTTTCACTCTGATTGACAGTGGTTGTTCGACAGAGGGTCCTTCAGGCTCCCAATGGGATTCCTTCTCTGCTTGAGCTGACACCTCCTCCGCGTAGCCTTGAGAGTACAACACGGCATCGGAATAGTAGGATTCTATTCCTTTGAATGGGTTTAGGTCAGCAACCTCCGTTTGTACTGTTCCTTGGGGGTCTACATATTTAAGGCATTGATGTAGAGTTGAAGGAACGATATTGTGGTCGTGGATCCACGGTCTATCCAGGAAAATGTTGTAGGATACCTCTGAATCGATGACATAGCATGTAGCCACCGATCTGAGGTTGCCAATCTGGATCCTCAGGCAAATTTTCCCCAACGGCTTACTTCTTCCGGCATTGAAACCCACGATTGTAGTGGTGGTGTAAGCCAATTCGCTGGTAGGAATCCTCAGCGGTCTGAGCAGACTATGAGGAATAATACTGATTGATGATCCCGGATCTATGTGGATCCGATCGACCTCCATGGAACCGATGTATCCGGTGTAATAGAGGGGTCTGTCATGCCTGTTATGTTTTAACAACATGTCATCTTGTGTGAAAGTGATGTTCGGGACCACCTCCATCACACTGTGGCATTGAGGATACGCCACTGGTTCCTCGTCAGGGGACTTGAGCTGGGTCAAGTATGCTTCCGCCTGTATCAGTGCTTCACTCAGGGCTAGATGAGTGTCTTGGGAGAGCCTGAGTAGCTCGAAGATGGACAACCTGGCTGGTATATTGGCCAGTTGGGCCAGGATGTCGAAGTTGTATGGCTTCTCTAAACCTTTATTTTGAATATTTTTCACAGGTTTATCGAAGCGTACTTCCTTTTGCTTCCCCTTGTCCGCCGAAGTCGGTCTTGCAGGATCGGCCTGTGGTATGGCAGGCTCTGTAGCTGAAGCGTCTGCCGGTGCATCTTCTGGACTTGCTCCGTAGTCCTTGAGGTAAGCTTTCCCTGAATGGGTTGCAGCCAAAGCCTCATCTTCGTCTGATGGCGAAGAAGTTGCAACCATATGGCATGGTTTGCATTTGGAGTTCTTCCTAGACTTAGCTTTAGTAGCATTAGTCTCTCTCTCGAGTTCCGATACTAAATTCGGATGAACCCACATCATCTCGCCCCGCCGGGTGGTTAAGGGTACCAGGTCATGATTTTGACCCCTAGCCGGAGGGAGATTGACGATGTTCATCGTTGTCCGGGAAATAGGTGTCACACCGTCCGGGACTTCTTGGGGAGGCAGATTGCCAAATTGCATGGAGATCATATTGGCCGTAACCGTCTTCTCGGTGTTATGCAGAGTGATGGCCTTAGCATCGATCAGCCCTTGGATCTTCCTTTTCAGTATGTAACACACCTTGGTTGGGTGGTGTACGTATCTGTGGAAGATGCAGTACTTGGGGTTGTTGGTACTGTCGACTTTATTGGGCCGCTTCTCCTCTGGAAGGGTGATCTTGCCACTCTTGACGAGATACTCGAATATACTCGGAATATCGTCGTCGTCGAAAGAGTATACTTCGACGGGCCTGGAAGTCCCAGGTTTCGTCTGCGTGGTTGCCGCAGTCTTTTGTCTGGATGTATTAATTGCCAAAGCTTCTTTTCCATTGAAACTGCGAGGATGGTCGCCGTTGGAGGATGACCTTTTGCCTCTGTCGGAGGTAGAGATCATAATGCCATTGTCGTGCGCCTTGCGACTGTTGTCATCGGCGGCCACTACTGAGATGATGAACGAGGGCCAATCGTGGAACTGATATGGTCCTGTGAACACCGAGACCACGGAAAGGAGGTTCTTCCTGCAAATGTCCACCAACGCAGAGTCTGGAACTCCTGGAGGCATCTGTAGCGTGGCTTGACGAAAACATTCGATGAAGGTACGAACGTCCTCTTTTTCCCTCTGCTTGACTTCGATGAGAGAGGACATAGACATGTCCATTCCTCCCTCGTAGAATATTGTGAAGAATAAAGCCTTGAAGTCTTCGAAGGAAGTAATGCAGTTGTCTGCCAGGCTGCGGTACCACTGGTAAGCCACTCCTGAGAGACAGCCCTTGAACACCCGAGTGAGGAGGGCGTCATTCCCTTGTAGCAACATCGTCATCAAACTGAAATAGTTTATATACTGACTTGGCGATGTTTTCCCCTCGAACAGAGCCATAGTCTGAGATTTGTATCTTGGAGGGAAAGGGACCTCTTCCCAGATAGCCGGGTAAGGCTGGTTGATTCCCAATTTCTTGAGCTGATCTTTGTGCTTCAAGGCATCGAATTAGGCTTTCAACTCCCGTACCGCTTGCATCGGATTTTCAGCCAGTAGCGAGACCACGGATTGGTGCGGAGTTGGTTGTATCGCGACTCCCGCAGGAGGTAATGCATTCTCCGAGTAAGGAAGTGGAGGACCAGCTGACTCTTGATCTAGAGCTGGTTCTTGGACCGTGTTGGATGGTGGCAAGTCCACCCCCACACGTATATGTGCTGGCGGGACTGATGTTTGAGCCATAGCAGCCACCTGTTAAGTTAGCATCATCTGCTGCATGTTCTCCATCATGGATTGCATTTGTTTCAGAGATGTCTCCAGTGTAGTGATGCGCTGTTCCTCGCTTCCTGACGGCGAAGCTTCCTCATGTTCATCTCTAATGGTGTATACTCCCATTTCCCTGGGCATCGTCGAAGGATGTGTATAGGTCGCTGCAGAAGTCGACTCTATACTCTCAGTATTTGATTCGGGAGAATGGCGACCCCTAGCGTCGGAATCAGAGGAGTATGAAGTCAGTTGTTGTGACCTCGAACGAGTGTTCTGGAACACCCATCTTCAGCGTCTCTGAGGAGTATGTTGAATCTCCTTCGGCTCGGAGTTCCAGAGGACGGACGTCTTGAGCCTGAGCTTCCTCCAGGTATATATGAAGCCATGTTCACAGATACATGCGTGGGCTCTTCTTCTAGGAAAGATGGAGAGTAGCTTAGTAGGTCGAAAATTGGCCGTTTTGCTTTAGAACAGCAGCAATTAATTACAATCCTGTGACCATCACAACAGTGCTCGCTAGAAGGTGTAATAGCCATGCTGGAAGATTCCCTCTTCTTGCGTTTCTGGATTAGATACTTGCGCAAGTCAGAAGAAGTTGCAGAAGAAGACGAAGAAGACTGCTTGTTCCTTCGGTTCGCCGTGGTAGGTATGCGGATGATGGGGACCATAGTCTTTCTTGTGCCACCCGTATACAACAGATTGGCCATCTGGGTGGCGAATAATCTCCGAGGAGCGTGTCTTTCCGTCAATCGAGCCTTCTGTACGCTTAGGGACTTCGCTTGGCATAATTTTGAGCTTCGCTCTGGTTAGCGTAAGGCTGAGGATGTCCTCAGGCGGCCATCAGCTTCTCGCATAATTTGGAGGGCGGGTAGATTGTTCCCTTGTTGGCGTGAATGCCGAGAAGTTAAGTAGCTTGCCGCTTGCTTTCCCTTGCGGAAGTCACGGGTGTCATCTGGTTCCCCGTAGAGGTCAGATGTTATCTTATGCGCGGAGCATGCTTTGTACTTCCGATTTGGCGCTGAGGCATCATCAGAAGTTTTGTCTATTCTGCCACGGACGAGAGACTGATTTCTACGCGTAGAGCGCAGTGGATACCTCTGGGTTAGCGCTGAGGCTTTGCCCGAAGTTTTGCCTGTACCGCGCGTAGCGGGAGACTGGTTTCTACGCGTAGAGCGCAGTGGATACTTCTGGGTTTGCGCTGAGGCTTTGCCCGAAGTTTTGTCTGTACCGCACATAGTGGGAGACCGGTTTTTATGCGTAGAGTGCAGTGGATACTTCTGGGTTAGCGCTGAGGCTTTGCCCAAAGTTTTGTCTGTACTGTGCGTAGCGGGAGACTGGTTTCTACGCGTAGAGCGCAGTGGATACTTCTGGGTTAGCGCTGAGGCTTTGCCCGAAGTTTTGTCTGTACCGCGCGTAGCGGGATACTGAATTTTACGTGCAGGGCACGGAGGAAGCAATGCTACAACCTCATTAGTCGGAGAGATCGGAGAGATCGGAGAGTCCACCGGAATGGTAGAGGATGTCTTGGGCATCTAGACCTTGTGCAGCTTCCTGTTGTTTTGTACAGAGAGAGAGTGAGAGCTATCCCCCGTCCGAAGCATGTATTCATAGGCAGACTGGTCGAACTGGACGACCAGTGTCTTCTTCACGGATCCTACGGATACCGTATCGTGTTGAGCAATTGCTTCCTCATCAGAAGAGAAAGATGTCCCCAGCAGAGTCGCCATCTTATTTGTGGTATTAAACAAAAGAACGAAATATATATAATACGAGGTTTGCACGAAACCCGCTTTCTTTGGTTTACGAACAAACTTGTACAATTTAATCCTATACGAGGATGTAGGAGTACAATTTATTTAATCTGGGTAGATGATTGCTATAGGTGTCTGATCTGCAGTCGATCACTTTAGCCCTTGGACCACACGATGGTGAAGAAGTGCCGTGGAAGACGGAAAGCAGCTTCGTAGGTGGCGAAAGAGGATGGATGCATGATGCCAAAATCATCGATCGCTACTCTTTGCCTGAGCTCTGGATGCTTCTCTCTCTCTCTCAAAGACTCTTCGATCTCTCCTCAATCTCCAATGTTTTGACCCGTGGTTTGATCTCTTTGGAGGTTCGACCTTGTTCGATCTTCTTTCAAAGTTTCGACCTTGTTCGATTTTTGAAGTCTCGACCTGTTCCTCTGTTGATAGAGGTCTCTAATTATAGAGTTTTGGTGACAGTGACCACTCAATCGGTGTGGAAACCGAGTAGTGGAAAGTACATCACCCTTTTACACAACGGTTAAAATAACCAAAGCCTGCGTATATATGACCTTTTGAATGAGCGTGTGACGCGGGTCCAACTAAGGGACAAAATGCGTATAATCGCTACGAAGATCACGGCGTAGAAGCCACGTAGGTAGATATTCCTTGTGCAGAAGAGGTTGGCGTAGAAGCCAAATGTCTGTCATCGTGGCGTAGAAGCCAAGTAGGCATAAAAGCCGAGTAGGCGTAGAAGCCTGATGGCATACAAGCCGAATAAGCACAGAAGGCCGAATGAGCATAGAAGACGAACGAGCATAGAAGATGATGAGGCATAGAAGCCGAGTGGGCACAGAAGCTGAATGGGCATAGAAATCGCTGCGTAACGTGCCAGAGTGGTCGTAGAGGCCGAGCAGTCACAAAAGCTGAATGGGTGTAGAAGCCGAGGTGATGTGGACGTCTTTAGCTGAAATCACGGCTCTTGGAGATATAATCAAATCTCTCGCATTAAATGCAGAGATCCGCCATCATCATTAATTGCCGAGGCGTGTTCTGAAGGCCTGCCACCGTTCTGAGCATTCGGTGCAGAGACGTGCCTTGAGCCCTGTACGAAGAGCAGCTTTTGACATGGCAGTCTGTTTGTCTTCCGCAGAGCGTAAACAGTTCACGTTTGCCTGTGTAAAACAAGGCAGCATATCCCCTTGTATGCGTAAAAGCAGTCTCCGCTGAGGGGATGTCAGTAAACGACGGTTCGGTGCTATTTAATCAAATCCTCTGCATTAAATGTAGAGATCTGCCATCATACTGTGGGGCGCGTCCCGAGTGGTCTGCCATCTTTCCACCCGTCGTCTGGGTAGCCGTACAACACTTTTTGTCAGGAGTCAGATGTCAGGTTTACTGCATGACTTGACAGGTTCATTTCGGGGAAGACGAAGCGTTCCTCGTACGCTTTAACGCTGCTTTGAAAGCGGATGAGTTTTACGCCATAGAGGCGATGACGCACCCCATCTATGCTGAAGTGGCCTGGACATACTGCATTTACACGGATGGTCCCCTCATTTTTTATGCCGTGCTCCGCGAAAAAGCTCCGTTGCACTCTTGATGGCCTTGAGGTCCCCTGCTTACACTGCCCTGCATCACCATGTCGCGTAGAGCTATCCAGCGTATTTTTTATGCTTCTACAATATGAGTGTACCAGTATATGACTAGTGATGGGTATATTACTTGATATTGAGGCTAGTGATGTGTCAGAAATAATAGGTGAAAGAAGTGTCTAAAAATTGTGTGCAGAATGCACAGTGGGTGATAAGTGTCAGTGTGGAAGTTCATGAGTATCAGAAAGTGGAAGCCTGAGTATTAAAATTTTTAATAGTGTGTCATGGGTTAAGAAATATCAAGGTTGGTCATGGAAGATATGTAGTGTATCACTGATTAGTGTATCAGTCTGTCATAGGTTTAAGGGGAGATACATATACATCAATAGAGATATGGAACCATGTGTCTACATTTGAGAGTGAAGTAAAATATGTGTATTATAGAAGTTAATAACTAGTGCATTGGGTGCAAGTGATCATGAGTTCTAGTGAGTGTGATGAGGTGATCTAATGATGAAGCTAGTGTCCTAGAACATTAAGGGCATATGTTATGTAGTTAGGAAGCTAGTGTTACTATATCAAGAGTACTAGTATTTCTATATCAAGGATTAGTTGAGTAATGTGCTAGTAACAGTAAGTACCTTGTGTGATAATATTGGATTGGTGTATCAGTTAATATGGATAAAAAATTATTTAGAGTAATAGTGTAAGTAATCCAAACAGTAGAGGAGAGACATGAGTAACTTGGTATGAGGATGTCATCTAAAATGCCATATGAGAGCTGGTGCCTTATGTACACAGTAACAATATTTGAGAAGGCATCATATTAGGGATATTCAAGTTGGACAAGGGTGTGATAATAGAACACATGATTGAAAAAGTATACAAGTGTTCCTTATAAGAGAATGGTTGAGAATTTTGGTGATTACAAGAACTGAAATAAATAAAGGAGGTAGTATCTTAGCAGTCTTTTGTATAGTATCCTAGGTAGCAAGTGTCACGACCCGATCTCCCGTAGGCTAATCGGCCGTCCCCGCTAAGCGAGAATCACCGCACCAGCGCTCCCGTGGAACGATCGCTTGACCCGTCCGGGCGTGATGCCACACGAGCTTGATCCGCGCCCGTGCAAGGCCATGGTTCATTGGCTGGCGGTAAGAGGTCTAAGCCACAGAATCGCACAGATTGTCCGAGTGTAGCAGAATTATGAACGCATAGGCGATCGATAACAAGTTCACTGAGTCGACAATAGCGGAAGCATTGAATAACACAAGTAGAAGTAAAACAAGCTCTTTATTGATATACACAAGTATTATAGGTGGCGCATGGCCGAGATTACAAGTCGCTCAAGCCTCTCTCTCTGAAACAGTAAAAGCATGACAAGTGGCTACATTTGTGGAATAATACGGGCGATGTTCAGGCGATATTCCAACATTATGTCTTGTATATGTGCTTCAGTTCTGGACGCAGCACTCCAAGGCTCCAGAGTGATCTCCATGCCTTAACACGCACGATGGAGGCATCCGCACCGAACGAGGTTCTCCCGTACCCTGCAAACGATCTGGTGGATTATTATTACATTGAATGCACTGGTGGGGAGGCTACTCGCCCGCTTGACAAATCCAAACACGTAACATAGGTTCCGTGCACCCACTATTATGTTGTCTTTCTAGTTGCCTTAGGATCAGTTTTATGGCATATTGAATAACCTAACTCGTGTGGCAGTGCACCGTACGATATAAGAGGAAACACTGCGAGACTTACCAACTTACCATTTGACCTTCCCTGTCCAAGGCAAACCAAGTTAATTTAAGCACGAGCATTCATAATGAAAACCAAGGCAATATCATATGCAAACACGAGTGTTGTTATATCAGGATCGTTCAGGTATTCAGTTGTTTTTTTGATGCATTGCTATGACTCGCACGCGGATAGCCGCTAAGCGAGGATGACTTATCTATATGAACGTTTGTCGCTGGCATAGCCATAAAGGACGAGTTATAGTCTTGAACAAGGATAGTATACAACAAAAGCATGTGAGGCTCTATACGCCATCCTGTCCAGCACGTGAGACTATCGTGAAGTTCCAACGGATCGGATCAGCCCCGGTGCCCCGAAAACCATCCGTGGAACCTAATGACCTTGTTTCCAAGTTGTCCACAACATGCAAGTCAGGGTCTTTCCAATCCATAACTTGATATGATAATCCATAATTCTTGTTCTGAACCGAGCGTTTGCTCCATGAGCTGGGATTCTTTATTTATGTGACATAATTCTCGTCCAGATGTAAACTGGATGTGATTATCATTCAAATATAAATTTGACATAATTTCCATTCATTGATTCAACATGCCTTGATGCATGCCCCTGGTTCGGGGATTGCCTTGGTGACCTAACGGTCCTGGAGACTTGCAGGTTCAATTGCAAAGAAGGACTATTTAATAGTCTCCTGGCTGACTCAATGCATGCACGATACGAATAACGTTAGACATTTGTAAGCAAGTAATCATGCTTTTCTAAGGAACTCAAGCAAATACGTTTGGCTCAGGCCCGAAGGTAAGCCGAGAGGTAAAATCGTAAGGGACTTTCCAAGCGACATAATCTAGGGTAGCATGCGAGGGTCTGAATATAAGCAATATTTCAATTCCATGTTCTAACACAAGCAATACAAGTTGGGATTATTCCCTTAGCTAGGTGCGTTATATTTTTATTAGCATGCAGGGGGTGATTCACCTAGCGACTAGCATGTATCATTCCATATTTTAAGTGTGCTGGCTAAGCAAAGACAACTTTACCGTAGCTACCCACCTTAGCGATGATCCACCTCGGTTGAGCGATACGTCAAGCGAGCCTCTGGAAGCCTAAGTCGAACTCCTGTAGGGACAAGTCTGGATATCATTTGCCTCAAACGAGTATTCTTGCCTGAGCAAAGTGGGTCAGGATATTGCACTTTTGCTGTTTGAATCGGCAGTCCGCTTGAACGGAACGGGGTGTTACAGCAAGTGCTAGTGAGTTAAGTATGTCTATGACCTAGAACTATAGTATATCACTAGTATTTGGTAACCCTCAATATTAAAAATATTTTGAATTGGTTATGACTGGCCTAAGAGAGAGAGAGGGGTGATAGTTTTAATTTCGAGCACAAAATTCTGCTAAGGGGGTAGACTTGTCACTACCATATTTTCTAGGAAAGAGTATTTTGGTTATTTTATAATTAATTAAATATTAAGCATGTTGAATATTTATTTATTGTATTATTATTTATTGTTAACATGTTAGATTTTATTTTTGGACTTGTGTTAGTGGACTTAACTAGTTTAGATTAGATCAATGGACTAACATTTAATTCTAGTAAGAATTGAGACCAATAATAGGCCCAATCATTAGGAGGATGATTAATTAAGTTAAACCCATTAGACTAGAACCTTCCCTCCTTAATTAATTTCTTTATGAAGGCTCCAAGGGGTATGTTAGACTTTACATAGTAGCTTGAGGGAGGGGGCAGGGAAGGCCTATATAAGGGGGTAAAATTTTTCTCTCTCTTCATTTTCATTTCCAAATCTAGATCTAGAATTTTTCTCAACTAAATTTTTTCATTACCACATCAAATCCCTACTAAATTTCTTTTCAATTCCTTTCCAAATCATCATTGGAGATTATTAGAGCAAAGATCTACAAGAAGGAAGCAATGATCTACAAGGAGGAGCAAGGATCTACAAGTTGGATGCTCTTTTAACTCAATTTAAAATTTTTATTGGGAATCCATCTCCCAATGGTTATAATTCAGTTTTTTCCTTTAATTAGACTCTAAATTTGTGATTTTATCATTGTATATATATATATATATATATATATATATATATATATATATATATATATATATATGATATACATAGGGAATTGTATAGTTGTATATGTATATATATATATATATATATATATATATATATATATATATATATATATATATATATACATATACAACTATACCATTCTCTATGTATATCGTGTATATATATATATATATATATATATATATATATATATATATAACACTCTCTCTCACACACAACTATACACACATCTATATACACTATGCACACACATCTATATACACTATATATATATATATATATATATATATATATATATATATATATATATATGTGTGTGTGTGTGTGCTAGTTTTTGTGTAGTTGTGTGTGTGTGCAGTGTGTAGAGGGGGTCGGGTAGTGCCATAGCAACAGAGCAGTAGCAGTTTAACACCAGCAGGTGCATCAGCAAATTGCAGCGACCTGTTGTAGCAGCAGCAAGTATAGTGAGCTACAGCAGCAGCGTGTGCAGTGAGCTGCAGTAGCGTGTGCAACGAGCAACAGCAGCTACACCAGCATGCAATAGCAGGGTATCAACAAGTGGGCAGCTAGAGTAGGTAAGTTACTAGTTAGCTTGTTAGTTAGTTTATTTGGTAGTTAGTTTCATTAGTTAGTTAGTTAATAGATTAGTTAATAGTTTAGCTAATTATTACTTATTAGTTAGTTACTTGTTATATATATATATATATATATATATATATATAGTTAATTATTGTTATTTGTTATTAGTTTAGTTAGTTAACTTGTAGTTTAGTTAGCTTGATAGTTATCTGTTTGATGATAAACAAAAAAAATTGGAACTGGGTTTATACGAAACCCTTTCTTTGTTTACAAACAAGAAAAAAAAGCACAATGAATCCTATACGAGGATGTTAAGTACAACAAAAATAATTTTGGGGAAATATTGCTATAGGAGTCTGATCTGCGGTCAATCACTTTGTCCATTGGACCACACGATGACGAAGAAGTGTTGTAGAAGAAGAAGGAGCTTCAAAGACTGCAAGAGGGATTGAGCTCCCTTTGCCAAAGTTGTCAATCAACACTCTCTGTATGAGCTCTCTTTCTGATCTCTTTGATCTTGATCGATCTTGACCGCTCTTTCGACTATGACTACCCGACCTGCCGACCCCTTTCTTCTGTGACTAGGGGTCTCTATTTACAGAGCTCAGTCACAGTAACTGTCCAATCGGCGTAGAAGCTGAACAGTGGAGAGAGTAGTGCTCTTTACGCGGTGGTTATGATAACTGCTACCCACGTCTGAATGATCTCCTGAATCTGCGTGTGACACGTGTCCCATTATGAGGTAACGCGTATAACTGCATCGAAGATCACGGCATGCAAGTCACGTAGGTAACTGCCCCTCATGTAGAGATGGTTGGCATAAAAGCCAAATAACTGTCTCATTTGGCGTAAAAGCCAAATAGTTATCTTGTTGGCGTAAAAGTCAGGTAGCTGTCCTATTGGCGTAAAAGCCAAGTAGGATGTATTAATGGCATAGAAGCCAAGTAGCATCTGGTTGGCATAAAATCCAAGTAGCTGTCTTGATGGCGTAAAAGCCAGGTAGCTGTCTTGTTTGGCTTAGAAGCGAAGTAGCTGTCTTGTTAGCGTAAAAGCCAGGTAGCTGTCTTGTTTGGCATAAAAGCCAGGTAGCTATCTTGTTTGGCGTAGAAGCCAAGTAGCTGTCTTGTTGGCGTAAAAGCCAGGTAGCTGTCTTGTTTGGCGTAGAAGCCAATTAGTTGTCTTGTTGGCATAGAAGCCAAGTAGCGTAAAGCTTGAAGCTGCATAGGTAGGTAACCAGCGTAAACTAGCCAATCATCCTTCCTGACTAAGGTCTGGAGCGTATTCTGGGCCAAATAGCTTTATCACGTACCTTTGTAAATATAGCCTGAGTTGGCGTATTTCGAGGAGATAGCATACGACATACTCCTATAGTTGAAAATAGCCTGGCGTATTTTGAGGAGATAGCATACGACATACTCCTATAGCTGAAAATAGCCTGATTGGCGTAAAATGCAGGGATAGTGACGTGAGTGTATTAGCCCTAGTTTTAGCTCTCCTAGTCATTAAAAGTAGAACCAAATATTGTGCATTAAATGCAGAGATCTGCCCATATCTCGCGTATTAACTGCAGAGACGTGCCTCGAGTTCTGTACGAAGAACAGCTTTTGACGTGGCGTCTGGTTTTGTCTCATCTTGAGCGTAAAAGCTCATGTCTGCCTGTGTAGAATGGGCAGCGTATTCCTTGAATGCGTAAACAATGTCTTATATCAAGGATTATGTCACTAAACGACAGTCTGGGTCTCTGTGCAGAATTATTATTACAGCCGTCCTCTCGATCGTCGTGCAGTACTCTTTGTCAGGAGTCATGTTCACTGTTTTGTCTGACAGATTCATTCGAGGAATACAAAGAGTTCCTCGTACAACTTCATGCTGCATTAAAACCAAGCGTATTTTACGCTAAAGTGACGATGTAGCAACCTTTTTACGCCATAGCAGTCTGGAAGTACTGCTTTATGCGGGTTGTTTTAGAGCTCTATTTTATGCTATATAGCATTGAATCTCTACTATACGCCAATGGCTCTGGAGCCATATCTTACGCCACACAGTGCTAGAGCTCTATTTTATGCGGGCTTCATGTATGTTGGGGGTTTTACGCGTATAATTCTCCAGCGTATTTTTCATGCTTCTACAAGACCCCCTTCAAAGTTTTCAAATTCCTCATAATTTGAAATACTTTGAATGAAGCATGAAATGGTCAAATTTGACTCATTCTGCAAGGCTGATTTCTCAGCAAATTTTAGGAATTTGTTGGGATTTGGTATGTTCTCTTCTGCCTATATAAAGGCAAGCGAGTGAACCTGTTTTCCCACACTTCCTTCACCAAAAGAGATGGTTGCCGAGATCCATTGGGCTGACCTGAAGAAGAAGGAGATCATGTTCTTCCAGCATGTAAGGAGCCATAAAAGAAGGCATCTTCGAGCAAATATCCTCTGTAATGATGGATCATGGAAGGATATCATAGCTTCCTTTGCTCGGGATAATCAACAATTTTATATGACGATTCGTCCAGGAGAGAGGAAGGGTCTCATTCTACCACACAACTTGCTAGCTGTATTTTCTTCCATTATGAAGCTGGACGGAGGTGGGCAGTTTGGCCCTGTCTTCCAGTATTGTGTTGGTCCGAATCCCTAACACAATTCTAGGGCGTGTCTGCCACGGCGCATGGAGGATGGGCTTGAATATTGATACATGCCCAATTCTGTATCCTTTCGCCATTAATCATTTTCTTGTTCATCGGCCGCAGAAGCCGATGAAGTACCGTAGAAGAAGAAAAAAGATCTACACCAATATAAGAACCTGGCACAACAGATTCACGGCGTGATCTTTAAATGAAAATGAGAAACCCTTTGTAGAAAAAGGATTTCCATCATATGTAATCATGAAAATGAAAAATTCTTTGTAAACTGGATTTCCATCATATGTAATCATGATTAATAGACTTGTCTTCTTTTACGCCTTGCTGATTCGTCATATTTGCTGTGTGTAGCTTCCACATGTCTGAATAATTTTACGCTGACTCTGATAAACGATTATCCGGTCAAGTCCCAACTTTTACGCGTAACGAAAGATGCGTAAAAAGCTCTTTAGCATTTAAGTCGTCTTGAAGATCCAACTGTCATGCTACTTTTGGACGAGGAGTCGCATAAAAATTCTGAACTGTCACTTCTCTGATGCGAAGCCTTTCTGTTCAGAACATCATCTTCAAGAATGGTTTCCCCAAAAATCTCTCGAAATAGGGCTAGAAATGTCTGCCGAACAGGCCATACTTGAACTTTAGATGTAAGAGATCCTGGCCAGACTTCAAATAAACTTCCAATGGCCCAAGAAGAAGAGTCATCTTCAAATGTTGACCTCGGTGCATTTCAGACACTTTGAATGTTTTGTAGCCAAAAGGAGCATTCTTTGCGTAAACCCTTGCAACTTGCCTTCTCGAGTGTAAGACCCAAATTGTCCAGATATATGCGTACGTTGTCCTGCGTAGATTTAAGATATACGAAAAATCATAGATCCGTAGCACCTGTATTTTCTGAGCGTAGAATCGTAGATCTGTAGCCTCTGAGCGTAAAACCATAGATTTGTAGCTTCTGAGCGTAAAATCGTAGATCTGTAGCTTCTGAGTGTAAAAGCTCCTGAGCGTAACATCATAAATTTGTAGCTTCTGAGCGTAAAAGCTCCTGAGTAACATCATAGGTCTGTAGCTTCTGAGCGTAAAAGCTCCTGGGCGTAAGGTCGTAGATTTGTAGCTACTGAGCGTAAAAGCTCCTGAGCGTAAAACCATAAATTTATAGTCGCTGAGCGTAAAAGCTTCTGTGCGTAAAACCATAGATTTGTGGCTGCTGCGCGTAAAATCTGGATCCACTGACTGCCCGTCTTCTTTTTTAAATGATAGGCTGACGTGGTCCCAAATCATAACCGACTATTAAATATCGTATTTGGTTAGGGATTCGAAGAGTTATCCGAACTCTATAAATAGCCTAAGGTCTTGAGAGAGAAATCTTTTATCTGTCTTTGCAAAAATCCTTCGTCTCTTTGAGAACTTTTCATCTTCGTCTCTTCTCTGAGAACTTTGAGTTTAGCCATGGCCCCGAAACAGGATTCCACTATTAAGGGAAAGAAAGTCGCCTTTTCTTCTCGCTCCTCTGCTCAAGCACGAGAAACCCCCATTTGGCTGAGCGAGCTCCGATCTGAACGAAGTGCTCCTCCGACGAGCTGCGCTCCGGGCATTACAGGCAAAAGACTTCGAGAAGAAAAAACCCTTTGCACACGTTGTACATGAACGCGCAAGGTTATCTTCTGTGCTGATAGCCTCTTCGAGGAAGATGATGCACAGAGATGTTTCATCATTACGCCCACATTCCTAATGTGTAAGCGTAAAAACTCCATATTTTTGCTGTCTGGTGTAAAAGCTCTGACTGTCAAAATTTGGCGTATACTGCAAACTTTGAGTTTTACGCGTTGGATGTAAATTCCAGCGTAAAGAACTTGAATTTTGACAGTCTGGCATAAAAGTTCAGACTGTTAGATTTAGGCGTATATTGCCAACCTTGAGTTTTACGCACTGGGGATAGATTCCAGCGTAAGACTCAAGTTTTTGTAGTCTGGCGTAAAAGCTCAGACTGTTAGTCTTTGGCGTATATTGCAAGAGGGTAGTATCTAGCATAAAAATTGACTTGTTTTCTTGTATTTTGCAGTGGACTTGTAGATCCCTCCTTTGGCTGAAGTGATGGGCTCTGCTGCTAGGATGTTGAATTCCAATTATCTGGAGGACTTGTCCCATGTGATATTCCCTATCTCTAGAGCCAATTATCCTGAAGAAAGGGGAACTCTGATTTCGTCCCAAGGAGAACGAATGCTGCTGAGTATGATCAGTGGGGAGCCCCTGATATACATAGATGGGACTGAATATAAGAAACTAGCTTTCTAATTCAGGGATATGATTGACAAGCAATCCCAGACGAAGCCCAAGAAGGAGAATTGGGTGTTCACTGCAGAGGGCACGGTCATGTATCTGCCCAGGATGCCCAGAGATTACCCTATCTCGGCATTCTTCCATGCCACACATCCTAGGAAGATGATGTGGACTCTAACTCCAAATCTTCATGGGTGGCCAGGGAAGATCTCATACAAGAAAGGATCGAACCGAGGATTCTTTGTGAGCAGTCCTTCAGGCCCTGTGATGCCTTTTAGAGGATTACTGTCGGGCAGCGTCCCGAGTGAAGATACTTCACTGATCCAACCGGTTCAAATGTTGACTTTCTGTAATGACTTTATGGGGCAGGGAGGAGTGTACCCTAAGGTTAATCCTCGGACCAGTGGGTGGCTTAGCCCCAGGAATCTTCGATGGGCTAGTTTCACTGCCTGGGTTCTGAAGCATTTTCAGACGGAGCTAGAAAGAATTGGCTTGTTTGCGGCTGTGAGTGCCATCAGTGTTGGGCTGCCTGTCAATCCCAACTTGTTCTTAGCCTTGATGGAGCGATACAACTCGCTTACTGGGACTTTTACCACTCTGTTTGGGGAATTGGGCCTGGCCCTTCATGAGATGGCAGAGATTTCAAGGCTGCCAATGGGAGATACTCCGTATGAAGAGTATGTCCCCATAAACAGGGAGCTAAGGGATACAAACCCTCGGGCAGTGGCGGTGTACTAGGAGCTGATGAGCCACTATCTTGCCTGCACCACTTTCTACAAAGAGTCCTCTGATTTGGCTCATATAAACAAGTGGGCATCCTACCTCTTCTTTCACCAAGCCAAAAATGCTAAGCCGGACAAGGTTGTAGATAGCAGAGATAAGCCCTTGAAACTCCTGAGCATGCTTAGTGCCAACACGGCCGATGACCTCATTGAAGATACAGGGGCTTCAGATTATGTTCTCGATGAGGAGATAGAGGGTTATCCTGCAGGCACTAAAGCCTACAGTTATATGAGTCATTGTCGCAAGCCTCTGTCAAGGAAAGCTCAACTGGTTGGCTTCCTCTCCATCTGGTTACGGCGATGGGTAATGCCTGGCATCGCGTCTGCGGATTGCATTCATCGCAACACCTTATGGCCTGCAGTACGTTTAGTGTTTGGAGCAAGACTGGGCCTGCTCCCTGCCATGGTATGCCGGATACAAGCTGGCCTGAGGGCCATCATTGATGGGCTGCTTGCAGATGATACCTAACGTAAAGGATTCTCCAGGGTAGAGTTACCATTCCTATATTTGATGGGATGGTTAATCCTTCACAATACCAGGGTGATGTCCCCCGGATCTGCCGGTGGTTCAGGAAATAATTTCTTGTTGCATTACAAGAATTCCTTATGGAATGTGACCAGCGTCATCAATTGCCGACGAGCATTAAATTTTGTCCATGGTTGGAAGCTCTTCTGCACCGTCTCCCTGTACACATCAATCAACAAGGGACGAAGCTTCAGGATGTAGGCCCAGGGAGGACTATTCTTTCTCCTAAAGCCTTTTACTGGTTGGTCTGTATTAGACCTTCCCACTTATTGTACAGAAGTAAGGACCACTGCGACTTGGAGCCCTATCTGTCTAGCAAGTTTGCCAAGCAATTTGGGTATGACCAGTTGCATGTGGAGAATGCTATCACCAGCTTCAAGTCCAAAGGTGGACTTATTGATGGAGCCAGAGGATGGCGGTACTTTATCATGGGTTGTACCGGAGCATTCTTTGCTGTGCCCACGACTTCTCTCTCCATGGAGTTGCGCATCCTTCACTCGTACGCGCAGTTTTATGCATCCATTAATACCTTCCATCACGATTTTGATGTGCATGAAAGTTTCAGGATGCCCTCCTGGAAGTCCACTGGAAGGGAGGAGATACCGTCTGTTTCCTCGGATGAAGGTGAAGACAATACCGGGGCAGATGATTTATTGTTGATAATACCGAGAGGCGTAATAGCTCCGCCCGCAGAGTCGCTCATCATCTCAAATAAGCGGAAGGCTTCCACTCTGAAAGAGCCTTTCGCCCCGCAAGAAGAAGACAGTCAGGGGTCCGAAAAGGGTTTCCACCCAGGGGGCTTCTAGGAGCGAGCCTGTTGCTTCCCCTGTTGGGGATGATTCTTTGATCAGAGGTCCTTCGCCTTTTAGAGAGGGAACCTCCATAATTCCAGCTGACAGCGCTGGAGATTCTTTGCTCGAAGTTGCAGCCGCTACCACCGTTACTGGTAGTGCTTCAAGATCGCCTCCGAGAACAGGCGTATTTAGAATCACTATACCTTTATACAGACCAATAATGGGAACGACCCCTCCTTCGTCTGTAAGTATTTCCAGCGAGATTCTGCCCGATGAACCATGAGTGGATCTGGGTGACGAATGGGATGATTACCCTCAGACGTTATTTAGTGCACCCTCTTCTCCAGGTATGACAGCTTGCTTAGCATCATTAAGAAATGATTTAGCTGTACAGGTTTTAGGTGAAGACATCTACGGGGAGGGCGGAGTTGACACAACTCCCGATTTTGTTGCGGATCCAGCAGATGAAACGGCGGTGTCCGACGTTGAAGGAGTAGGCTTTGACGCTACCGATTTTTTATCCACAACATTCTCGGGTTTCATCCCGCCGGTAGTAGCCCAGATAACATCGGAGGAGGATGAGCCCATTGTCTCGATTGTGCCTCCTTTGTCGAGCATGCCAGCAGCTTCAACCGTTGTTGGCGCCTCTTCTTTTGTCGTGCCATCTGTTGAAGCGATGACTGTGGCAACATCCTCTGCAGTCATTCCTGAAGGGAGATTTATTGGTATTGCAGCCACTCCCAGCGTATATCCGATCTTTGCTGCGCTAGTTGAATAATACACTAGCATATTCTACCGCACTTTGGCAGAACTGATGTCCATGGTGCTGGAGAAGAACCTAAGGTTTGATGCTTTGAAGACATCCTCCTAGCTCACCATAGTGCCGATCAGACATTTTAATGACGCTGAAAGAGCTGATGCGCTGAAGCAAATAGTTAATGGTCTAGAACAATCCATTAACGAATATTTGCAACTATCTCGAGACAACATTGATGATTTGGTTCAGACTGAGTATGACTCCCTAACTGCGGAACTTGCTCAGCAGATAGAATTGCTAAATAAATCCATCCAGGGACAGCAGCAAGAGATAGATAAAGAGTAAGCAGTCTTGGTGGAGGTTATTCCTCAGCTAACTGAGTGCCGGGCTGAACGTGAGAGAAATGAAGCGAGGGTTCAAGAATTAGAAGCTGAACTCGCTCAGTCAAGGGAGAGGCTTCTCAAGACATCGGTAGTTCATGATGTGTTTGAGGGCCAAGTAAAGACAGTTCAGCAGAACTTGACACATGCGGGTGTCATTCACACAAGTTATGTTAATGCTTTGTCTGAACTATCTTCCTTAAACGATGAGGAGGCAAGGCTGGAACGGGCTCGTACTAACATCTTGAACTCCAGGAATGAGAGGATGGCTGCTTTGGCGCGACAGATTCGCGATTTAACTGCTCCTCCCCAATGATGTACCTTTTTGCTTCTTCTGTAATTTGCTATTCACAGAGATAATAAAGATACTTCTTCTGACTTTGTGGACCCATCATTTTTTTAGAATATAAATGATAGGCTAGGGTGAAAGTGATATCAGAGGTAATATGGACGTGATATCCTTTCGGTAAGTTTCACCTAGATATATCTATTCAGAGGTTATATGGACATGATAGAATATGATCCAACTAAATTTGTATACAAAACACTATCAGAGGTAATATGGACGTGATAGGTTTTGGAGTTCCAAATTAGTTGAACATACCTATTCAAAGGTCATGAGAACATGATAGAATATGATCCAACCAGTCTTTGTACGTAGTATCGTCAGAATAAGATCTTCATCATACTCCGTTTAAGCGAGGAAGATTAAGCGTAGTACTTCTTCAGGAATTTGTCGTTGATAGGAGCCATTATCAGATCTCCATTAGGCTTGGCTAATCTGTAAGCGTCGTTTGAAAACGCCATTTCAATCACATAAGGGCCCTCCCATTTGGGCTAGAATTTACCCTTGCTTTTGTGCGTAATGATCATAGGCCTCTTTACAGCTAAAACTAGCTCACCAACTGTGAACACTCTTTCCTTCACTTTCTGATTAAAAGTCCTAAAAATGCGTGCTTGGTAGAATGCTATATGCTGTTGAGCTTGAAGGCATTTCTCGTCTAATCCTTCTAGCTCTTGAAGCCTTAATTGATTATTCTTTTCCTGAGTCAACTCATTAGCCACTGCTATTCTGAGTGATTGAATTTGGATTTCGATGGGGAGAACTTCTTCACACCCATAGACTAATGAGAATGGGGTACAACCCGTTGGTGTTCGTACCGTTGTGCGGTATGCCCAGAGGCATTCTCCCAGCTTCTCATTCCAATCTCGTTTGTTTGAAGAGACAAACTTCTTCAAGAGTTTGATGATGGTTTTTTTGAAGGCTTCCGCCAAACCATTAGCAGCCGGATTATATGCCGTTGAGGCCATATTTTGTATCCGATTCTTATCGCAAAATCGATGAAACGCTTGGCTGATGAATTGAGGCCCATTGTCATGAATTATCCTTCGGGGTATCACAAAGTGATAAATTACATGGTGCTTGATAAAGCTGATCACGTTGGATGTCTTTACCTCAGCAAGAGGGATCGCCTCCGCCCATTTAGAGAAATAATCGGTGATAGCTAATATGAACCGATGTCCTCTAGAAGACGACGGGTGAATAGTTCCGATGATATCCATACCTCATGCTTCAAAGGGCCATGATGCAATAGTAGGATGTAAATACTCAGAAGGATGATGTATAAAATCTGCATGAATCTTACAAGCTTTGCATTGTCTTGCATATTTTACGACATCTGCAATAATGGTAGGCCAGTAGTAGCCCATCCTCCTGATACGATCCTGTAACTTAGGACCGGGTTGATGTGCTCCACATACACCGTCATGAGCTTCTCGGATGACCCATTTTGCCTCATCATCAGAGAGACATCGTAACAATAGTCCATTATAAGTTCGGCGATATAGACTTTGTGAAGAAGCATCAAAATAGAAGCGTAGTGATCGTCTTTTGATAGACACTGCTTCTTTAGGATCCTCTGATAAGATTCCGTAAGACACGAAATCTATAAAGGGACTTCTCCAGTCTCTCTTAGGAGGAACTGTGTTTACAGCGTAGCTGTGTTCTATATAAAAATTATTTTTCACACAGAATAGATCTCTGTTGAGAAGGATCACCGAATTCTGCCTTCTTATATGAATAGCTAGGTCTGCAGCTAGACTGGCCAGAGTGTCAGCTTCTAAATTTTAAGATCGAGGCACGTGCTCTAGGAAGAATTCTTTAAAAGACATGGCTATCTCGATCGTTGCTTGGTGATAATGAATGAGGTCTGGATTGCGGACTTCATATATTTCTCTGACCTGATTGACGATCAGCTGAGAATCACCAAAAGCTTCCAGGTATTCCACCTCTAATTCATTAGCGACTTGAAGCCCGATTAGCAGGGCATTATACTCTGCCACATTGTTAGAGCAGGGTTCGCTAAGAGAATATGCTCGATAGATGACGAGTTTATTAGGAGTTACCAGAACAATTCCTACTCCTAAAATCATATTTCCCTTGGGACCAGTCCTGGAGGCACCATCGAAGAATAGCTGCCAGGGATCACCTTCCATTGTCGAGTTATATTCTGCAACTTCGTCGGAAATATCCTCGTATAGTTTGGAGGTTTTCGGAATTGGATGGGCAGCTAAAAAGTCCGCCAAGGCTTGACCTTTTATGGACTTCTGAGGGACGTACACCATATCATATGGTGTTAGTAACATCACCCAAGTCGCGAGTCAAAAATTAAGAGTGCTCGGCTTGTTCATCAATACCCGAAGATGATTGATTCTGGAGATGGTATGAATAGTTTGGCCCGTTACGTAATGTCGCGTCTTCTGAATAGCAAACATTAGGGCCAAGCATTCTTTTTCCACTGGATTGTACCGGTGTTCAGCTCCGACCATCATCCTGCTTAGATAGTAGATAGCTTGTTCATGACCTTGCTCGACCATCATCCTGCGAGGTGAGCCCCTAAAGAATGATCCATTGCTCGAACATACAGCAAAAATGGTCTTCCTATGACGGGAGGCACCAGAACTGGAGGATTAGTGAGATAGCGTTTGGTATCATTAAACGCTTGCTGACAGGCTTTGTCCTATATGAACGACACACCTTTCTTCATCAGACGAGAAAAAGGTTGACATCTTCCGGAGAGGTTGGATATGAATCTCCTGATATAAGCTAGACGACCTTGAAATCCCCTGAGTTCTCTCAGATTACAGGGCGGTCGCATTTCCAAGATAGCTTTTACTTTATCAGGGTCAAATTGGATGCCTTTGGCGGTAATGACAAATCCTAGGAATTTGCCACTAGATACACCGAGAAAAGACTTTATAGGGTTCATATTGAGTTGATGTTGGCGCATCAACTCGAAGACTGTCTTCAAGTCTTGGATATGATCATCCTTGAGGCGGCTTTTGACAGCGATATCGTCTACGTAATATTCCACCATTTTGTGTAGGTGCTCATGGAATATGTTACTCATAGCTCGCTGATATGTAGCCCCGACACTCTTCAATCCGAAAGGCATGAATGTATAGCAATATACCCCCAGTGGTGTACGGAAGGCAGTATGCTTCTCATCTTCAGGATTCATCTTAATCTGATTGTATCCTGAAAATCTGTCCATGAAAGACATGCGTTCAAAACCGCACGTATTATCGATCATGACGTCTATGATGGGAAGAGGGAACTCATCCTTGGGGCAGACCATATTTAGATCTCGAAAGTCGATACAAATACAAACTTTTCTGCTTTTCTTCATGACTGGGACAACATTGGCGACCCAATCAGGATGTTGTTCTTCCTGGATGAACCCGCAGGCTACCAATTTCTTGATTTCAGCTTCAATGGCATCCATCATATCCGGGCGGAATCGGCGTTGGTGCTGCTTTACAGGCTTTGAATTGGGCAGTATGTTGAGTTTATGGGTAGCCACTGTTGGATCAAGACCTGGCATATCCTCATAAATCCACGCAAAGACATCGATATATTCTTTTATCAGCTGGATTATTTCTTCTCTTTCTTCTTCGGAAAGATTGTCACTAATAAATATCGGCTTTGACAAAAATTCATCCCCAACATCGAGTTGGATAACTTTATCTTCAGTGGGCGGTTCTCTTTGCTCGAACCGGAGTTCCCATTGTGTATCCATTTGCTGGGCCCAGAATTTATTTTCAAACGGTTCAGATTCTTGTTCCTCTGCTTCGAGAGAATCTGTCAATACCGTATTTACTGACAATACCCGTTGGAGTTCATCATCTGAATCGGAGGACGACAAACCATCCTGAGAAGAGGAAATGGTCCCCTCACTTGACTCAGAGTTGTTCGAAGTGGTAAGTGATGTGGTATACCCTAACCCGAAATGAGTTCGTTGACAGTAGGGATTACCATGCAATGGCATTCGCCTGTCTTTTCCATAGTTAAGGCCTGGCTCCGACTTCAAGTCATAAACCATGCTTTGCATAATCTTCAAAGCCTGAGGGCTATATCTGTGAACCTGCATTTTCCCAGCATCAGACTCGTGAGAATTTTCTTGTACAATCGGTTTGTTCCGCATGCGACCGAAGACTATTGGATGCTGATCTTTGCGATTAGGCGGGATAAAAAAGATAGAATCTTCATGTGGTCTATATGTCGTGATGACATTAGATGTTGATGCTTCTTCCCACACATACGGATGATAGGAGTCTATAGCTTCCAAGAATTTTTGTGCTATAGGCTCTATATCGCCATGAGGGGAGGATTCCTGATTTGGAAATTGAGCGTCAGTATATTGGAAAAGGAAATCTTTATTATCGTCAGAAACCACGTTCCCGGTTGTATTTACATCAGTCGGCTGCGTGTTGCGCCTAAGGTTGATGACCAAAGGTGGAGGCTTCTGGTTCAGAGTGATCACTAGGGGATCACTTCCTCCTCCTGATTTGGTTTTGTCCAAGTGGATAGTCATGGGTTCCATGACTTTCGGACGGGTAGTCCGCCCCTTCATCTGGATTGACAGAGGTTGCTCAGCAGATGGTTCTCTTGGTTCCCGGTGGGATTCCTCCTCCGTCTTGCCTGACACCCCCTTCATGTAGTCTTGAGTGTACAACATGGCATCAGAATAGTAAGAATCAACTCCTTTGAAAGGATTGAGATCAGCAAACTCCGTCTTCACTGTCCCTTGGGCGTCTACATATTTGAAGCATTGATGTAGAGTGGAAGGAACAATATTGTGATCGTGGATCCATGGTCTGCCCAACAGAATGTTGTAAGATACCTCTGAATCAATAACGTAGCATGTAGCCACTTATCTAAGGTCATCAATCTGGATCCTCAGACAAATTTTCCCCAACGGCTTGCTTTTCCTGGCATTGAATCCCACTATTGTAGTGGTAGTGTAAGTCAGTTCGCTTGTAGCAATTCTCAACGGTCGTAGCAGACTATGAGGGATAATGCTGATCGACGATCCCGGATCTATGTGGATCCGGTCTACCTCCATGGAGCTGACATATCCAATGTAATAAAGAGGCCTGTCATGGTTGTTATGTTTCAATAACATGTCCTCCTGAGTGAAAGTGATGTTAGGGACCACTTCCATCACACTATGGCATTAAGGACATGCCACAGGCTCTTTATCTGGGGACTTGAGCTGAGTCAAGCATATATCCACCTGCATTAAAGCTTCTCTCAAGGCTTGACGAGTATCTTTGGATAGCCTAAGTAGCTCAAAGATGGACAATCTGGCTGGAGTATTAGCCAACTGAGCCAAGATATCGAAGTTATATGGTTTCTCTAAACCTTTGTTTTGAATATTCTTCAAAGGTTTATCAAAACGAACTTCTTTTTGCTTGCCTTTGTCCGCCGAAGTTGGTTTAGAAGGACCTGCCTCTGATATGACAGGTTCAGGCACTGGAAGTTTGGCAGCCGAAGTATCTGCCGTTGCTTCTTCCTGATTTTCTCCATAGTCCTTGAGGTAGGCTTTCCCTGACCGGGTTTTGGTAACCAAAGCCTCTTCTTCTGATGTCGGGGATATTGCAACCATATGGCATGGTTTGCATCTGGAGTTCTTTTTAGAATTAGCCTTAGCAGCTTGAGTCTCTTCCTCAATCTCTGACACCAGATCAGGATGAACCCATATGATCTCCCCATGCTTAGTAGTTAGGGGTACCAGGTCATAATTTTGACCCCTGGTCGGAGGAAGATTAATAATGTTCATCATCGCCCGTGGAATAGGTACTACACCATCCGGGACTTCCTGAGGGGGCAGATTGCCAAATTGGAGAGAGATCATGTTGGCAGTGACCGTCTTCTCGCTATTACGCAGAGTGATGGCCTTGGGGTCGATCAACTCCTAGATTTTCCTCTTTAGTACGTAACACGCCTTTGTGGGGTGATGCACGTATCTGTGGAAAATATAGTACTTAGGGTTATTGGTACTGCCGACTTCATTAGGCCATTTTACTTCGGGGAGAGTAAGCTTGCCACTTTTGACTAGACAATCTAATATGCTCGGAATGTCATTATCGTCAAAAGAATATTCTTCAATGGGTCTGGAAGTCCCAGGTTTCGTCTGCGTAGTTGCCGGAGTATTTGGCCTGGACGTGTTGATCGCCAGAGCTTTCTTTCCTTTGGAACCACGAGTATGGTCGCTATTGGACGATGACCGCTTCCCTTTGTCAGAGTAGAGATCATGATTCCATTATCACGCGTCTTCCGACTGTTGTCTTCAGCGGCTACCGCTGAGATGATAAACAAGGGCCAATTATGAAACTGATATGGTCCCGTGAATACTGAAATCAATGGGAGAAGGTTCTTCCTACAAATGTCCACCAAGGCAGAATCTGGAACTCCGGGAGGCATCTGCAAAGTAGCCTGACGAAAATGTTCAATAAATGTACGAACGTTCTCTTTCTCCTTCTGCTTTACTTCGATGAGCGATAACATAGACATGTCCATTCCTCCCTCGTAGAATCGAGCGAAGAACAGAGTCTTGAAATCTTCAAAAGAGGTCATGCAGTTGTCCGCAAGACTACGGTACCATTGATAGGCTACGCCAGACAGACAGCCTTTAAACACTCGAGTGAGAAGGGCGTCATTCCCTTGCAACAACACCGTTATCATGCTGAAGTAGTTCATGTACTGGCTTGGTGACGTCTTTCCCTCAAACAAAACCATAGCCTGTGGTTTGTATTTTGGGGGGAAAGGGATCTCGTCCCAGATAGCTGGGTATGGCTGGTTGATCCCCAACTTCTTGAGCTGATCCTTATGCTTCAAGGCATCAAATTGGGCTTTTAATTCCCGAAATGCTTGCATCGGGTCTTCAGTTGGGAAAGGGACCACAGAGAGGTGAGAGGCCGGTTGTATTGTGACTCCCACAGGAGGTAATACGTTCTCTGGGTTGAGAGGTTGAGGAGCAGCTGATTCTTGATTTTGAACAGGCTCCTGACTTGGTGGTATATCTACCCCCACCCGTAGTTGAGTCGGATGAACAGGTGCAGCTATATGTTGAGTCACCAATATTTGGTGCATACTCTCCATCAAGGTCTGTATCTCTTTGAGTGATGCTTCTAATACAATGACATGTTGTTCCGTACTTCCTGATTGGGAAGCTTCTTCATGTTCATCTCCAATGGCATAAACTCCCATTTCTCTGGATGCCACCGAGGGATTAGTATAGATCTCTGTAGAGATTGAATCTATACTGTCAGTATCACATTTAGGAAACTGGCGACCCCCAGTGTCGGAATCGGAAGAATGTGAAGCCGATTGTCGCGACCTTGAGCGAGTGTTTCGAAAGACACCTGCTTCAATATTCTCAAGGAGTCTTTCAAATCTCCTTTGGCTTGGAATTCTAGAGGGATGACGTCTTGAATTTGACCTTCCTCTAGGAATGTGTGTAAACCCCCTCACCCAAAATTAGGCCTAATTTGCTTAGATAGTAAAATTAGGGCTAGTTTGAACCAATGAGAATTAGAACACGGCATTTATTTAATTATGAAATAATTTATATCGCGTAGCGCACATTACCGTTGCTTCTATAATTGGAGCACCTCACTAGCCATTGCCTTCCAATAAAAATCATAACCTCATCCTAGACATGCCCGCCTACTACTCTGACCCTTGTGCAACTTCTAATATTGCTCTCTGGTGCTATATTTTAGCCGCACAATAAACGTCGTGGACGTTATTTCTTAATTCAAAATAAATCCTAACTTGGTACCCTTGTACGGTCCAATCAAAATTGGAGACATAACTTTGACCGTTTTGTGCCATCCGAATTTTATTAATATTCTACACTGTACCCTCTACGCCCCTGACACTTGTGTCCTGCCTAAATTTAATCCCATGTACTCCTAATTAATTCTAGAACATCATGCGCGTCGATTTAATTAATTAATCCAATTTTTTGCCTTTGTGCAATTTTCCAATTGTTGGGGGGGGGGGCTTTTATGCAAAAATGCATTGAGGTGTCCCCACCGTTGGACAATACGTGAAGAAACTCAATTTTTCCTTCACGTAGATTTTTTCGTAATTTTTGGGATGTGTAACGCGCACATCGCCCTCGTATATTTAAACCTATCCTTGTGTTTTAAACCATGCAATTATGGCCCTCAAACATCCTCATGCAAGCCCAAGGCCCAACCCCAAGAAGAGTTGACCAAGCCCACAAATTCCTAGGTCAACCCAAACCAAAATTTTACATGTATATATATCCCTCTTTTCTTTATTTTTCCAAAACCTAAAACCTAAAGAAATACATCTAGCCGACCTTCTCCAAACTCCTGTTCACTGTCCCCCTCCTTGAACCCGTCAACCCGCTGGAACCACCCTTCCCCGTCGGCTGGAGCAGCCCCTAACAGCCGACCGGAGCCCAGATCCCCCTGCTCTCTTCCCCGTCCACCCATTCAACCGGAGTCGACAGCACCCCAACTATTCTCGACCATCACCCGACTCCCTGAGCCGACCACCCAGCAATCTCCTCCACCCGCTGACCCCCTCGACAGGCCGCCGTTCGTCTCCTTCCTCCGCCGGATCTCTCTGCAATGTCACACAACACCACCGTCACCCCCTCGACGTTCCCCATGAGATGCACCCCGACCAGTTCTTCGCTGGAGCTGCACGAACAACCACCACCACCATCGTCGAGTCCACTTCTTCCCCCTCTGCGAGCCACGCCGGACTGACCCGCATCCCCTTCTCTTCCTGTTCTTATTCTTCTTCCCTCCTCCGCGAGCCACGCCGGACTGACCTGCACTTCCCTCCTCCGCCCTGTCCTCCTCCTTGGCCTGACTCGCCGGAACAGCTCCCCCTGGCCGGATCTCGTCTCGCCCGATTGACTCAACCTTCTCCGCAGTCGAGACCCGACTCGCAGGACTCATCCCCGACCTCTGTTCTCATCCGCCTGAACCATGGCAGCCACCGCCATCATCTGAACATCACCACCCTCGCCATTAAACACCTCCTTGAACCACCCATAGCACCACCACCCTGGCCTCTCCTTTCCCTGATCTCCGCCATGTCCTCCCCTGACCGGATCCCTCGCTGGCCGGAGTTCAGTAAGCCACCACCTGCATCATCACCATCGACACTCTTCATCATCATCATCATATTAACACCACCGTTGTCATCACCTTCACCATCACCATCGCCATCTACGTCGTGTCAGCGTCATCGCCACCATCGTCGTAGCCAGTCATCATCATCACCATCACCAGCCCACAATCATCATCACCAGTCCACATCATCATCATTCGATCATCAAAATCATTAGCATCATCATCACTCCATCGTCCACATCTCCATCCTCGTCATCATCCTCGTCAACACCAGCATTCTCGTCATCATCATCATCATCACTTCATCCTCATCCCATTATCGTCATCACCATTATCGTCGTCATAGTCGTCACCATCATCGTTAACCTCTCTTCGTCATCGTCCAGCCGATCGGATGCGCGTACACCGAGGTTCGAGCCTGCCCCACCTTCTTATTTCGTATGTGTGCTTGTGTGTATGCCAGTAGGATATTAGTATTGCTTATTGACTGTTAGCTGATATCGGACCCTGATTCGGTGAACCCAGTGCTGCGTATACGAACTCGTACTCGTACGCGTATAGCATTCAGTTTGATATATTTAGATATATATATTTAGTATATGCATACTATTCAACTTGGTATACATATAATTATTGGATGATATATATGTACATATATATATATATGGTATATATGTATATTGTAATTAATTATATGCTAATTGATAATTATGACTATATATATTCAGACTGTACGACCCTAGGACACCGTGGACTGTCTCATACTCACCTTAACCATGTTGACCCTAAGCACTTAGGAATTGTCCGCCTTGCGTACATTAACGTACTAGCTTAGACACCTGTCAGTCGACTGTCTGATTGTATACAACACTTGAAGATAAGACCCCGTGTAATTCAACGCATAATTGACCGTGTTAGATGACTAGTGTTACCCCTAGTATACCCCTGAGTCCAGTGTAAATATTGTTGTGTATATACTAGCGTAATGACTAATAATTTTATTATATCGTATTATGTGTACATAGGATATTGGATTTGTTCTGCGCGACTTCTGGAGCAGGTTATTGGCACATCGTAGCTTTTTTGTCAGGCAAGTATACCTTGCCATTGTACTGTTATTCATATTCCATATGTTGCATGCATCTTTATTTTTTGTCTTTAGTTCATATATTTTAACTGTTATATAAAATGCACACGACGGTATCGTCGCGATATGTTTTTATTATGTATATGCATTGACGTTGTTTATGAGACTACCCCATTATCATGTAGCATCATTAGGTTCATTGGCCGGGATACAGTTGCTACACGAGTGTGAGTCTCATATAGATCACGGACTGCGTGACAGGTTCGGCCTCCTGTACGTATGGGCCGTGCGTTAGGAATAACTGTTGTTAGAAACTTTGCAAGCTAGTAGACTTAGCAGTTATTAGAGGTCTAGGGGCATAGCCTATTGTAGTACGGTGGTCCCATCCTTGTCCTTGTTTGGTTGCAGGATTGAGCCAGGGTACTAAGAATAGGCTATGAACCAAATTATGTTATGGATGTGACATGCTTAGAGCATGTGGTAGAGAGAACAACAAGTATCGCATTTGAGCTCCTTTGCACTTTTTCTATTGTGCGATCGGATTCTCCGTTGGAGATACGGGCGATGATGACCACTATATATTATATTATTATCAGGCGGGTCTCCGGCATTCGAAAGATGCCATACCTTTTTATGCCCCTGGATCCCCAAAAGGGAATCATGCCAAATCCCAGTTTTCAGCCAGATAGCTCACTTGTGGAAAAAGTTGTTCTTAACTGCATTTACTTAGACGGGTAGGCGACCCCTTTGGATATTTATTTCAGTACTTTATTGGCATGTGTTTAAGTATCTTGTTATGTCCCTCTGAGGACCTGGTTCCCTGTCAGGTGTATCTGTTCTTGAGTATTAGTAGGAGCGCAGATTCGGATGGTTACTTATGTTTCGAGGATGTCTTCTCTTCGAGCCCGTGATTGATAGCTGGTATTCTTATATAGTGTTTATTGTGTTGTACTCATATTGTATTTGCTCTTATATTCGAGTTGGTAGTGGATTTGTTTCCATCCAACTATCATCCTTAGATACTTCTTATTGAGATCTAGATTCATAAATATTGGTTATTTATTTATATTTGATTTTCGTGGATGAGATTTAGATTATACCCTGTGACTTGTGATAGATTTATACCACTTGTGGATTTGATATTCATATTACAGCGTACGTATGAGTTTGGTTTCCATATATTGGAGTTGCCATATCCATGCGGCTGGCATGCTTACGTGTCCTAGTCCTACGTATTTTTGGGACTGGGGCGTGATATATTTTTGTGGTGGCCCATGCAGGTCGAGAGCATATTGTCTCGTTTACGTTACTGTACCGAACAAGCCTGCATATAGGACTAGAGTATAGGATCTCATCCATAATTGATTATGATTCATCTTCCTCCTCTCTGTTCTATTCGAACAATTGTATCCTGCTTGATTCCTGTACTTCCCTAATAAGTTCCTTGAGTATATATAGCCTTCTGCTAGAATATAGGAACCCCTGTTATTAGGATGATAATTAGAGTAGCACATCTATTTAGAATACAACGAGAATATAGATACACCACTAAGTTTAGAAAATCTAGTGAACCCTAGAATTCCTTAACTTTAGATTGGTATACCATTATCCCTTGATGTATTAAGAAGACTTGAGAGTAGTATAGATACTACTAGAGATAGTTAGAAGTTTTACCATAATGTTTGACCCTAGTATTGAGGAACCAATGGAGAACCAATATTGAACATTAGGACTGAACCTAACCTTCATAATTAGATAGTATTGGAGAACTATAAAACTTATGTCATTGTCTTGTTATTAGTAGACAGCACCCTAGGAATCCTAGAGGAATATAATTAACACTTTCCCTTGATCATACCCCGAACATGGCAACTAGCATACCACTCCCCTTAAAAAACCATGATGCTATCTAGAGCCTCTCTATTTCATATATTGTTCCCCTGTGACCATAGCGCTCGCTAGTGTGCGACGACTGATTACGTTTCTTCTCTTCATCTTTCAACTCGTGCCATCTGACACTTCTGATTGTAGGCTAGGTGATTTTATTCTGTATTAAGGACATATAGTTGCTAGGATTATAGTTGTTAATGTTAAATTTTGAAGTTGTGTGCTTAGTAGTTAGAACTTGATGGTTTAAGTTATTCTTGTAGATTGTGACCTGGTGATTATCCCTTAGTTTAAATTGCGTAGCATGTACCCCCACCTCGATACAAGCTAGATCCCTTTTCCTTTGACGGCCAGTAACTCTTCTATCCTTACTATTGACACTTGTTCTATAAGCACTATGACTAAGACTTAAGATGACCATGACCTATATAATAGGATACTCTAATAAGCACTAAGACCCCTTTTCGTAGACCTTAATAGGAGCTTCTACAGTATCCTTAAGACAATTACCATAGTAGTTCAATTGTTATAAGTTAGATAGTATAACTCACACCCTAGTATCACATAGTCCTCGTGATCCATTGATGAAGTGTAACTGTATGACATTAATTGTATGCTAGCAAAGACGACAGTGTTTATTCAGACAATAGAATTTAGAGGTCCATGCCCCTATTTGGTCGACTAGCGACTTAGACAAGGAGGTTGTATGATAACTGTAGAGATTGTAAAGTCTTTTATTATTATTGCTTATGTTGTTTTTGCTTTTGCGAACTTGAATTATTTTGTAACTTCTCTCATCATAATCCAGCGTTATATTTTCTGTGCTACCTTGAATTATGCTGCTATTATAGCCTAGTTTTTGCAAGCTTAATCTTATATCGAGCTTGTTCATGACATATGTGTTATTGGGGCCTGATCAACCACACTATTACAAATTGTCTAATCAGGATCAGTGTATTATGGTCTAGCTAGACATAGTGCGCTTAATTCGCCCTTCGCAATACTATTTTACGTGGATTGAGATGTATAATTGACCAGTAGACAAATATACTTATCCTCTAGATATGACGAAGCATATCATATCAAGTACATAACCGCACCGATGTGAGCATGCGAATAAGAAATTACCAAATAGTGTTTCAATCCACCACTGTCTTGATAATTCCCATTTGAGTCCTTTAAACACTTTGATTCCCATACTTCCATTCTATTACCCCTCCTTGAACTCTTTACCATTGTTTTCCGTCTTTCCTTATTTCGGAAAGACGAAACCTCGTGCTTGGAAATAAGTGATACACTGATAGTGCTAGGTATACCCCATAAGCTAATCATATGACTTGGTGACCCTCTGTTATAAATGATTAAGGGCATATCATAGATGTTATGTTTGGTGTTAAAAACTTTAAGGATTCAATAACATGATTAAATAATTTGGGGCATAGCTTTCTTAGATGCATAGCTTTAGATGATAGATGCGTAAATTCTAAGTTGGGTAGAAACTGCAATATTAACTCAAGGAGAATTCTTTAGACTGCAATTAAGTAAGGTTAGATAGAGAAACCCTACCCTAGTTTAATTTTGAGGACGAAATTATTTTAAGTTGGGGTAAATTGTAAACCCCCTTACCCAAAATTAGGCCTAATTTGCTTAGATAGTAAAATTAGGGCTAGTTTGAACCAATCAGAATTAGAACACGGTATTTATTTAATTATAAAATAATTTATATCACGTAGCACACATTACCGTTGCTTCTATAATTGGAGCACCTCACTAGCCATTGCCTTCCAACAAACTTTACAACCTTATCCTAGACATGCCCGCCTACTACTCTGACCCTTGTACAACTTCTAATATTGCTCTCTGGTGCTATATTTTAGCCGCACAATAAACATCACGGACGTTATTTTTTAATTCAAAATAAATTCTAACTTGGTACCCTTGTGCGGTCCAATCGAAATTGGAGACACAACTTTAACCGTTTTGTGCCACCCGAATTTTATTAATATTCTACACTGTACCCTCTACGCCCCTGACACTTATGCCCCGCATAAATTTAATCCTATATACTCCTAATTAATTCTAGAACACCGTGTGCGTCGATTTAATTAATTAAATCCAATTTTCTGCCTTTGTGCAATTTTCTAATTGTTGGGGGGGCTTTTATGCAAAAATGCATTGAGGTGTCCCCACCATTAGACAATACGTGAAGAAACTCAATTTTTCCTTCACGTGGATTTTTTCGTAATTTTTGGGATGTGTAACGCACACATCGCCCTTATATATTTAAACCTATCCTTGTGTTTTAAACCATGCAATTATGGCCCTCAAACATCCTCATGAAAGCCCAAGGCCCAACCCCATGGAGAGTTGACCAAGCCCACAAATTCCTAGGTCAACCCAAACCAAAATTTTACATGTATAAATATCCCTCTTTTCTTTATTTTTCCAAAACCTAAAACCTAAATAAATACATCTAGCCGACCTTCTCCAAACTCCTGTTCACCGTCCCCCTCCTTGAACCCGTCGACCCGCCGGAACCACCCTTCCCCGTCGGCCCGAGCAGCCCCTAACAGCCGACCAGAGCCCAGATCCCCCTGCTCTCTTCCCCGTCCACCCATTCAACCGGAGCCGGCAACACCCCAACTGTTCTCGACCATCACCCGACTCCCTGAGCCGACCACCCAGCCATCTCCTCCACCCGCTGATCCCCTCGACAGGCCGCCGTTCATCTCCTTCCTCCGCCGGATCTCTCTGCAACGCCACACAACACCACCGTCACCCCCTCGATGTTCCCCATGAGATGCACCCCGACCAGTTCTTCGCCGGAGCTGTACAAACAACCACCACCACCATCGTCGAGTCTACTTCTTCCCCCCTCCGCGAGCCACACCGGACTGACCCGCATCCCCTTCTCTTCCTGTTCTTCTTTTTCTTCTTCTTCCCTCCTCCGCGAGCCACGCCGGACTGACCTGCACTTTCCTCCTCCGTCCTGTCCTCCTCCTTAGCCTGACTCGCCGGAACAGCTCCCCCTGGACGGATCTCCTCTCCCCCGATCGACTCAACCTTCCCCGCAGTCGAGACCCGACTCGCCGGACTCGTCCCCGACCTCTGTTCTCCTCCGCCTGAACCATGGCAGCTACCGCCATCATCTGAACATCACCACCCTCTCCATTAAACACCTCCCTGAACCACCCATAGCACCACCACCCTGGCCTCTCCTCTCCCTGCTCTCCGCCATATCCTCCCCTGACCGGATCCCTCGCTGGCCGAAGTTCAGCAAGCCACCACCTGCATCATCACCATCGACACTCTTCATCATCATCATCACATTATCACCACCATTGTCATCACCTTCACCATCACCATCGCCATCTACGTCGTGTCATCGTCATCGCCACCATCGTCGTAGCCAGCATCATCATCACCATCATCAGCCCATAATCGTTATCACCAGTCCACATCATCATCATCCGATCATCAAAATCATTAGCATCATCATCACCCCATCGACCACATCTCCATCCTCGTCATCATCCTCGTCAACACCAGCGTTCTCGTCATCATCATCATCATCATCACTTTATCCTCATCTCATTATCGTTATCACCATTATCGTCGTCATAGTCGTCACCATCGTCGTCAACCTCTCTTCGTCGTCGTCCAGCCGATCCCGTGCGCGTACACCGAGGTTCGAACCTACCCCACCTTCTTATTTTGTATGTGTGCTTGTGTGTATGCCAGTAGGATATTAGTATTGCTTATTGACTATTAGCTGATATCGGACCCTGATTCGGTGAACCTAGTGCTGCATACACGAACTCGTACTCGTACGCGTATAACATTCAGTTTGATATATCTATATATATATTTAGTATATGCATACTATTCAACTTGGTATACATATAATTATTGGATGATATATATGTACATATATATATATGGTATATATGTATATTGTAATTAATTATATGCTAATTGATAATTATGACTATATATATTCAGACTGTACGACCCTAGGACACCGTGGACTGTCTCGTACTCACCTTGACCATGTTGACCCTAAGCACTTAGGAATTGTCCGCCTTGCGTACATTAACGTACTAGCTTAGACACCTGTCAGTCGACTGTCTGATTGTGTACAGCACTTGAAGATGAGACCCCGCATAATTCAACGCATAATTAACCGTGTTAGATTACTAGTGTTACCCTTAGTATACCCCTAAGTCCAGTGTAAATATTGTTGTGTATGTACTAGCGTAATGACTAATGATTTTATTATATCATATTATGTGTACATAGGATATTGGATTTGTTCTGCGCGACTTCTGGAGCAGATTATTGGTACATCGCAGCTTTTTTGCCAGACAAGTATACCTTGCTATTGTACTGTTATTCATATTCCATATGTTGCATGCATCTTTATTTTCTGTCTTTAGTTCATATATTTTAACTGTTATATAAAACGCACGCGATGGTGTCGTCGCGATATATTTTTATTATGTATATGCATTGACGTTGTTTCTGAGACTACCCCAATATCATGTAGCATCATTAGGTTCATTGGCCGGGACACAGTTGTTACATGAGTGTGAGTCTCATATAGATCACGGACTGCGTGACAGGTTTGGCCTCCTGTACGTATGGGCCGTGCGTTAGGAATAACTGTTGTTAGAAACTTTGCAAACTAGTAGACTTAGCAGTTATTAGAGGTCTAGGGGCATAGCCTATTATAGTACGGTGGTCCCATCCATGTCCTTGTTTGGTTGCAGGATTGAACTAGGGTACTAAGAATAGGCTATGAACCAAATTGTGTCATGGATGTGACATGCTTAGAGCATGGGGTAGAAAGAACAACAAGTATCGCATTTGAGCTCCTTTGCACTTTTTTTATTGTGCGGCCGGATTCTCCGCTGGAGATACGGGCGGTGATGACCACTATATATTATATTATTATCAGGCGGGCCTCCGGCGTTCGAAAGACGCCGTACATTTTTAGGCCCCTGGATCCCCAAAAGGGAATCATGCCAAATCCCAGTTTTCAGCCAGATAGCTCACTTGTGGGGAAAGTTGTTCTTAACTGCATTCACTTAGACGGGTAGGCGACCCCTTTGGATATTTATTTCAGTACTTTTTTGGCATGTGTTTAAGTATCTTGTTATGTCCCTCTGAGGACCTGGTTCCCTGCCAGGTGTATCTGTTCTTGAGTATTCGCAGGAGCGCAGATTCTGATGGTTACTTATGTTTCGAGGATATCTTCTCTTCGAGCCCGTGATTGATAGCTGGTATTCTTATATAGTGTTTATTGTGTTGTACTCATATTATATTTGCTCTTATATTCGAGTTGGTAGTGGATTTGTTTCCATCCAACTATCATCCTTAGATACTTCTTATTGAGATCTAGATTCATAAATATTGGTTATTTATTTATATTTAATTTTCGTGGATGAGATTTAGATTGTACCCTGTGACTTGTGATAGATTTATGCCACTTGTGGATTTGATATTCATATTACAGTGTACGTATGGGTTTGGTTTCCATATATTGGAGTTGCCATATCCATGCGGCTGGCATGCTTACGTGTCCTAGTCCTACGTATTTTTGGGACTGGGGCGTGACAATGTGCGAAGCCATGTTCACTGATGTGAATGTCGGCTCTTCTTCCTGTAAGGGCAAAGAGTAGTTCAATCGGTCGAAAACTGACCATTTTGCCTTAGAACAGCAGTAGTTAACTACAACTTTATGACTATTACAACAATGCTCCCTAGGGGGTGTAATAGATATATTAGAAGATCCCCTGTCTTTGCGCTTCTGGATCAAAAAATTACGCAGATCAGGGGGATTGATAGAAGAAGAAGGAGAAGGCTTATTCTGCCTTTTTACATCAGTTGGGATATGGAGATTGGGAATCATAACTCTCTCTCTGCCATAAGAATACAATAATTCAGCCATGTGAGTAGCATACGATCCATCATCCTTCTGAGGAGCGTATTTTCACCTGAAACGGGTCTTCTTTACGCGGACGGGCTTATCCTGGCGTAATCTGGAGCTTTGTACAGACTCGCGTAAAACAGGAGAAGTCTTCAAACGGCCTCCAGCGTCACGCGTAATTTGAAGAGTGGACGACTTCTTCTCTTGGTGGCATACAAGCCTAGAGATCAGGAGATTCGCCATTCGTTTTCCCTTGATGTGATCCAAGGGTCCATCTGCCTCCTTATAGATGGGAGATGCATTTTTACGCGCAGGGCACATTTGAAATTTCTGAATTGGCGCTGAGGCCTTGTCAGAAATTATGTCTGCCACGTCAGAGACGGGAGACGTAGTTTTATGCGCAGGGCGCGTTTGAAATTTCTGAATTGGCGCTGAGGCCTTGTCAGAAATTACATCTACTACGTCAGAGATGGGAGACGAAGTTTTACGCGCAGGGCGCATTTGAAATTTCTGAATTGGCACTGAGGCCTTGTCAGAAATTACGTCTACCACATCAGAGACGGAAGATAAAGTTTTACGCGCAGGGCGCGTTCTGGACTTCTGGATTGGCACTGAGATATTGCCAGAAGCTTTGTCTGCCACGTCACAGACGGGAGACAGGTTTTTACGCACAGAGCGTATGGGTTATGATGTCACAACCTTGTTGGTTGTAGAGAGAGAGCCTGCAGGAAGGGCAAAGGATGTCCGGGGCATCCATACTTTACGCAGCTTCTTGTTATCCTGGACAGAGAGGGAATGAGAGCCACCCCCTGCGCGAAGCATGTCTTCATAAGCAGATTGGTCGAATTGGACGACCAAAGTCTTCTTCGTTGCTCCAACGGATACATCATCGTGTTGAGCAATGACTTTCTCGTCAGAAGAGAAAGTAGTCCCCAGCAGAGTCACCATCTTGTGTTTGATGATAAACAAAAGAAATTAGAACTGAGTTTATACGAAACCCTTTCTTTGTTTACAAACAAGAAAAAGAAGTACAATTAATCCTATACAAGGATGTTAAGTACAACAAAAATAATTCTGGAGAAATATTGCTATAGGAGTCTGATCTGCGGTCGATCACTTTGTCCCTTGGACCACACGATGATGAAGAAGTGTTGTAGAAGAAGAAGAAGGAGCTTAAAAGACTGTAAGAGGGATTGAGCTCCCGTTGCCAAAGTTGTCAATTAACACTCTCTGTATGAGCTCTCTTTCTGATCTCTCTGATCTCTTTGATCCTGATCGATCTTGACCTCTCTTCCGACTATGACTACCCGACCTGCCGACCCCTTTCTTCTGTGACTAGTAGTCTCTATTTATAGATCTCAGTCACAGTAACTGTCCAGTCAGCGTAGAAGCTGAACAGTGGAGAGAGTAGCGCTCTTTAGGCGACGGTTATGATAACTGCTACCCACGTTTGAATGATCTCCTGAATCTGCGTATGACGCATGTCCCATTATGAGGTAACGCGTATAACTGCATCAAAAATTACGGCTTACAAGTCACGTAGGTAACTGTCCCTCGCGTAGAGATGGTTGGCATAAAAGCCAATAACTGTCTTGTTTGGCATAAAAGCCAAATAGTTATCTTGTTGGCGTAAAAGCCAGGTAACAGTCCTATTGACGTAAAAGCCAAGTAGGATGTCTTGATGGCGTAGAAGCCAAGTAGCGTCTGGTTGGCGTAAAAGCCAAGTAGCTGTCTTGATGGCGTAAAAGCCAGGTAGCTGTCTTGTTTGGCGTAAAAGCCAGGTAGCTGTCTTGTTTGGCGTAGAAGCCAAGTAGTTGTCTTGCTGGCGTAAAAGCCAGGTAGCTGTCTTGTTTGGCGTAGAAACCAATTAGTTGTCTTATTGGCGTAGAAGCCAAGTAGCGTAAAGCTTGATGCTGCATAGGTAGGTAACCAGCGTAAACTAGCTAATCAACCTTCCTGACTGAGGTCTGGAGCGTATTCTGGGCCAAATAGCTTTATTACGTACCTTTGCAAATATAGCCTGAGTTGGCATATTTCGAGGAGATAGCATACGACGTACTCCTATTGCTGAAAATAGACTGAATGGTGTAAAATACAGGGATGGTGACGTGAGTGTATTAGCCCTAGTTTTAGCTCTCCCAGTCATTAAAAGTAGAACCAAATCTCGTGCATTAAATGCAGAGATCTGCCCCTATCTCGCGCATTAACTGCAGAGACGTGCCTCGAGTTCTGTATGAAGAACAGCTTTTGATGTGGCTCTGGTTTTGTCACATCTTGAGCGTAAAAGCTCATGTCTGCCTGTGTAGAATGGGCAGCGTATTCCTTGAATGCGTAAACAACGTCTTATATCAAGGATTATGTCACTAGTCGACAGTCTGGGTCTCTGTGTAGAATCATTATTACAGCCGTCCTCTCGATCGTCGTACAGTACTCTTTGTCAGGAGTCAGGTTCACTGTTTTGTCTGACAGGTTCATTCGAGGAATACGAAGAGTTCCTCGTACAACTTCACGCTGCATTAAAAGCAAGCGTATTTTACGCCGAAGTGGCGATGTAGCAACCTTTTTACGCCACAACAGTCTGGAAGTACTGCTTTACGCGGGTTGTTTTAGAGCTCTGTTTTACGCTGTATAGCGTTGAAGCTCTGCTGTACGCCAATGGCTCTGGAGTCATATCTTACGCCACACAGTGTTGGAGCTCTATTTTACGTGGGCTTCATGTATGTTGGGGGTTTTACGCGTATAATTTTCCAGCATATTTTTCATGCTTCTACATTATCTAGTTAAGTTACTAGTTGGTAGTTATATATATGTATATATGTATATATGTATATGGTAAGTTAGTATTGTAGATATGTATATATGTATATAAGTGTTGTATGTTAGGTAGTTAGTAGTATTTTAATAGTCTAGTTTATGTTAGTATATAGTTAGTGTATTGGTAGTTAGCTATATATTAGGATTTGAATTACCTTATGATACCAAGGTAATGTTAAGGTATTGGTCGATACTCAAAGTATTGGATTTGAGTATCAAGATTAGGGTGTAGTGATGCGATACCACATTGGTTCAAAGCCAAGGTATCCACTTAGCACTAGTTTAGTTAGGAATATTATATATTGTTGATTGAATATACGTATTATGATATTTTCATATTTATTACTTGTGTATCTTACGATACGGTATCCTATTGGTTTCCTAGTATCCTAGTATAGCTAGGGTGGCCTAGTTGCATAGTGTATGGACCTAATATCCTAGAGATAGACTCATACAAACTGAAAATAGATAGTTTGACCAAGTTTAACCAGTTTGACTTAGAGTTGACCTAGTTTGACTGTTTTGACTTAGAAATAGTTTTATGACCTAGAAGTTGACTAGTTTAACTTATTTTTATTCCAAATCTTGTATTAATGCAATATTCCATATTTAGGTTTGTATGACACCAGTTCGGATACCATTTCTCATTATTTGCTCTGGACCATAGGTGAGTACATTCTCTGATAGTTTTTATTATTTGATTACTACTATAATTCAAGTATTTAGAAATATTACTTATGATTCTTGACACGATGGTACACAGATTGGTATTGTTATTGGATCATCAGTCATGAGATATTACCTTGATTATTGAGATGGTATCGAATACTGTTCCTTGTTGGTATTGGATAACATTGAAAATTATAGGTTAAATATTGGATACATTGGCTAGTAACGTGTCATGATTCGATCCATCGTATCAGTCGAGGCGGGAGAAATACCAATTAAATATGTGATCAAGAACTATCGTCTAGTAGTGTAATCATTGTCTACTAACTAATCATGCAATTCACGTATGGTTGAGTTAGCTCCTTAGTGTAATCATTGAATCTCCCAGGCCGAACACATATTTAGTTTGTATTTCAAACACATAGTATATTATAGATTCCATATTCAGTTTATTGATTACCCTGTTCTATTTCAGACATTATAGTTTTTTTCCTTCATTCTTTTACCCATTGATTTATATTCTGTTGCTAGTATTGCCTATTCTTTCATTGTTCTTGATCATCAGTTTTATTCTCATCGTAGATAGCATCCTCTATTTTACTGTTTTATAGTTTTTGTCAATTAATTGGAACTGCTATTGGATTGTACTTTGCTCCATTCCTGACTGGATAATATTTTTTAGAGTATCCAGGAGATTGTCATCCGACATGCTATGGACCTCGACCCATAGATGGTGCAGACATGGACCCACTAGTTCTGGAGTGATTGCCGGGAGGTTTATCCGGATCACTAGTTTTATTGTTAGTTTTTTGTAGCATTTTGGATACCAGATTTGTTTTCGACGTATATTTGAGGCTTGGATATTGTTTCTATTATTGTTGTTATATTTTAGACTACATAGTTATGTTAGACTTCTTTGATATCTTTTCGTGCCATAGATTTACGATTGAGTATTTTATTGCATTAAGTATTTTTTTCTCCTTCTTGGAGTTAAGATATTATTGGCAGATTATATATTATTGTGAGATGTTTAGATAGTATAGTCGACCTAGACAGCATTCTACCGCTGATACTGCGGCGTAGGATGGACGTACCCACATACTCGTGCCCCTTCATCGGGTGCGGGTCGTGACATCAAGTCCCTGAGGTCTTCCTTTACCCGCTCCCACACGGGCCGGATTCCCACTTAGAAGAAGAGGGATTCCGTCTCGATTTTCCAAAGAGGCGGCAAAAACCTACTTTGGAGCGACTTTTGAAGATGATGTCATTGACGTAATATTTGACAGTCTTGCGTAGATGCTTACAGAAGATGGTGCTCATCGCTCGCTGGTATGTGGCACCCACGTTCTTTAGGCCGAAGGGCATGCCTGTGTAGAAGTACACTCCTATCAGCGTTCGAAATGATGTATTCTTCTGATCGTCAGGAGTCATCTTGATCTAATTGTAGCCCGAGAATCCGTCCGTGAAGGACATGCGCTCGAAGCCACAAGTGTTATCAATCATTATGTCTGTAATCGGAAGCTGGAATTTATCTTTAGGGTATACCGAGTTAAGGTCACGTAAGTCAATGCAGATCCGAATATTCCCGTTCTTTTGACGATGGGCATAATATTGGCTACCCAATCTGGATGTTGTTCATCGCGGACGAAGCCATTAGCTATCAATTTTTTGACTTCAGCTTAGATGGCATTCATGATGTCTGTCCGGAACCATAATTGCTGTTGTTTGACAGGCTTAACGTTCGACAAGATGTTGAGCTTGTGGACCACAATTTGGTGGTCCAGTCCTGGCATATCTTTGTAACTCCAAGCAAAGACATTAATGTATTCCCTGACAAGCTGTAGCAGGAATTATTGTTCATCATCAGTCAGACTCTTGCTGATGAAGATAGGTTTGGGGGAGGATTCGTCGCCCTGATTGACTTGTACGACTTCGTCCTCGGTAGGAGGTTCTCGTTGTTTGAACCATATCTTCCATTGTGCGTCTAGGCGTTGGGCTCACGATTCTACTACAAAGAGTTTTAGTGGATCTTCGTCGTCTTCCTCAGGGTCAGTTGATACCATGTTGGCAGAAAATATTTGCTTGAGCATCTCTCCGATACTGACGTCGGAGAGAGAAAGACTCTGAAGAGTGAGAGTGTAACTCATCTTCTTGATCCGAGCCTTCGAGGGTTATGGGAGGCATAATTTACCCTAAGCCATGCTTGGTCTTATGGTAGTAGTCATCGGACTTGCCTGTCGGAGTGACGAGGCATACGGGCAGTCGTTGACCTTTGTCGTAATTCAGACCTTGGTTTCTTTTAAGATCATAGTCCATCTTCTAGATGAATTGTTTGGCTTGACCACTGAACCAGTAGAGTTATATTTTGCCGATATCGAGTTCTGACTCTTGTTCCTCCGGGATAAAGTACTGGGGGTCTTCAACCTTGCAGAAGATAATGGGATTATCTCCCCTCCTCCTTGCTGAAACCGTAAAATAGGAACTTTGGCTGGTGAGGATCCAATTTGCAGCATCGGTGGTAGTCACCTGCGTCCGCAGGAGCAGGCCTAGACCGTGCTCAATGGAGTACAATGTGCTTATGTGTGCAATTTTAGAGTAGTTCAAAGATAGCCCTTTATTGATGAAATGAGTTATCTCGTCATCCGGAATTACATCGTCGAGAGAAGGGACGTTAGCATGGGAAGCTACGTACTCCTCTAGCTCATCTTTCCCGAGATCTACCCCCCAGTGTGAGCGACGGCTTTGGAGGTTCCCTATGGAGCTTTACTACCAGAGGCTTGGACGTTGTAGGAAGCAGTGGAGCATCCTTCGGAGGTTGACTCGGCCTTCGAAGGTGAACGACCAAAGGTTTGGATGTGGTAGATGGTGCCGGATCTTCCTTAAGTGATCGATCCGTCCTACAAAGGTGGACGACCAGAGATTTGGGTGCTTTCCTGCGTAGTTTTACGACGAGAGGAGCGGTCTTATTGGGAGTGTGTGCCTTTATACGGACTCTTAAGGGCTCTTCTTGTGTTGCCCCAGCCCCTACCTCATCATCGACGTCATTGCTACCTTCACCTTGGTAGACCTATTTATAAAGGATCGATTCGGAGTAATAAGTTTTGATCCCTTTGAACGTGTTGATGTTAGCAAACTCTATTTTGACCGTGCCATGTTCGTCGACGTACTTTAGGCACTGGTGTAGGATTGACAGTACGATCCTATGTTCATGTATCTATGGACGTCCGAGTAAGACGTTATAGGATACATCCACGTCAATAACGTAGGAGGTGACCTCTGTTTTCAAGTTGTCGATCTGTATTTTTCAGGCAAATCTTGCCCATAAGGTAGCTTCTTCCTACGTTGAAGCCAGTGATGGTCGTATTGGTGGTTGTCAGGCGATGCATCAGAATGCCCAAATTCTGAAACAGACTCCACGGGATAATGCTGATTGATGAACCAGGGTCGATGTGCATCCGGTCCACCTTAATGGCACCAATGTACCCTGTATAATACAGGGGACGATTATGTCGATTATTCTTCAATAATATGTCCTATTGTGAGAACATGATGCTGGGTATCACCTCAATGATATTATTACAGGGGGCAAGCAGCAGGATCTTCAGCTGGCGGCTTGACCTGAGCCAGGTAGGTGTCGGCATTTTATAATACCTCACTTAGAGTGACTCGAGTATCTTTGGAGAGTCGAAGAAGCTCAAATAGAGACAACTTCGCTGGAGTGTTGGCGAGCTGGGCCAAAATATCGAAGTTGTAGGGCTTTTCCATCCCCTAGGCTGAATCTTTGCTTATCGGCTTCTCAAAGCGAGTGTCTTTCTGCTTATACTTATCCATTGCTGGAGGCTGGGATGTACTAGAATCTGATATCGCGGGCGTAACTATAGGAAGTGCACTATCGTCAGGGTTGTCGTACTCTCGTTGGTACGCTAGGTCTGACCTTGTTGTTCCTGCTATAGCTTCCTCCGATGGGAGGGAAACCGTATAGCAGGGTTTGGATTTCTTGCCCTTAGTCTTGGTGGCATACGATGTTTTCTGCTGCATCAATTTTAGAGCAAGATCGGGGTGAACCTACATGACTTCCCTACGCTACGTGGTGAGAGGTATCAGCCTGACCGTTTGGTCACGATTCGGCGGAAGGTTGACGACTTTCATCATTGCCCGAGGGATCGGTATTACTCCTGTCATGACCCGCACCTGGTATATGGGCACGAGAGCGTGGGTACGTCTAGCCTATGCCGCAGCATCGGCGGTAGAACGCTGTCTAGGTCACAATACTATCTAATCATTCTCACACGAGCATCCAACTCCATAAGAAATCACAGATATCATAATATAATATAAAATATACTCAATTACATAAACTAAAGCACGATAAGATATCGAAGAAATAAATAAATCAAAATGCAACTCAAGTCTAAAATAGAAATAATCTAACTCAACAGTAATATCCAAGTCTCAACTAAATATGCCGGAGACAAATCCGGTACCAAAAACTGTTAAAAGAACTAACTAAATAACTAGTGATCCCGGCTAGACCTTCCGGAAATCACACCTGTGCTACCAAGTCCAAGTCTGCAACCACTCTCCCTGTGGTCCATAAAATATCGGACTCCGGTCCTCTAAGGCGCAGTCTGGAAAAATATTTCCAGTCAGGATGGAGCAAAGTACATCTCAAATAACAGTTCCAATTAATTGATAAGAACTATAAAACAATAAATAGATGATGTTATATACTGAGAGAAGGCAATAAATAAATGCAATAGAAAAATAAAGAGATAGGCAATATAGGCAATATGGTACAGTCAGTGCATATATGAAATAAAAGAGGTACAAAATCATATACGAGTGATGTGGTATATGAACTAAAATAGAGAACTGTAACTATTCTAAGTGTTTGAAATCGTAGTTTCGAAATGTGATCGGCTTGGGAACTTGTTCGATGACTACTTGGCCTGGCTAATCATGCGTGAGGTGTATGATTAACACTGTTCAATGTCTACACTTGTACGATAGATATTTTGATCACATCTCTCACTAGCAATTTTCCCGCCCCCAACTAGTACTGTGGATCCAACCATGACACGTCACGATACACGATCAATGTCCAATATATCATGTACAATGTCTAATATCAATGTCTAATGTCAATGTCGTGTACAATATCAATACGATAACCAATGTAACATCTCATGACTAAAGATCCAATCTATATACTAGTCCGTGTAGCACAGTGTCAAGAGTCAGATATAACATTTCTAAATACTAGAATTATAGAAATTATCAAATAATAGAAATTATCAGAGAATGTACTTGCCTGGGGTCCTGCTACTGGTATGAATCAGAGTCCAAGTCACAGTCCAAATAGCCTATGTATTACAATTTACCATGTCAAAAGATAATTTATTTTAATTTATTTTAATTTATTTAATTCTGTAATAATTAATCTAAATCCTATTTTAATCTTATTATTCTGATTTTTAGGTTAATTTCAAAATTTTGTCCAAAAGAACTGAATTTTATCAACTCGAGACTCATGGCACGCAAATCAAGGCGATCTGTTGACTGAAAAGTCAACAACCACAAACTCAACTTTCATGCATGATTTCCTGTAGATTTTAGCATCAAAAACATGCTGAAATTTACGGCTCGTCCGAATTCAAATTCGTTTGAAAATTATGGCACATACAAATTTTGTATTGTGCACCGATGGTTAAATTCTAACCTAGAAGTTCTATAGAATTAACAGTATAAATATACTTCGAAATAAATTCTGATAAAAATATATGTCAATGATCTTGACATTAGATTTCCAAAAATTTAATCGGTTCATGATTCTGATTCCTGGTTCTCCCGAAATCGCGAAAACATCAAAACATGTCTATTTTCGGACATGCTGTGCTCTACGAATTTTCCAGAATTTAATACTCATAATTTCGTAAAACAATTTATATAATCAGAAAGTTAACCTCAATATCTTTTTAATGCAAGAAACTAGGCCTCATTTGGAGTCCGGAGCTTTGCGCAATGGCTTCTGGAAGATGAAGGAACCCTATATGGCAATTCTCCAAAATCTCTCTCTAAAATAATGGGATAATTAGGGTTATAATAATAATAATATATATATATATATATATATATATATATATATATATATATATATATATATATATATATATATATAGGGATGTTGAGCGGCTGAATGAAAGTTGATAGGGTGACACGTGTCATGATTTGATTGGATGGTTTTGGTTATATTATTTGTTTTTGATTTGCCTTTATCAAAACAATATTTAAGTCGTTTTAAATCTAAATAACTCCAAATAAATATTAAAATTAATCATAAAAATCTGAAATAATTTTAAAAAATATATAATAATATTATAAATCCTAAAAAATAATGTGGGTCCATTCTATATTCCTGGGATTGCACAATAAATTCTACAAGTCCTAAAAATTAGTTATTAGCCTAATTACTCCCAATAAATACTAAAAATACTTAGAAAATTCCCAAAAAATTCTAAAAAATATATTTGACTATTTAGAACCTAAAATAAAATTTTGGGATATTTTTAACTAAGTTTGAACCTAAAATAAATTCTTGAAAGTCCTAAAAAATTAGTGTTACTAGTTTTTAATTAACTAAAAATTATGGAAAAATTCCAATAGTCCCAAATTAACCTAATAACAACATTTAAGCACGAATTTCAGGATACGGATGTTACAAGTCTACCTACCTTAAAAAATTTCGTCCTCAAAATTTAAAATCCTCAATTATTTTATTTATTTATTACCATCAAAATTGAATTCATCAAATCATATAATCATGAACTAATCCATATGGTTACTTCATAATATTTCTCAAAATTCTATAAATATCATATCCCTAAAAATCTTCAAATATAAAATCAAATTCTATTCTTATCATAATCTCCTCCAAATTTTTAACTTAATAGCGAAATACAAGAATTTAATATTAAATCCTCTAATTGAAATCCAATCAATGCATATTTATAAAATTTAAAAATCATATCACAAAAATTGAATTTAAACACTAATCCATTAATGATCTTACTCCTCTAATTTAAATCCAATCAATGCATATTATAAAATTTAATCTCATCCCAAAATTTGAATTCAACACTAATCCATTTGTGTTCTAATTCCTCGATTTTTTTCCACATAATACTCAACGATGTAATACTTATGAAACCTCCAATACAATATTCAAAATATAAGTTCATAACTTGCAGTCCAATAAATATATTGATAGCCTTCTTAAATTCCTCAAAATTTAACGATAAATTCAATCATTTCATAATCTTCATAAAAATCAATGATTTAACAAAATCGTCAATTCTGCCATATTAAATTCCTAACTCTTTATTTAATTTAATATTTATCAAAATTTAAGGCATCTTATCTCTCTCTGTCCAGTCATAACCTCTTCATTAATCTTTACTACAGTCAAATCCTCAACAATCAAAGTCTAAGGAAATTCTACCTACAATCATACAACATGCAATCTAAGAAAAACATGGATGGTTATGGTCACCTTTGTTATGGTATTGCAGTCTCTGTCAGGGTGTACTACTAACTACATTCTAACAAAAAAATCATGAATATAAACTACGGTACTAAGGAATCAATCAAGGCAATAGATGTGATATCATCAAGGGAGGACAATAAAAATTGTAAATCAAGCAATATTCATGAAGAATAAGGATAACAAGATAAATAGATTGGAATGTTCCTAGTTATGATTGAGTATTCGCTCTCATCCTAGTATGCTATGTCCTATATCCTATCGCAGGCACACAGTAGTACAACTAAGATGTCACACTACCACGACATCGCTCTAATTGCGAAGTCAGACCTGCATGGGCCGCCACTAAAAAATGTGTCACGACCCGCACCCGGTATATGGGTGATGAGAACATAAAATATTATATTTGTATTACTTAATATATACTCCTTTATGCTCATTTAATGTCTAAAGATACTAATTACTTTTATATTTTGATCTAGGATGCAATTGGAGTCACTAAAAGCAAAATGGAGCTAATTATCAATTTTGGACAGTTCTGACACCTTGTAGCAAAATGGTCATAACTTGCTCATCCGAAGTCCAATTGAGCTGATCCAAATTGATTCGGAAAGCTAAGTGATAGAGGCACAATTTTGCTATTTTGATTTTCCCGAGATTCTAGCTACATCATGGACCAAATCATGCTTGAAGTTGAGACAACTATGCTGTGCACAAAAAGTGGAGTTGATATAACCATTTCCCAACTTATTCAAAGATTTTATTTTATTGTTGGGTTGTTGTAACTCTTAGAGGATTTTTGGGAAGATATTGTAATCTTCAAACACTTATTTAGAGTGTATAAAAGGGGTAGAGATCAAGAGAAAAAAAAGGAGAACAACACACAACTCTTCTTACTCTTCTCCAATATTCTTTTGAAGTGTTCTTGAACATGTGGAGCTAAAAGTCTTGTTGGTCGAAGGAAACGGAAGCCTCGGAATGAATAAAAACTTGTGAGATCTAATTTGTGTTTATATTTTTGATTTGTGCTTTGAGTATCGAATGTTTTCTTATGCATATTTTTATGATTATCTTGTTTAATGACTAGGATGCATACTAGTTCATTATTCCTGAAAATCTAATGCTAAATTAGATATCGAATTCGTAATTGTTCGATCCCTCTAATTTGTGAAGCAACCAAGATTTAATGAACTGCTTTGTTTTATTAGATCTTAGGAGGAAAATTTTTGACAAAATTAAATGCAACCGCGTGTGCTTGTGTTGTTTTGCTTCATCGATCTCATCGAGTTTAATACGCTACTAGATTAAATCTTTAGCGCTTGTCTGGGGTTATTTAGTAGTTAAGGTTAATTAGATCGCTTGTTTTTAATTAATTATGGCTGAAGGAGATAGGAAAATAATTCCAACGATGAATATTCAAAGTATGAATTAATATATACTTGCATCGATGATCAGTTTTAAGATTCCAATGGTGGATGTTGACTGAGACCAACATTTATTTCTTTGATTGTTTTAATACTTTAATTGTTTTTAGCTCTTCTTAATTTTATTTTGATAAAAACTCTCCCCCAATCTTATTTTACATAGCATAAAGATCAAACTAATTACTCTTCGTGGGAACGATCCTTACTCTCACTACTACATATTATTTCAAGAGTAAAGGTTTTATTTTTGGGTGCCTACGACAGCACCCCAAATATTGGCGCCGTTGCCGGAGAGTAATTTTAGTTGATTTTTGTGCTTTTTGTGATCTTTATTTCGTTCTTGTGATCAAATAATTTTTTTTGCCTATTAGCAAAAAAAAAGAAAATCTGTAACAGGTAATAGCGGCCAATTCTCAAATAATTGGCACTTGGCTAGATCTTCCATCTAGGCATGCTGATGAGGTAAATGTTTTTTCCTTAGAACAACAAATTTCTTGTTTAACTTCTCTTGCTCGTCAGATGGTTATAGGTAACATGAAAACAACAAAGGCTTGTAGGATTTGTCTAGTATCAGGGCATCCAACCGATATGTGTCCAACTCTCCAAGAGGAGTCCAATGAACAAGTGAATACGGAATGTGGTTTTCCTGGACTACCAGAAATGAAGTATGATTCCTATTCAGACACGTACAACATAGGATGGAGAGATCATTCCAATCTCACCTATGGGAGTCCAGAATTAAATCAACCAGCAACTCAAAATTGCCCAAGTTACCAGCAATACAAGCAGCAATACCTACAACCAAGCCAAACTTCTAATTCTGGTATGTCTTTAGAAGATATTGTTAAGTCTATTGCCATTAATAATTTACAATTTCAACAGGAGACAAGGGCTAGTATCGAAAGTTTGAACAATCAAATGAGTCAAATGACAACTGCAATTAATAAGCTAGAGGCACAAAGCTTGGAAAACTTACCATCTGAAACGATAGTAAATCCAAAAGAAACTGTAAGTTCAATCATTTTGAGAAGTTGTAAAGAAGTTAAAATTTCAGAAAAAGAAGCATGTGCATCGTCAAAAGAAGAAGAAGAGAAAAATATCGTTGCAGACACGAACATTCCTAACGACGATGTAGTACCTAATGGAAAAGAAGTTTTTAAACTTGATGGAAAAAATGGAGTAAAAGTTGCCATCAGTGAGAATTTTGAGAAAGAACATGAGTTAGCTTTGAGTACTAACTTACATAAAACTGTTGCAGTGTTGAACGATCTTCCAAAAAGACAACAGTCAGGTAACATTCCATATATTCCAATTTATAACAAAAGACCTTTACCTTCTGTTTTGCAGGGCTGCATTCTAGACTTGAAATCCCTGCCTAGTTATATCAAGTGTGCATAGAGTCGAGCCAACGACAATATTAAACAAAGGCGCTGCTTGGGAGGCAACCCAAGAGAAGTTTTTTTTTATTCTCGCATTTTATTTTTTTTGGTTATTTTGTCTTTTCTTTGCATTTAACCATACATTGGGGACAATGTCTGTTTTAAGTGTGGGGGAGGGGATTTACTTTATTTTAAGCATTTTTAGTTCGCTATTTTTCTAAAAAATAAAATAATAATAATAATTTTTTTTAATAAAAGAATTTTGGTTTTTGGTTTTCAATGATTTTTGGTTATGTATGTCATGAGTAAGATTCAACTAGATTTGAAAAATTCATAACATGATTGAATAAATAAATTTTTTTTCAACTTAGAATTAATTAGTCTAGTTATTTTTTATTGAAAATGGTAGTATCTAAATTGGTAGACAAAAGCCAGTGAGGATTTGAGCCTTTAGACTGACACATCAGTCTCATTATTCTTTCATGAGAGATATTCTTCCACTGATTTGTTTCTCTAGAACTTGCTTTGATTCTCTTCGAGGTCACATTGACACATGCATGCATGAACATGATTAAGGCCATCTTTGTTATGCGTTACATAAGCCAAATAGCCCACATTGTAATTAATTTTTTTTTTGTTGAACCCCTTTGAGCTTTATTGCCTTTTTCTTGGTATACCCACATTACAAGCTTTCAACCAATAATATTTATACCTTTACCCAAGTCGCAAAGCTAGTGGAGCATTGTTGATCATTATGATATGTATGGGTGTACGAAAAAATAATTATGGGGGTATCTAAATTTGTGGTTTGGTTATAACCAACAAAATGGAACATATTTTTATCCTCAAATTTCCTAATTTTTATTATTGTTAAAAAAATAAAAAGTAAAAAAAAAAAAAAAAAAAAGAAAAAAAAAAGAAAGAAATGGTGTGATTGATTTTACATGTTTTATATTGAGATTGAGTTGATTCATTTTTGCTCCACTAGTTTTGATGGCTTTTGAGCTACATTCCTAAATATATCCCACCTTAATCCTAAGCCATGTTACAACCCATGAAAAGTCCTTATGATTTATGTTATGCATGTGATCCCAGTGGTGGAGAATGAGAAAATATACAAGCTTATGGTAGAGCATTTCTTTTGGAATGAATTCGAGAGAAATATATACCTTCAAACACATGAGAGTTTAGTGTTTATTCCCGTGAGGGTCTACCTATTTAGTTTACTCTATTTTTCAAGTAAAAATACCTACTAAGTAATTAGAAGTTGTTTAAGAATATATGTTCATGATATGTTATGAGTTTTGAAGAACTTGGTTATTATTTATTTATGACATTGCAACCTTGATTTCTTTTTGGAAAAATAAATTAGAGTTTTGCACGAGGACGAGCAAAGGTTAAGTGTGGGGGTATTTGATGAGAACATAAAATATCATATTTTTATTACTTAATATATACTCCTTTATGCTCATTTAATGTCTAAAGATACTCATTACTTTTATATTTTGATCTAGGATGCAATTGGAGTCACTAAAAGCAAAATAGAGCTAATTATCAATTCTGGACAGTTCTGACACCTTGTAGCAAAATGGTCATAACTTGCTCATCCGAAGTCCAATTGAGCTGATCCAAATTGATTCGGAAAGCTAAGTGATAGAGGCACAATTTTGCTGTTTTGATTTTCCCGAGATTCTAGCTACATCATGGACCAAATCACGCTTGAAGTTAAGACAACTATGTTGTGCACAAAAAGTGGAGTTGATATAACCATTTCCCAACTTATTCAAAGATTTTATTTTATTGTTGGGTTGTTGTAACTCTTAGAGGATTTTTGGGAAGATATTGTGATCTTCAAACACTTATTTAGAGTGTATAAAAGGGGTAGAGATCAAGAGGAAAAAAGGAGAACAACACACAACTCTTCTTCCTCTTCTCCAATATTCTTTTGAAGTGTTCTTGAACATGTGGAGCTAAAAGTTTTGTTGGTCGAAGGAAACGGAAGCCTCGGAATGAATAAAAACTTGTGAGATCTAATTTGTGTTTATATTTTTGATTTGTGCTTTGAGTATCGAATGTTTTCTTATGCATATTTTTATGATTATCTTGTTTAATGACTAGGATGCATACTAGTTCATTATTCCTGAAAATCTAATGCTAAATTAGATATCGAATCCGTAATTGTTCGATCCCTCTAATTTGTGAAGCAACCAAGATTTAATGAACTGCTTTGTTTTATTAGATCTTAGGAGGAAAATTTTTGACAAAATTAAATGCAACCGCGTGTGCTTGTGTTATTTTGCTTCATCGATCTCATCGAGTTTAATACGCTACTAGATTAAACCTTTAGCGCTTGTCTGGGGTTATTTAGTAGTTAAGGTTAATTAGATCGCTTGTTTTTAATTAATTATGGCTGAAGGAGATAGGAAAATAATTCCAACGATGAATATTCAAAGTATGAATTAATATATACTTGCATCGATGATCAGTTTTAAGATTCCAATGGTGGATGTTGACTGAGACCAACATTTATTTCTTTGATTGTTTTAATACTTTAATTATTTTTAGCTCTTCTTAATTTTCTTTTGATAAAAACTCTCTCCCAATCTTATTTTACATAGCATAAAGATCAAACTAATTACTCTTCGTGGGAACGATCCTTACTCTCACTACTACATATTATTTCACGAGTAAAGGTTTTATTTTTGGGTGCCTACGACAGCACGCCAATGGGCACGAGAGCGTGGGTACGTCCAGCCTACGCCGCAGCATCGACGGTAGAACGCTGTCTAGGTCACAATACTATCTAATCATTCTCACACGAGCATCCAACTCCATAAGGAATCACAGATATCACAATATAATATGAAATATACTCAATCACATAAACTAAAGCACGATAAGATATCGAAGAAATAAATAAATCAAAATGCAACTCAAGTCTAAAATAAAAATAATCTAACTCAACAGTAAAATCCAAGTCTCAACTAAATATGCCGGAGACAAATCCGGTACCAAAAACTGTTAAAAGAACTAACTAAATAACTAGTGATCCCGGCTAGACCTCCCGGAAGTCACACCTGTGCTACCAAGTCCAAGTCTGCAACTACTCTCCCTGTGGTCCATAAAATATCGGACACCGGTCCTTTAAGGCGCAGTCTGGAAAAATATTTCCAGTCAGGATGGAGCAAAGTACATCTCAAATAACAGTTCCAATTAATTGATAAAGACTATAAAACAATAAATAGATGATGCTATATACTGAGAGAAGGCAATAAATAAATGCAATGGCAAAATAAAGAGATAGGCAATATAGGCAATATGATACAGTCAGTGCATATATGAAATGAAAGGAAAGGGGTACAAAATCATATACGAGTGATGTGGTATATGAACTAAAATAGAGAACTGTAACTATTCTAAGTGTTTGAAATCGTAGTTTCAAAATGTGATTGGCTTGGGAACTTGTTTGATGACTACATGGCCTGGCTAATCATACGTGAGGTGTATGATTAACACTGTTCAATGTCTACACTTGTACGATAGATATTTTGATCACATCTCTCACTAGCAATTTTCCCGCCCCCAACTAGTACTGTGGATCCAACCATGACACGTCACGATACACGATCAATGTCCAATATATCATGTACAATGTCTAATATCAATGTCTAATGTCAATGTCGTGTACAATATCAATACGATAACCAATGTAACATCTCATGACTAAAGATCCAATCTATATACTAGTCGTTGTAGCACAGTGTCAAGAGTCAGATATAATATTTCTAAATACTAGAATTATAGAAATTATCAAATATGGAAATTATCAGAGAATGTACTCGCCTGGGGTATCACGACCCGCACCCGGAAGTTCGGGCACGAGTGCGTGGGTACGTCCAGCCTACGCCGCAGAGTCGGCGGTAGTACGCTGTCTAGGTCAATCCATATTTACTAACTAGCTCATTCACAAATAACATAGGCAAGATAATAATGAGAAATGAAACTTAAGATTTCAACTGAAAATAAATGTGACAACAGATTCAAATGTTTTAGTACAGGAATCAGAATGAAATCGGGGACAAACCCGATTGTTAAGATAAAGAGCAAAACTAAGATAACTACTGCTAACTACTCAGCAGGAGTAGCTTCCTGTGCGGGAACTGGCTCTGCAACTGTATCATCTGCTGCCTCATAGGGGCCATAATAGGTGGGGGCAAGGTTCTCATCAACGCCTAAACAACAGATCCAGTCAAGAAAGGAGCAAAGTACACAGTGCACAACAAGATTAAACTTAATATTTTATGACAATTAAATATTGGATATCATGTTGAGAAACAGCATTAGCAGAACATTATTATCTCAGAGTTAGCTGTAAACAGGAATATGAGAAACAGAAATAAATGGAACAGGAAATGAACTACAATAGTCAGCAAGAAATATAACATGACCAGAACTATCTGTGTGAACTTGTGTTTATTTTTAGAATACTTAGTTGGCATGTAGGGGTTTATAAGGCTAATCCGGCCGTCATAAACGGCTATTAGACAATACAATCGAGATCCGGCTGATGGACAGTCGTGTACCAACAGCTATTAGACAATCCAGGGGAAAGGGTAAACTACATGCCTCCTTAGTATTCTCCCACCCGACATGAAAAACAAGACAGGAACTACCAATATTCAAGACATGAAATTCAACATTTCTAACACTAGGTGTAAACATCAAGGGTACATGTATAGCAGAGAATTAATTATCACAATATATAAAGATTAACTTGAAGTGCAGGTACTTGCCTGTTGTTTGGATCTGATTAATATTGGCTCTCGGGGGAAAAATTCCAGAGATGAGTCCAAAAGCTGAAATAGACATTACCATCATGCTCAGAAGATGTCAAATAGCTAGAAACGCCTGTCCTTGGGTCCAATTTGGAGACAAGGGCAAAAACGGCAGTTTCGGGCCAAAACGGGGTCCGCCGTTGGGCCCGCTTTGCACCGAAAAACGCGTCCGGGTCAAAGGTCTCCAAATTCACCAATTTTAGTGTCAACAGGTCAGAAACGCTGATACGAACCCAACGGAACTTCCAGATTTGGATTCCGATGAGCCGAACACAAAATTGCCCGTCGAGCGGGGCCTATGGGGCCCACGACACGCGATTTCGTCAACGTTCTCAGAATCGAACCAAACTTGACCCACAGGACCAGCGTATTGCTACGAGTCCGATGGCGCAAGTTTCGTCTCGATCTGACGAGTGTGCACGAAGTTAGGGTGAAATGCCGAAAAGGCGGATACGGGGCGATGTCCGCGGATACGCGTTGATTCCGGTGTGCACGCACACCCGAATCACCTTCCACGAAAACTCACACGTCCGTATCGACGGTGCGTACGTATCTGCGAAGACCGCACGCGACCAAGTCATCCCGTTTGGCGGAGCGTACTCAGTTCCGGGGTGAAACAGGGTCTGGTTTTTTCCTGTTTTTGGATCGCGGTGTGCGATCACCACAGGACGCGATGTCCCGAACAGTTTGTCCGGACACCGAGAGGGTCATATAGGCTTCGCGACACAATTTACGGAATTGAAAATGGGGCAGCGAGGAGAAAGTTACACGCACCTGAACAGGGTCCAAAAACCCGGATTTTACTGTGTCTGTGTCGTGTCCGACACGCCGACACGGGGAAGAATTAGGGCTAGGGTTCAGGGGGAAAAATCGGCCGTGGACGGCGGAGGGCGGCCGGAGAGACGTCGGCGAGGGCGGGGGACGGCTCGCCGAGGGGCGGCGCGGCGTCCACGGGCGGAGCGGCGGCTCAGGGCGGCCGGCAGCGGCGGTGGGAAGCTGCTTGCTGCTGCTGTGGTTGGTCTTCGTCGGGGAGGGCGTCGGCGGCGCTGGCCGGGGGGCTGCGGGCTCAGGCGGGCGGCGCGGTGCAGTGCGGTGGCTGGGCGAGCGGAGGCGAGCAGCGGCGGAGCGGGCGAGGTGGTGGTGGCTAGGCGGCGGAGGGTCGGGGGTAGGGTTTTATAGGCTGGGGCGGCGAGGGGTTGGCTCCGGGCGAGGCGGAGGGGAGAGGGGGTCGTGGGCCGAGGGTTGAGGCAGGGACGGCAACGTGGCCGGCCGGAAAACGCGGCGGCGGCCGCGGGAAAGGCGAGAGGGAGTCGTGCGGGTGCGGGGGCTAGCGGGTCGGGTTGCCTGACCCGACCCGACCCGGAAAGGCAGCGGGCTGGGCTGGGCGCTGGGCTCGGCCCACTGGGCCGGGCCGGGCCCAAGGAAAAATAAAATAAAAAAAATAAATAATTAATAATTAAATAAAATAAATAATAAATAATTAAATAAATAGATAATTAATTAATTAATTAAATAAATAGTTTTTAGGCATTTAAAAATAGGTCTGAGGCCCAGAAAAATCCAGAAAAATTACCCTAAGTCCAGTTTTCTATTTTACACCCAAAAATATTATTTTCACAATATTTTAATACTGTTTAATATCAATTAAAAATTAGATAATAATTCAAAGCCCTGATTTTAATTACAGAAAATTTCCAGAAAATTCTAGAAAATTGTGAAAAATCCCAATTTTAATATTTTTTGAAAAATCAGGGGCTTACAATCTACCCAACTTATACAATTTTGTCCTCGAAATTTAAATTATGGCAGGGTTCTCTCTGTCCAAACTCACTTGATTGTAGTCTAACGGGTTTCTCTCAGGTGGACATTGCGGTCGCTACCCAACTTAGAATTCTACCCATATCCTCTAAGGCTGTACAATTAGTAAAGCTAGGTCTCAACTTAATAGATTTGGGTATTGAATCTTAAGTCTGCAACACAAAACACAGCACACATCACCTAGGGTATTGCCTTAGTCATAAAGGGTTATCATCTAGCACTATAAATCAAACTTATACCAAACACAGGATTCTGTCCTTCCGAAGTAAGGGAAGGTGAGGATCAATAATAAAGAGTTTAAGGGCGAGGTGGTAGAACAGAGGTATAGGGATCAAGGCATTTTTCAGGAATTCTAATGGGAATTGTCAGGCGGTTAAGGATCGAGGTTTTATTCTGGTAATGCTGAAACGATATGCTCGGACGTATTTAGGGGCAAGTAGACTAGTCGACTATACCTCAATCCACATAAGTAGTCATGCGAAGTGCGAATCAAAATGCACTAAGGTTGATCAGACCGTAGTACACTGATTCTGAGTAGACACTTGTATTAGTGGGGTTGATCAGGCCTCAATAATACATGTGTCATGAACAAGCCCGATAAAGGGTAAGCTTGCAAAACTAAGCTATAAAATAGCAGCATATGTCAAGTTCAGCAAAATTTAAGTACGCTAGATAATGATGAAAGGAGGTACAAATTATTGAAGTTCACAAAATAACACGAAATAAGCACAATAGCAAAAGTCTCTAAAACAGTTATCAAATTTTAAAAGCATACCAGGTATTTAGCAAGTTCAAAATTACTAGGTTGGGGCTGAGGTCACGAACCAATAGGCACGAAAATAATACTAGAAAAGATATCTACGAATCACTTACGCGCATTAGCTACTTCCAGAGTTTGCGCGTTCTCCACGGTCATTACGTAAGCTTGTCCGCGTCCTGGAGCAGTGGGGCAGTCCCTCACTTGATGTGCTGGGGAGCCACAAAGTAGACAAACACCTAGCCTCTTTCTGCAAACTTGCCAAGTATGGCCTGGTCTATGACAATAGTTACAGGCAGCAGCTTGTTGGTTCTCTCCCTGGGCCTGGTGTTGGGGTGCTGGAGCTCGAGGGAGAGGACGCTGAACTTGTTGCGGGGCCCTCTGCTGTTGTTGTTGAAAAGGGCGTTTGTTGGGTCCCGCATTTCCGGTATCTCTTTCTCGCTTTAGCTTATGCCCCATATCTCTCTCAACGCCTTGTGCCACGCTCAAGATTTCCTCGTAGGTGCGAGCTCGGCTGGTGGTGACAGCAAGGCGAATATCCGGAGATAGCCCCTTCTTGAATCTACGGGCTCTGTCCTCCGGGGTACGAACCATGTACTCCGCAAAGTGGCTTAACCTGCTAAATTCAGCAGTATATTCATCAACAGACAGATTACCTTGTTCCAGTCTCTCGAATTGGCTTTCGAAAGCTTCCCGAGCCACTTCGGGGTAAAATTTCTCCTTGAATAGCCTCTTGAAGTCCTCCCAGGTGAGGTCAGGAGCAGATAGTTGAGGTTCGTCTCTGAACCAGGTTCGAGCAATGTCGAACAGTTGCAGGCTTGCGGACTCCACTTTGAGATCATCGGGAACCCGAGCAGTCTTCAGGAGTCTCTCGACATTCTCTATCCACTCATCGGCATAGAGAATGCCCTCAGTTCCGTAGAATTCCAGGGGTCTAAGATTCTTGAAGTCTTTGGCACTTCCTGGCCTCTTGAGTGGCGACTCCTGGGACTTAATAGCTTCTGAGAGGCTGGTCCGCAGAAGTGCCGTCTGTTCTTTCTGGGATTCCACCAATCCCTGGAACACTCCTAGTAGCTGTGCCCCATCTAGGGTAACTGCCGGAACAGATGGAGGCGGCGGGAGTGCAAGAGTCTCGGGCACATTCTGCTCAGCTGGTTCTGATGTGCCTCCTACTGTGTTCCTAGTCTGGACCATTCTGAAAGATGAAGGGGTAGGGAGTTCAGAATAGATTACTTGGAAATCAAGGGCGATAGGGAAAAATTGATCAGAAGTGATATTAAGAATTGAAATCAGGACCCTATACTGTGAATGAGCTTTTCCTAGATTCCTCAATCTTATTGCAGGCCTGTTCGGTCCCTAAGTTGAAACCGAACAATTTAGTCGTTTGACCTGCATGGGCCACCATAAAAACGTGTCACGACCCGCACCCGGAAGTTCGGGCACGAGTGCGTGGGTACGTCCAGCCTACGCCGCAGAGTCGGCGGTAGTACGCTGTCTAGGTCAATCCATATTTACTAACTAGCTCATTCACAAATAACATAGGCAAGATAATAATGAGAAATGAAACTTAAAATTTCAACTGAAAATAAATGTGACAACAGATTCAAATGTTTTAGTACAGGAATCAGAATGAAATCGGGGACAAACCCGATTGCTAAGATAAAGAGCAAAACTAAGATAACTACTGCTAACTACTCAGCAGGAGTAGCTTCCTGTGCGGGAACTGGCTCTGCAACTGTATCACCTGCTGCCTCATAGGGGCCATAATAGGTGGGGGCAAGGTTCTCATCAACGCCTAAACAACAGATCCAGTCAGGAAAGGAGCAAAGTACACAGTGCACAACAAGATTAAACTAAATATTTTATGACAATTAAATATTGGATATCATGTTGAGAAACAGCATTAGCAGAATATTATTATCTCAGAGTTAGCTGTAAACAGGAATATGAGAAACAGAAATAAATGGAACAGGAAATGAACTACAATAGTCAGCAAGAAATATAACATGACCAGAACTATCTGTGTGAACTTGTGTTTGTTTTTAGAATACTTAGTTGGCATGTAGGGGTTTATAAGGCTAATCCGGCCGTCATAAACGGCTATTAGACAATACAATCGAGATCTGGCTGATGGACAGTCGTGTACCAACAGCTATTAGACAATCCAGGGGAAAGGGTAAACTACATGCCTCCTTAGTATTCTCCCACCCGACATGAAAAACAAGACAGGAACTACCAATATTCAAGACATAAAATTCAATATTTCTAACACTAGGTGTAAACATCAAGAGTACATGTATAGCAGAGAATTAATTATCACAATATATAAAGATTAACTTGAAGTGCAGGTACTTGCCTGTTGTTTGGATCTGATTAATATTGGCTCTCGGGGGAAAAATTCCAGAGATGAGTCCAAAAGCTGAAATAGACATTACCATCATGCTCAGAAGATGTCAAATAGCTAGAAACGCCTGTCCTTGGGTCCAATTTGGAGACAAGGGCAAAAACGGCAGTTGCGGGTCAAAACGGGGTCCGCCGTTGGGCCCGCTTTGCACCGAAAAACGCGTCCGGGTCAAAGGTCTCCAAATTCACCAAACTTAGTGTCAGCAGGTCAGAAACGCTGATACGAACCCAACGGAACTTCCAGATTTGGATTCCGATGAGCCGAACACAAAATCGCCCGTCGAGCGGGGCCTATGGGGCCCACGACACGCGATTTCGTCAACGTTCTCAGAATCGAACCAAACTTGACCCACAGGACCAGCGTATTGCTACGAGTCCGATGGCGCAAGTTTTGTCTCGATCTGACAAGTGTGCACGAAGTTAGGGTGAAATGCCGAAAAGGCGGATACGGGGCGATGTCCGCGGATACGCGTTGATTCCGGTGTGCACGCACACCCGAATCAGCTTCCACGAAAACTCACACGTCCGTATCGACGGTGCGTACGTATCTGCGAAGACCGTACGCGACCAAGTCGTCCCGTTTGGCGGGGCGTACTCAGTTCCGGGGTGAAACAGGGTCTGGTTTTTTCCTATTTTTGGATCGCGGTGTGCGATCACCACAGGACGCGATGTCCCGAACAGTTTGTCCGGACACCGAGAGGGTCATATAGGCTTCGCGACACAATTTACGGAATTGAAAACGGGGCAGCGAGGAGAAAGTTACACGCACCTGAACAGGGTCCAAAAACCCGGATTTTACTGTGTCCGTGTCGTGTCCGACACGTCGACACGGGGAAGAATTAGGGCTAGGGTTCAGGGGAAAAAATCGGCCGTGGACGGCGGAGGACGGCCGGAGAGACGTCGGCGAGGGCGGGGGACGGCTCGCCGAGGGGCGGCGCGGCGTCCACGGGCGGAGCGGCGGCTCAGGGCGGCCGGCAGCGACGGTGGGAAGCTGCTTGCTGCTGCTGTGGTTGGTCTTCTTCGGGGAGGGCGTCGGCGGCGCTGGCCGGGGGGCTGCGGGCTCAGGCGGGCGGCGCGGTGCGGTGCGGTGGCTGGGCGAGCGGAGGCGAGCAGCGGTGGAGCGGGCGAGGTGGTGGTGGCTAGGCGGCGGAGGGTCGGGGGTAGGGTTTTATAGGCTGGGGCGGCGAGGGGTTGGCTCCGGGCGAGGCGGAGGGGAGAGGGGGTCGTGGGCCGAGGGTTGAGGCAGGGACGGCAACGTGGCCGGCCGGAAAACGCGGCGGCGGCCGCGGGAACGGAGAGAGGGAGTCGTGCGGGTGCAGGGGCTAGCGGGTCGGGTTGCCTGACCCGACCCGACCCGACCCGGAAAGGCAGCGGGCTGGGCTGGGCGCTGGGCTCGGCCCACTGGGCCGGGCCGGGCCCAAGGAAAAAAAAAAAAAATTAATAATTAAATAAAATAAATAATAAATAATTAAATAAATAGATAATTAATTAATTAATTAAATAAATAGTTTTTAGGCATTTAAAAATAGGTCTGAGGCCCAGAAAAATTCAGGAAAATTACCCTAAGTCCAGTTTTCTATTTTACACCCAAAAATATTATTTTTACAATATTTTAATATTGTTTAATATCAATTAAAAATTAGGTAATAATTCAAAGCCCTGATTTTAATTACAGAAAATTCCCAGAAAATTCTAGAAAATTGTGAAAAATCCCAATTTTAATAATTTTTGAAAAATCATGGGCTTACATGGGGTCCTACTGCTGGTATGAATCATAGTCCAAGTCACAGTCCAAATAGCCTATGTATTACAATTTACCATGTCAAAAGATAATTTATTTTAATTTATTTAATTCTGTAATAATTACTCTAAATTCTATTTTAATCTTATTATTCTAATTTTTAGGTTAATTCCAAAATTTTGTCCAAAGGAACTGAATTTTATCAACTCGAGACTCATGGCACGCAAATCGAGGCGATCTGTTGACTGAAAAGTCAACCGACACAAACTCGACTTTCATGAATGATTTCTTGTAGATTTCAGCATCAAAAATATGCTGGAATTTACGGCTCGTTCGAATTCAAATTCGCTTGGAAATTATGGCACATACAAATTTTGTATTGTGCACCGATAGTTAAATTCTAACCTAAAAGTTCTACAGAATTAAAAGTATAAATATACTTCGAATTAAATTCTGGAAAAAATATATGTCAATGATCTCGACATTAGCTTTCCGAAACTTTAATCGGTTCATGATTCTGATTCCTGGTTCTCCCGAATTTGCGAAAACATCAAAACACGTCTATTTTCGGACATGCTGTGCTCTACGAATTTTCCATAATTTAATACTCATAATTTCGTAAAACAATTTATATAATCAGAAAGGTAACCTCAATATCTTTTTAACACAAGAAACTAGGCCTCGTTTGGAGTCCAGAGCTTTGCGCAATAGCTACTGGAAGATGAAGGAACCCTAGATGGCAATTCTTCAAAATCTCTCTCTAAAATAATGGGATAATTAGGGTTATAATAATATATATATATATATATATATATATATATATATATATATATATATATATATATATATATATATATAGGGATGTTGAGCGGCTGAATGAAAGTTGATAGGATGACACGTGTCATGATTTGATTGGATGGTTTTGGTTATATTATTTATTTTTGATTTGCCTTTATCAAAATATTATTTAAGTCATTTTAAATCTAAATAACTCCAAATAAATATTAAAATTAATCATAAAAATTTGAAATAATTTCAAAAAATATATAATAATATTATAAACCCTAAAAAATAGCATGATTCTATTCTACATTCCTGTGATTGCACAATAAATTCTACAAGTCCTAAAAATTAGTTATTAGCCTAATTACTCCCAATAAATACTAAAAATACTTAGAAAATTCCCAAAAAATTCTAAAAAATATATTTGACTATTTAGAACCTAAAATAAAATTTTGGGATATTTTTAACTAAGTTTGAACCTAAAATAAATTCTTGAAAGTCCTAAAAAATTAGTGTTACTTGTTTTTAATTAACTAAAAATTATGAAAAAATTTCAATAGTCCTAAATCAAACTAATAACAACATTTAAGCACGAATTTCAGGATACGGATGTTACAAGTCTACCTACCTTAAAAAATTTTATCCTCGAAATTTAAAATCCTCAATTATTTTATTTATTTATTACCATCAAAATTGAATTCATCAAATCATATAATCATGAACTAATCTATATGGTTACTTCACAATATTTCTTAAAATTCTATAAATATCATATCCCTAAAAATCTTCAAATATAAAATCAAATTCTATTCTTATCATAATCTCCTCCAAATTTTTTAAGTTAATAGGGAAATACAAGAATTTAATATTAAATCCTCTAATTGAAATCCAATCAATGCATATTTATAAAATTTAAAAATCATATCACAAAAATTGAATTTAAACACTAATCCATTAATGATCTTACTCCTCTAATTTAAATCCAATCAATGCATATTATAAAATTGAATCTCATCCCAAAATTTGAATTCAACACTAATCCATTTGTGTTCTAATTCCTCGATTTTTTTTTCCACATAATACTCAACGATGTAATACTTATGAAATCTCCAATACAATATTCAAAACATAAGTTCATAACTTGCAGTCCAATAAATATATTGATAGCCTTCTTAAATTCCTCAAAATTTAACGATAAATTCAATCATTTCATAATCTTCATAAAAATCAATGATTTAACAAAATCGTCAATTCTGCCATATTAAATTCCTAACTCTTTATTTAATTTAATATTTATCCTCGAAATTTAAGGCATCTTATCTCTCTCTGTCCATTCATAATCTCTTCATTAATCTTTACTACAGTCAAATCCTCAACAATCAAAGTCTAAGGGAATTCTACCTACAACCATACAACATGCAATCTAAGGAAAACATGGATGGTTATGGTCACTTTTGTTATGGTATTGCAGTCTTTGTCAGGGTGAACTACTAACTACATTCTAACAAGAAAATCATGAATACAAACTATGGTACTAAGGAATCAATCAAGGCAATAGATGTGATATCATCAAGGGAGGACAATAAAAATTGTAAATCAAGCAATATTCATGAGGAATAAGGATAACAAGATAAATAGATTGGAATATTCCTAGTTGTGATTGAGTATTCGCTCTCATCTTAGTATGCTATGTCCTATATCCTATCGCAGGTACGCAGTAGTACAACTAAGATGTCACACTACCACGACATCGCTCTAATTGCGAAGTCTGACCTGCATGGGCCGCCACTAAAAAATGTGTCACGACCCGCACCCGGTATATGGGAACGAGAGCGTGGGTACGTCCAGCCTACGCCGCAGCATCAGCGGTAGAACGCTGTCTAGGTCACAATACAATCTAATCATTCTCACAAGAGCATCCAACTCCATAAGGAATCACAGATATCACAATATAATATGAAATATACTCAATCACATAAACTAAAGCACGATAAGATATCGAAGAAATAAATAAATCAAAATGCAACTCAAGTCTAAAATAGAAATAATCTAACTCAACAGTAATATCCAAGTCTCAACTAAATATGCCGGAGACAAATCAAGTACCAAAAACTGTTAAAAGAACTAACTAAATAACTAGTGATCCCGGCTAGACCTTCCGGAAATCACACCTGTGCTACAAAGTCCAAGTCTGCAACTACTCTCCCTGTGGTCCATAAAATATCGGACACCGATCCTTTAAGGCGCAGTCTGGAAAAATATTTCCAGTCAGCATGGAGCAAAGTACATCTCAAATAACAGTTCCAATTAATTGATAAAGACTATAAAACAATAAATAGATGATGCTATATACTGATAGAAGGCAATAAATAAATGCAATGGCAAAATAAAGAGATAGGCAATATAGGCAATATGGTACAGTCAGTGCATATATGAAATGAAAGGAAAGGGGTACAAAATTATATACGAGTGATGTGGTATATGAACTAAAATAGAGAACTATAACTATTCTAAGTGTTTGAAATCGTAGTTTCAAAATGTGATCGGCTTGGAAACTTGTTCGATGACTACATGGCCTGGCTAATAATACGTGAGGTGTATGATTAACACTGTTCAATGTCTACACTTGTACGATAGATATTTTGATCACATCTCTCACTAGCAATTTTCCCGCCCCCAACTAGTACTGTGGATCCAACCATGACACGTCACGATACACGATCAATGTCCAATATATCATGTATAATGTCTAATATCAATGTCTAATGTCAATGTCGTGTACAATATCAATACGATAACCAATGTAACATCTCATGACTAAAGATCCAATCTATATACTAGTCCATGTAGCACAGTGTCAAGAGTCATTTATAACATTTCTAAATACTAGAATTATAAAAATTATTAAATAATGGAAATTATCAGAGAATGTACTCGCCTGGGGTCCTGCTGCTGGTATGAATCAGAGTCCAAGTCACAGTCCAAATAGCCTATGTATTACAATTTACCATATCAAAAGATAATTTATTTTAATTTATTTAATTCTGGAATAATTACTCTAAATCCTATTTTAATCTTATTATTCTGATTTTTAGGTTAATTCCAAAATTTTGCCCAAAGGAACTGAATTTTATCAACTCGAGACTCATGGCACGCAAATCGAGACGATTTGTTGATTGAAAAGTCAACCGACACAAACTCGACTTTCATGCATGATTTCCTATAGATTTCAGCTTCAAAAACATGCTGGAATTTACGTCTCGTCCGAATTTAAATTCGTTTGGAAATTATGGCACATACAAATTTTGTATTGTGCACCGATGGTTAAATTCTAACCTAGAAGTTCTACAGAATTAACAGTATAAATATACTTCGAATTAAATTTTGGAAAAAATGTATGTCAATGACCTCGACATTATCTTTCTGAAACTTTAATCGGTTCATGATTCTGATTCCTGGTTCTCCCGGAATCGCGAAAACATCAAAACACGTCTATTTTTGGACATGCTGTGCTCTACGAATTTTCCAGAATTTAATACTCATAATTTCATAAAACAATTTATATAATCAGAAAGCTAACCTCAATATCTTTTTAACGCAAGAAACTAGGCCTCGTTTGGAGTCCGGAGCTTTACGCAATGGCTTCTGGAAGATGAAGGAACCCTAGATGGCAATTCTCCAAAATTTCTCTCTAAAATAATAGGATAATTAGGGTTATAATAATATATATATATATATATATATATATAGGGATGTTGAGCGACTGAATGAAAGTTGATAGGGTGACACGTGTCATGATTTGATTGGATGGTTTTAGTTATATTATTTGTTTTTGATTTGCCTTTATTAAAATATTATTTAAATCATTTTAAATCTAAATAACTCCAAATAAATATTAAAATTAATCAAAAAATTGTGAAATAATTCCAGAAAATATATAATAATATTATAAACCCTAAAAAATAACGTGGGTCCATTCTATATTCCTTGGATTGCACAATAAATTCTACAAGTCCTAAAAATTAGTTATTAGCCTAATTACTCCCAATAAATACTAAAAATACTTAGTAAATTTCCAAAAAATTCTAAAAAATATATTTGACTAGTTAGAACCTAAAATAAAATTTTGGGATATTTTTAATTAAGTTTGAACCTAAAATTAATTCTTGAAAGTTCTAAAAAATTAGTGTTACTAGTTTTTAATTAACTAAAAATTATGGAAAAATTCTAATAGTCCCAAATTAACCTAATAACAACATTTAAGCACGAATTTCAGGATACGGATGTTACAAGTCTACTTACCTTAAAAAATTTTGTCCTCGAAATTTAAAATTCTCAATTATTTTATTTATTTATTACCATCAAAATTGAATTCATCAAATCATATAATCATGAACTAATCCATATGGTTACTTCACAATATTTCTCAAAATTCTATAAATATCATATCCCTAAAAATCTTTAAATATAAAATCAAATTCTATTCTTATCATAATCTCCTCCAAATTTTTAAGTTAATAGCAAAATACAAGAATTTAATATTAAATCCTCTAATTGAAATCCAATCAATGCATATTTATATAATTTAAAACTCGTATCACAAAAATTGAATTCAAACACTAATCCATTAATGATCTTACTCCTCTAATTTAAATCCAATCAATGCATATTATAAAATTGAATCTCATCCCAAAATTTGAATTCAACACAAATCCATTTGTGTTCTTATTCCTCGATTTTTTTTCACATAATACTCAACGATGTAATACTTATGAAACCTACAATACAATATTCAAAATATAAGTTCATAACTTGCAGTCCAATAAATATATTGGTAGCCTTCTTAAATTCCTCAAAATTTAACGATAAATTCAATCATTTCATAATCTTCATAACAATCAATGATTTAACAAAATCGTCAATTCTGCCATATTAAATTCCTAACTCTTTATTTAATTTAATATTTATCCTCAAAATTTAAGGCATCTTATCTCTCTCTGTCCAGTCATAACCTCTTCATTAATTTTTACTACAGTCAAATTCTCAACAATCAAAGTCTAAGGAAATTCTACCTACAATCATACAACATGCAATATAAGGAAAACATGGATGGTTATGGTCACTTTTGTTATGGTATTGCAGTCTCTGTCAGGGTGTACTACTAACTATATTCTAACAAGAAAATTATGAATACAAACTACGGTACTAAGGAATCAATCAAGGCAATAGATGTGATATCATCAAGGGAGGACAATAAAAATTATAAATCAAGCAATATTCATGAGGAATAAGGATAACAAAATAAATAGATTGGAATGTTCCTAGTTGTGATTGAGTATTCGCTCTCATCCTAGTATGCTATATCCTATATCCTATCGCAGGCACGCAGTAGTACAACTAAGATGTCACACTACCACGACATTGCTCTAATTGCGAAGTCTGACCTGGATGGGCCGCCACTAAAAAATGTGTCACGACCCGCACCCGGTATATGGGCACGAGAGCGTGGGTACGTCCAGCCTACGCCGCAGCATCGGCGGTAGAACGCTGTCTAGGTCACAATACTATCTAATCATTCTCACACGAGCATCCAACTTCATAAGGAATCACAGATATCATAATATAATATGAAATATACTCAATCACATAAACTAAAGCACGATAAGATATCGAAGAAATAAATAAATCAAAATGCAACTCAAGTCTAAAATAGAAATAATCTAACTCAACAGTAATATCCAAGTCTCAACTAAATATGCCGGAGATAAATCCGATACCAAAAATTGTTAAAAGAACTAACTAAATAACTAGTGATCCCGGCTAGACCTCCCGGAAATTACACCTGTGCTACCAAGTCCAAGTCTGCAACTACTCTCCCTGTGGTCCATAAAATATCGGACACCGGTCCTTTAAGGCGCAGTCTGGAAAAATATTTCCAGTCAGGATGGAGCAAAGTACATCTCAAATAACAGTTCCAATTAATTGATAAGGACTATAAAACAATAAATAGATGATGCTATATACTGAGAGAAGGCAATAAATAAATGCAATGGCAAAATAAAGAGATAGGCAATATAGGCAATATGGTACAGTCAGTGCATATATGAAATGAAAGGAAAGGGGTACAAAATCATATACGAGTGATGTGGTATATGAACTAAAATAGAGAACTGTAACTATTCTAAGTGTTTAAAATCGTAGTTTCGAAATATGATCGGCTTGGGAACTTGTTCGATGACTACATGGCCTGGCTAATCATACGTGAGGTGTATGATTAACACTATTCAATGTCTACACTTGTACGATAGATATTTTGATCACATCTCTCACTAGCAAATTTCTCGCCCCCAACTAGTACTGTGGATCCAACCATGACACGTCACGATACACGATCAATGTCCAATATATCATATATAATGTCTAATATCAATGTCTAATGTCAATGTCGTGTACAATATCAATACGATAACCAATGTAACATCTCATGACTAAAGATCCAATCTATATACTAGTCCGTGTAGCACAGTGTCAAGAGTCAGATATAACATTTCTAAATAACAGAATTATAGAAATTATCAAATAATGAAAATTATCAGAGAATGTACTCGCCTGGGGTCCTGCTGCTGGTATGAATCAGAGTCCAAGTCACAGTCCAAATAGCCTATGTATTACAATTTACCATGTCAAAAGATAATTTATTTTAATTTATTTAATTCTGGAATAATTACTCTAAATCCTATTTTAATCTTATTATTCTGATTTTTAGGTTAAATCCTAAATTTTGTCCAAAGGAACTGAATTTTATCAACTCGAGACTCATGGCACGCAAATCGAGGCGATCTGTTGACTGAAAAGTCAACCGACACAAACTTGACTTTCATGCATGATTTCCTGTAGATTTCAGCGTCAAAAATATGCTAGAATTTATGGCTCATCCGAATTCAAATTCGTTTGGAAATTATGGCACATACAAATTTTGTATTGTGTACCGATGGTTAAATTCTAACCTAGAAGTTCTACAGAATTAACATTATAAATATACTTCAAATTAAATTCTGGAAAAATATATGTCAATGATCTCGATATTAGTTTTCCGAAACTTTAATCGGTTCGTGATTCTGATTCCTGGTTCTCCCGGAATCGCGAAAACATCAAAACTCGTCTATTTTCGGATATGCTGTGCTCTACGAATTTTCCAAAATTTAATACTCATAATTTCATAAAACAATTTATATAATCAGAAAGCTAACCTCAATATCTTTTTAACGCAAGAAACTAGGCCTCGTTCGGAGTCCGGAGCTTTGCGCAATGGCTTCTGGAAGATGAAGGAACCCTATATGGCAATTCTCCAAAATCTCTCTCTCTAAAATAATGGGATAATTAGGGTTATAATAATATATATATATATAGGGATGTTGAGTGGCTGAATGAAAGTTGATAGGGTGACATGTGTCATGATTTAATTGGATGGTTTTGGTTATATTATTTGTTTTTGATTTGCCTTTATCAAAACATTATTTAAGTCGTTTTAAATCTAAATAACTCCAAATAAATATTAAAATTAATCATAAAAATCTGAAATAATTCCAGAAAATATATAATAATATTATAAACCCTAAAAAATAACGTGGGTCCATTCTATATTCCTAGGATTGCACAATAAATTCTACAAGTCCTAAAAATTAGTTATTAGCCTAATTACTCCCAATAAATAATAAAAATACTTAAAAAATTCCCAAAAAATTCTAAAAAATATATTTGACTGTTTAGAACTTAAAATAAAATTTTGGGATATTTTTAACTTAGTTTGTACCTAAAATAAATTCTTGAAAGTCCTAACAAATTAGTGTTACTAGTTTTTAATTAACTAAAAATTATGGAAAAATTCCAATAGTCCCAAATTAACCTAATAACAACATTTAAGCACGAATTTCATGATACGGATGTTACAAGTCTACCTACCTTAAAAAAATTTGTCCTCAAAATTTAAAATCCTAAATTATTTTATTTATTTATTACCATCAAAATTGAATTCATCAAATCATATAATCATGAACTAATCCATATGGTTACTTCACAATATTTCTCAAAATTCTATAAAAATCATATCCCTAAAAATCTTCAAATATAAAATCAAATTCTATTCTTATCATAATCTCCACCAAATTTTTAATTTAATAGCGAAATACAAGAATTTAATATTAAATCCTCTAATTGAAATCCAATCAATGCATATTTATAAAATTTAAAAATCGTATCACAAATATTGAATTCAAACACTAATCCATTAATGATCTTATTCCTCTAATTTAAATCCAATCAATGCATATTATAAAATTGAATCTCATCCCAAAATTTGAATTCAACACTAATCCATTTGTGTTCTTATTCCTCGATTTTTTTTCACATAATACTCAACGATGTAATACTTATGAAACCTCCAATACAATATTCAAAATATAAGTTCATAACTTGCAGTCCAATAAATATATTGATAGCCTTCTTAAATTCTGTAAATCCTCTGAATTTTCAAAATTTTAAAAACTGAATTTTTCACAATTTTCTGGAATTTTCTGGGATTTTTCTGTAAACTAAAAATAGAGTTTTAATTATTCAATGATTTTTAAATGATAATAAATGATATTAAAATATTTTGAAAATAATATTTATGGATGTAAAATGAAAAACTGGACTTAGGGCAATTTTTCTGGAGTTTATCGGACCCCGGACCTATTTTTTTAAAAGCCTAAAAACTAATTTTTCTAATTATTATTATTTATTTATTTATTTATTAGTATTATTATTATTATTGATTTTATTTTATTTTATTTTATTTTTTAGCTTTGGGCCCGGCCCGGCCCAGTGGGCCGAGCCCATTAGGCAGCCCAGCCCAGCCCCTGTGCTTAGCGGGTCGGGCGGGTCCGCTCACCCGGATCCGCGCCCGACCCGACCCATTACCGTCACCCCTGTCCCCCGACTCCCCCACGACCCGAGAAACTCGTCGCCCGCCGCGTTTTTCGGCCGGCCACGACCGCCTCGACCCCCCGACCTTTCCGCCACGACGCCCCGGCCAAACCTCGCCCCAGCCCCTATAAATAAACCCCTCGTTTCCTCCTCCTCCCTCATTCCTTTTCCCCTACCCGAACTTCACCGGAACCCTAACCCTAACCACCCTCCGGCGAGCCCCCGACCCAGGCCTCAGCCCCCTGCGCCGTCCCCCTCCCAGGCGGAGCCCCTCCTCCACTCTTCCTCTTTCTCCTCCTCCCCAGGCGGAGCCGACCCCGACCTCCAGACACCTCCCCGCTGCTCGAGCTGCCGGCCGACCCCCTCGACGCCACCGGAGACCTCGCCGTCCGCCGCCAGCACCGCCCCGAGTCGCCTCGACCGTCGGCCAGTCCCCCAGAGCCTCGGACACGGCGGCAGTGCGCGGACACAGCCCCAACCCTAGTCGGACACAGCCCAGGACACGTGTCCAGGACACGATTCGGACACGGAAACCCCGGTTTTTCGGGTCCCTTCAGGTGCTCATAAACTTCCTGCTCGTAACCCTGATTTCGATTCCGTAAATTTCTACGCGAAGCCTGTATGACCCTCTCGGTGCCCGGACAAACTGTTCGGGGCATCGCGGCCTGTGGCGATCGCACACCGCGATCCAAAAACAGGAAAAACCAGACCCTGTTTCACCCCGGAACCGAGTACGCCCCGCCAAACGGGACGACTTGGTCGCGCACGGTCTTCACAGATACGTGCGCCTCGTCGATACGGACGTGTGGGATTTTGCGGAAGCTGATTCGGGCGTGCGTGCACACCGGAATCAACGCGTATCCGCGGACATCGCCCCGTATCCGCCTTTTCTGCAATTCGACCTAACTTTGTGTACACACGTCGGATCGAGACGAAACTTGCACCATCGGACCCGTAGCGATACGCTGGTCCTGTGGGTCAAGTTTGGTTCGATTCTGAGAACGTTGACGAAATTGCGTGTCGTGGGCCCCACAAGCCCCGCTCGACGGGCGATTTCGTGATCGGCTCATCGGAATTCAAATCTGAAAGTTCCGTTGGGTTCGTATCAACGTTCCTGACCTGTTGACACTGAGTTTGGTGAATTTGGGGACCGTTGACCCTGACGCATTTTTCGGTGCAAAGCGGGCCCACCGGTGGACCCCGTTTTGGCCCGAAACTGCCGTTTTTGCCCTTGTCTCCAAATTGGACCCAAGGACAGGCGTTTCTAGCTGATTGATATTTTTTGGATCTGATGGTGATGTTTGTTTCAGCAACCGGAGTACCGCCTGCAATTCCAGCTGAAGTCAGAGCCGTAAACATAGCCGGAACCACAGGCAAGTGTACCTTGCCAAACGCTGCAGCTTGCTATATATTTTTCTTGGTTAATTTTGCATCAGTGAGAACATAGAGCTTGTAAATTCTCAGTAATTTCTGTTATAGTATTTTACTTGAATTCTGGTAGATCCATATGTAACTTGTTTTAACTGCTTAACCTAGGAAACGTGTGACGTGCTTAGTGTCCGATCATAGTCGGGTGCCAACCCCGTACGCGGTGTTGGGTACGTCATTAGAGATGGATAATCGATACCCTTATCCTCGTACTTGTCCTATCAAGTACACCAGAACCCAGGATACTTGACACTATTTCATGAGACAGAGTCTTCCTGAGACATTCGAGGTGATTCTGTATAGGATGCATATTTTATGACATAGACTTTACATTCTTAGACATTTGATTCATAGCTATCAGACTTACTGCATTAGTTATAATCGTGCGTGACATGGACATGAGGCATCGTGGACATGAGACGTGGGATTACATTGGGTGGGGAGAGACACACAGACTACAGGCTGATATTATATATAAAATATAGTATATAACATAGTGTAGTTCATAGTTATTGCCGCTACCGGCTCCCCGACACAGAACTTGTAGTGGCTTCAGCCTGAATTCTAGTGCTGCTCTCATATTGCATATCACTTAGCTGGTTACATAGCTTATCCTCTTGATTAATTATCTGCTGCACTGTGTTTATTTTGGCTTGTATTTTCTGTACCTTGCTGTCCCCTGAGGACCTGGATCCGGATTATGTCCCCAGGTACAGCTGAAGAGAACTACCCAGAGGTGTACGGTACAGGAGCACTCCTTGGAGCAGAACCAGGAACAGAGGACGAAATAGTGGCCGAAGATTTCTCCTGAGCCCGGCTTCAGCTATACAGTATTTTCATTTTCAGCATTTCAATTCCTGTCTAATTTTCATTGAATGTAACAGAATAATTCTCGGATTTGTTCCCGAGATAACCTTATCTGATATTGCATACTTATTTCTATTGCATTTATTTCCTGGCATTAATCTGTGTTATTTCTGTGGATGAGATTAGAAATACCTGAGACTTGTAACATATTACTGCTAGACTACAGCTTAAGCATGCCCTGATGGATCCATTAAATTGGGTTGTCCATCGGTGCGTGCTGCTGGCCATTGCTCACGTGCTCAGTCCCTCGGCATTTTGGGACTGGGGCGTGACAAATTCCTCAAAATTTAACGATAAATTCAATCATTTTATAATCTTCATAAAAATCAATGATTTAACAAAATCGTCAATTCTGCCATATTAAATTTCAAACTCTTTATTTAATTTAATATTTATCCTCGAAATTTAAGGTATCTTATCTCTCTTTGTCCAGTCATAACCTCTTCATTAACCTTTACTACAGTCAAATCCTCAATAATCAAAGTCTAAGGGAATTCTACCTACAATCATACAACATGCAATCTAAGAAAAACATGTATGGTTATGGTCACTTTTGTTATGGTATTGCAGTCTCTGTCAGGGTGTACTACTAACTACATTCTAACAAGAAAATCATGAATATAAACTACGGTACTAAGGAATCAATCAAGGCAATAGATGTGATATCATCAAGGGAGGACAATAAAAATTGTAAATCAAGCAATATTCATGAGGAATAAGGATAACAAGATAAATAGATTGGAATGTTCCTAGTTGTGATTGAGTATTCGCTCTCATCCTAGTATGCTATGTCCTATATCCTATCGCAGGCACGCAGTAGTACAACTAAGATGTCACACTACCACGACATCGCTCTAATTGCGAAGTCTGACCTACATGGGCCACCACTAAAAAACGTGTCACGACCCGCACCCGGTATATGGGCACGAGAGCGTGGGTACGTCCAGCCTACGCCACAGCATCGGCGGTAGAACGTTGTCTAGGTCACAATACTATCTAATAATTCTCACACGAGCATCCAACTCCATAAGGAATCACAGATATCACAATATAATATGAAATATACTCAATCACATAAACTAAAGCATGATAAGATATCGAAGAAATAAATAAATCAAAATGCAACTCAAGTCTAAAATAGAAATAATCTAACTCAACAGTAAAATCCAAGTCTCAACTAAATATGCCGGAGACAAATCCGGTACCAAAAACTGTTAAAGAACTAACTAAATAACTAGTGATCCCGGCTAGACCTCCCAGAAATCACACATGTGCTACCAAGTCCAAGTCTGCAACTACTCTCCCTGTGGTCCATAAAATATCGGACACCGGTCCTCTAAGGCGCAGTCTGAAAAAATATTTTCAGTCAGGATGGAGCAAAGTACATCTCAAATAACAGTTCCAATTAATTGATAAGGACTATAAAACAATAAATAGATGATGCTATATACTGAGAGAAGGCAATAAATAAATGCAATGGCAAAATAAAGAGATAGGCAATATAGGCAATATGGTACAGTCAGTGCATATATGAAATAAAAGGAAAGAGGTACAAAATCATATACGAGTGATGTGGTATTTGAACTAAAATAGAGAACTGTAACTATTCTAAGTGTTTGAAATAGTAGTTTGGAAATATGATCGGCTTGGGAACTTGTTCGATGACTACATGGCCTGGCTAATCATACGTGAGGTGTATGATTAATACTGTTCAATGTCTACACTTGTACGATAGATATTTTGATCACATCTCTCACTAGCAATTTCCCCGCCCCCAACTAGTACTGTGGATCCAACCATGACACGTCACGATACACGATCAATGTCCAATATATCATATATAATGTCTAATATCAATGTCTAATGTCAATGTCGTGTACAATATCAATACGATAACCAATGTAACATCTCATGACTAAAGATCCAATCTATATACTAGTCTTTGTAGCACAGTATCAAGAGTCAGATATAACATTTATAAATACTAGAATTATAGAAATTATCAAATAATAGAAATTATCAGAGAATGTACTCGCCTGGGGTCCTGCTACTGGTATGAATCAGAGTCCAAGTTACAGTCCAAATAGCCTATGTATTACAATTTACCATGTCAAAAGATAATTTATTTTAATTTATTTAATTCTGGAATAATTACTCTAAATCATATTTTAATCTTATTATTCTAATTTTTAGGTTAATTCCTAAATTTTGTCCAAAGGAACTGAATTTTATCAATTCGAGACTCATGGCACGCAAATCGAGGTGATCTGTTGACTAAAAAGTCAACCGACACAAACTTAACTTTTATACATGATTTCATATAGATTTCAGCTTCAAAAACATGCTGGAATTTATGGCTCATCCGAATTCAAATTCGTTTGGAAATTATGGCACATACAAATTTTGTATTGTGCACCGATGGTTAAATTCTAACCTAAAAGTTCTACAGAATTAACAGTATAGATATACTTCGAAATAAATTCTGGGAAAAATATATGTCAATGATCTCGACATTAGCTTTCTGAAACTTTAATCGTTTCGTGATTCTGATTCCTGGTTCTCCCGAAATCGCGAAAATATCAAAACGCATCTATTTTCGGACATGCTGTGCTCTACGAATTTTCCAGAATTTAATACTCATAATTTCATAAAACAATTTATATAATCAGAAATCTAACCTCAATATCTTTCTAACGCAAGAAAGTAGGCCTCGTTTGGAGTCCGGAGCTTTACGCAATGGCTTCTGGAAGATGAAGGAACCCTAGATAGCAATTCTCCGAAATCTCTCTCTCTAAAATAATAGGATAATTAGGGTTATAATAATATATATATATATATATATATATATATATATATATATATATATAGGGATGTTGAGCGGCTGAATGAAAGTTGATAGAGTGACACGTGTCATGATTTGATTGGATGGTTTTTGTTATATTATTTGTTTTTGATTTGCCTTTATCAAAACATTATTTAAGTCGTTTTAAATCTAAATAACTCCAAATAAATATTAAAATTAATCATAAAAATATGAAATAATTCCAAAAAATATATAATAATATTATAAACCCTAAAAAATAACTTGGGTCCATTCTATATTCCTGGGATTGCACAATAAATTCTATAATTCCTAAAAATTAGTTATTAGCCTAATTACTCCCAATAAATACTAAAAATACTCAGAAAATTTCCAAAAAATTCTAAAAAATATATTTAACTATTTAAAACTTAAAATAAAATTTTGAGATATTTTTAACTAAGTTTGAACCTAAAATAAATTCTTGAAAGTTCTAAAAAATTAGTGTTACTAGTTTTTAATTAACTAAAAATTATGGAAAAATTTCAATAGTCCCAAATTAACCTATTAACAATATTTAAGCACGAATTTCAGGATACGGATGTTACAACTCCGTCTTGGGCCTCCGTCACAGGGAAGTTGCCGAACTGGAGACACCATGTTTGCGACAACTGTCTTGTCATCTATATCCAAGGTGAGGGCCATGGTGTCGAGCAGATGCTAGATGTATCGCCTGAGGGTGTAGCAGTCCTTCGTCGCATAGTAGACGTAGCAATGGTAGTGGCAGTACTTTGGATTGTTCATCTCAGTTGCCTCAATAAGGCGTTTGACGTCGGGGAGCCAAAGCTTTCCATCCTTCATCAACACGTCGAAGATGGGCATGACGTCGTCATCTTCGAAGGAGTAAGTCTCTTGGGGATTTGAAGCCTCAGCTGGCTTTTGCTCGGACTTTTTGGTTAAGTTAGCCACCAGGGCCTGCTTCCTTTTTCCATCGCGGCTGCTATTGCCGTTGTTGTTGTTGGGACGTTTTCCCCTATCGTCAGCGACAAAGATCTGTATTCCCAAGAGACGGGCATCCTTGACCTTCGTCGTAGCACCGATAGCGTGGATGATGACTGACGTCCAGTCTTTGAATTGTCTGTCACCCATCCAGAGGCTGACTGCCGAAAGTAAGTTTCTGCAGCTCATGTCCATGAGTGTTAACTCAGGATTGCCTGGAGGTAACCTCAGTGCTTCTTGTCAGAAACGCTCGATATAATTTTGGGTGAGTTCCCTTTTTCCTTGGGTAACATCCATCAGGGAGGACATCGTCATGTCGCTTCCTCCGTCATAGAATCTTTTGAGGAAAAGACTCTTAAAGTCGTCAAAATACGAGATGCAGTTGTCTTATAGGCTACAAAACCAGTAGAATGCGACCCCTGACAATGCCCCCACAAAGATCTTGGTGAGGAGTGCATCATTGTGAGGTAGGTGCCCTGTTGCAGTATCGAAATACCTTATGTATTGACGGGGAGAAGTATTTTCGTCGAATGGGTTCAGGTTGAAGGGCTTGTACTTTGGCGGGTATGGAACATCCCTCCACTCGCCGGGGTACGGTTGTCGTATCCCGAGCTCGCACAGTGAATCTCGGCTGCCCATAGAATTTAGGCGAGCCCATAGTTCCCTGCTTTCCCTCATTACTTCTTTGGCTTTGTCTCCCATGGAAGGGGCAGATGAGCTAGGCAGGGGGTGACTACCTCCTATGGGTGGAGCGGTTGCATCAGAATCTTGGTTGGTTCCCGGGTCCAAGCTTGCTTGTCTAGAAGCCTTTGATGGTTAGGAAGCCATGTTCGGTTTAATCTTCAGCATTGCCTGGGTCAGGGCTTGCATCGATGAGATCAACTTCTGCATCATGGCCTCGATAATCTCAAGGTATTGTCTGTTGCTGGGGCCTTCGTGATCATCCCCTGCCATGTATACAGTCATCTCATAAGAAATGGACGGGGCAGTGGACGCCGGGCTTTTTGTCTCCAATTCTTGTCGGAAGTGATCATCAGGAAGTGTGTCCTCTTTCTTGGATTCAGAGGGACTACTACCCCCAGCGTTGGAATCTACGTCATCTAGACGAGGGTGGCCACCTCCAGGGATATCAGAGTCCGTTTCATGGGAATCACCGTATTCTCGGAATGCCAGATTATTGTATAGGTCCGGGGGAGTACTACCCCCAGCTCGTGTAACCCTCAGGGGTCCTAAGGAAGAACTACCCCTACGACCGATAGCTTTTTCTTCTAGCAGGTACCTTGGAAAACACCTTCCATAGGTCCTCCTGGTAATCGTCTTCTCAATGCACTGGTTGATAGTGACAGACTGGAGGTGCTGGACTTCTTTTCTTCCATGGCGGAAGGATCTTTCTGAGAAGAATAGCATGAGGAAAATGGTAGCTCATCTTCCTCTGGTGTTTGTACCTGATCTCTGGGTTGTTGTCGACGAGGTACCTTTGGATGCAGTTGTTGGAATGCCGACTGCCTATTTGTGGGTACTTTTACTTTGTTGCAGCAACAGTTGATGATGATTTTGGCGCAGTGATGTCCTGGGGAGGATACTTCATGCGTCGAAGTTGTTTCCCTCATCTTGCGCTTGTGACTGATCACGTTACGCAAGTCAAATGAGGGTTGGTCCACCTTTGCACCTTTTTCGTGAGCACGGGTAGACAGAGCGCACTGATGCATAGGTGTTGCCTTTGCTCCCTGATCTAGGTTACGTTACAAGAACTTTTCCCAGATCGTCAATGGAAGACTTTTGAGATGGACCCTATCCATTTTGTCGCTATGGACTGGACGCATGGGTTGATCTTATATAGCTTTCCATCAGGGGACCGTATAATGGTTAGCGACGTCCGCTGATGGTCAGCCAACTGGACAGTTGCTTGATCTTGGTAAGCTCGCACTGCCCCAGACTTCTTCAAATTAGCACGCGTAGGCGCATAGTACGAAGAGTCCAAGTTTTGTTTTTTCTCAAAGTGGCACATGGGAGCATGGATGGATGAGATTCTGTCAAAGACAGAGCTTCTGGAGTGTTAGAGACGCATACGACTGAGTTGGAAGCCGCATACTTCTTTCTTCTCCGCATACTTCGTAGTGGCCGCATGGGCTGCGCGTTAACCCCCAAACTCTTGGCATCATATTATTTTTCTCTACCAGAGTTCGAGTGTCGAGCACTCTCCTTTTCAGGCAAGGAGGCTGCATGAGCAGGGACAACCAGAGTGGACGCATGCAGTGCTTCTTCAGTATCGGAGCGAGAGACATGGAGTACATACTCCGCGGTTGGGTGAGATGCAGCAGTCTTTGCTACCCATGTCCTGCGGGTCTTCAAGTGCTGAGAACCCTTCTGGTTGGAAAGGGTTGCCGCATAAGCAGTGAACGCATGATGTGCGGTCCCTGTGGTAGAGAGAGACATGGTGCACGTGCTTCGTAGTTGGGTGAGGCACAACTGCCTTTGTAACCCATATCCTGCGGGTCTTCCTAAGCTTTGCCAGCCTTAGAGAAGCGCTGTCCTCAGAGAGCATATCCTCGAAAGCATGCTGGTCGAAGCAAACCACCAGCATTCTTTGAGTCGACCCGATCTTGGCTGCATCTGATTATGCCACAACTTTTTTATCAGAGGAGAGAGAAGTCCCCAACAAAGTCGCCACCTTGTTCGCCATTAAATAAGTTTTTTAAAACTTTGTATTTAAGGAACGAAGAAGAGTACACAGAATCCTAAACATAATTGTCTAAGTATAATATTTTGTTTTGGGGTATGACAATGGACAATGAGTGCAATGACGGCTCCTTTACTCCGTTGACTATCCGACGGAGGACGAAGAGGCTTATGCTATTTCCATGCTTGGCGTTGTATGATTTATGTTTGTGTTTGGCGACCCTTCTCTGTCTGTCTCTTTGGGCAGGACGTCCGGGTATATATAGTCATCCTTGGGCGCGCATATGTTGGGCTGCATGGATGCTAGATGGTGCCATGTGTGCCTCCTTAATAGGGTATAGCTGTAACCATGAGCGAGCCAGGCTGTCACGTGGGCGCTTGTTGGGATCTTCTGTTGTTGAAGATCTAGGTGGTTCTCGTCCTTTGTGGATGTGACTCGGTCAGTTTTGACATGTGGCCCGCACTTGGTTGGAGAGAGCTACTTCAGTTGTAATGGCAAGACTTGGTCTTCATGAAGTCTGGGACACCTGTGGCCGGAGACGCATGGAACACATGGAATCTGAGACGCATGGGGCCAGAGACGCATGTAACGCATGGAGTCTGGGATGCATGGACTAGAGAAGCATGGATGCATGGAGTCTGGGACGCATGGGGCCATAGACGCATGGAGTATGAGACGCATGGGTTCCTTATTGTGCTATACATGTGGCACTGCACACTCGTCGATAGTGAAGTTTTGTGCTGACGTGAGACTTCTGTCGTTTAGTATGTTAATGTCTTTTGAGGCAATCAGAAAAATCTTTTTTGTCATGATTCTGTGTCAGAGACGATTCTGTTGACGGGATGCCATATCTGTTTCATCTGCGGCCAAGGCTGCTTCGGCTGATTGGGACGTATGGGTGTTGCTTTATTGGGCCGAAGGGTGATTATGCGGCCTAATTTATGCTGAGTCTGAGAGAGGGGGCGCATGATTTGTTGGACGCATGGATGCATATTTTTTATACTTCTACAATAATTACAGATAATTCGGGACCTTCAATGGGCTCGCTACTTGCACTAGAATGATCGTCGTCTTACCATGAATAGTCCAAAATGGTATGTCACCAATGACCTCTATATAGTTAGGCTGCATGCTAGTGATAATTGTTTGCAGGCCTAGCAAGTTAAAGCAAAGACGAATTTATGACACATTTATATATTATGAATGGTTAAATTGTTTGCAGGAAAGGATGGAAGCCTTGGATAAGATTTACTGTATCAAGTGACACACACACATGTTTATGAATTGTTAACTAATATATATGTTTATGAATTGTTAACTAATCCTGGAAAAAGTAGAAAGACTACATAATAAGTTTACTTGTTCTCACATGAATACCGTGTTGATTTAGGTGAGTCGAGTTAAGACTGCTCACCAGTGCATTCCCCAATGTGTTGACCCCCTCCATAGTTACGGGGAGTCGCTTGTCTGTTCCTAAGCGTTTGGAGCTTGATTGGTAACTTGGAGCTGTTCTTCTGGAATATGTTATTTCTTTTTGGTTTATAAAGGACATAATATATGAAACATTTTTATTTTATTATTTTCACAAATTGTAAGTCTTGTGGCATCGTTCATAGTAATAAGATACACTATTTGTAATTGAGTCATTCTTTTGGCCTAAGAGCCTTTGCAATTCTGCTGCAAGTTATCAATAAAGAAAATTATTTTCATATATCTTGTATCTTTCATTTTTTTTGCTTATTTTTTCTACTATAACTTTATTTCTGAGATATTTTTATCGACCGTCTTTGTTCTTTCCATGTACAAATATAATTTAGACATATAAGACATCATGTCCAGTGACGACTTTTGGTTATACGAAACTTGGGCGTGACACCGGCGGGGACTCCTCCCTGGCTAGGGTGGTCGGGTTATGGTGGTTGGTGGCCGCCTCCTCCACCTTCTCTACTTCTTCTTTAACTTCTTCTTTTTTTCACTTGAGTTCTTCAATCTCTTTCTCTCTCTCTCTCTCCAACTTTTTTTTCTAACTCCCTTTCTTCCTAAGGCATAAACAAAAGGGGGTGGGTGAAATAATGAGTTTGGTGTCAGTTATGGTATGTGTAGTGCACCGCTCCGGGTGGCGCATTATATGTGGACTTGTGGCTAATTTGACTCAGTCAAAATCGAGTATTGGGAAAACTTTTAACATCTAATCTTTATGGTATGCCATAGAACTATCATATACATGATTTAGAATTGGCGACAATTATGTTTGTGTTAAAATTGTGGTGACAGTATCTTTATGGTATGTCATATGATATCTTCACTGATCATAAGACCCTTAAGTATATATATTCACTCACAAGAAATTTAACTTGCACATAGGCATTGGTTGGAACTGATTAAGGATTATGACATACATGAAAACATTGTGGTAGATGCGTTGATCCAAAAATTTGTGGGAACGTTGTACATAATAAGCAAGGTTATACAAGAATTAGAAGAGATGTGTATCAAATTCCGAGTTTGAAACTACGGTCGCAATTGGCTCAACTGTAGCTAAGAGCCAAGCTTGCGAGAAACGATAAAGATGGTAAAAAAGGATGACATATTCATACAGAAGATGCGTGAGTTTATTTCAGGAGGGAAGGCAACCAATTTTGCGAAGTATAAGGCTAGAATATTGCATGTGAATAAAAGGCTATACATTCTAAAGATGAAGAGCTCAAAAAGGAGATATTGACAAAGGCTCATTATGCGAGGTACTCTTTACATTCAGGAAATATGAAGATGTATAAGGACCTGCACACAACCTTTTGGTGGCACGGTATGAAGAAGGATATGGCTCTCTTCGTGTCACAATGTATGGCTTATCAAATAGTAAAAACAGAGCATCCGTGGCTTGGTAGAGAGATGCAAAACCTTGCCATACCAAAATTGTCATGCCCCGCTCCCAAACTATGGAGATCTGGTACGTGAATACATCTCCAGGCTATGCAATAATACAATATATAATATTGTATTTGCGATTGTCGCCTGTAAATTTAAAAATATAGCACAGAGCAATTAAAAAACTTTTTATATATTACATGTTACATACTTAAACACAACAAGTTTCTCTAGAGTTCTCAAACCTTTAATTTACATATTGCAGCTACAAAGTGAAATATGCTGATTATCTCGAAGGGTTATCTTCCGTCGTCCATCAATAATGTATAAGGGTAGCACCTCTTCAGGGTTATCCTCTTCCCCTAGTGAATAAAACTAGGTCGTCGGAACGACAAGCAAGCCCTTATATCAAGAACGGTTAAATAAATAAAAAATAAGGATGTATTTGAAGGAAGAGTTCATGTTTGGAATAAGGAATAATTAACATGGAAACTAAATTATTTGTTACAAGTTTATATTGTTAACTTAGGATATGAGAGTTTTGTTTCTAATAAAACCTATTCTACCTGGTGTCAAATACACAATCACAGTCACAATCCACAGTACAATTTTCTATATGCCATGCTATTTAGAGAACGTATTTGGATCACAATATCACTTATTATCTCGGTAATAATCCTATATACCCAGGATCAGGTAAATTTTTTGGATGGACGGTGCTAAGGTTCTAGTCCCACGAGTATAGTGATATCCCTTGTTTCACTTTTATTTCCATAATTTCATACAAATTATAATCATAACAAGTGTCAAATTACTTGAGTTATGCTCAAGAATCCATTTTAACAAGTGTCAAATTACTTGAGTCATGCTCAAGAATTCATTATAACAAGTTTAGTAAGCTAAGCCTCACCTCAATCATCGTATGGCTATACGTATGTCGGAACTACTAATCATCATCACTTTTTAAATAATTAATTTTGTAAAGAGTTTGACTTTGTGATCCAAATGTTGTCTCCCACCCTAATACAATTCTATAGACACGAATTCACCTATCTAACACACAATTTAGGTTGAATTTATTATTTTAATTTTGTATCTCGTCTCGTGTATTAATAGTAACACGTTTCACGAGGATACAATTTGACAAGTTGTTCCACCTTAACAGAACATTTAATGTCCGATATTTACATAACCCATTTCGTGTGCTCCTGGCATCACGTCTAATGATAAATATTCAATTTAATCGGATGATTTCGAAATCATAGAATTTAATCTCCTTACCATGGAATATAAACATTATGATTATTGTTGCTCTTTTGTGCACGTGCAGATGTGACATATGCGTACTATAGTCTAATTTTCGAATCTAAGAATTTTTATGGTTCAAGTCCTTAATGTTAAATTACCAAAGTAATTTTGTAGTAGGGTCCAACCAAATATCATTTTTATGAAAATAACTATCTTAAGAAATTCGGTAAATTTTTGCAGTCTTCTTTGTATCCGAGACTTAGAAAAATTCACAATTGTAATATCAGACCCCGAGTAACCCTCCATAGATTTTTTGGTTCGTCGACTCCTTCGGTGGAATATCTCAACACTGTAAATCACACGCAGTAAATATATGTAGTAAAGAGAACTTTTTTAGAACTAAAATTTGCTTACTCATCTTTCTAACCATAATAATTTGGTGCTTGTTCCTGGTTGTTTAGAAATAAGTTTCAAATGATATGCACATTGCAAGATACTTCACAAATCCAGTCATAATCATAACTAAATAATCTTACATTCCTATGTACAAGCATAAATATTTATCAATATTCTATTCATAAGATAATGATCATTATGAATTATTATTATTTTGGAAACAATATCTATACTAGGATTTTGGTTAACTTTGAATATTTGAAATCCATAACTTTCCAAAGTATGATTTTTTTATTACATTATAGCAATTTCCAAGCAAATGGTAATACAAGTATTCCCTTGATAATTATATAATTTATCCTACTTAGCAAGATCCAATCATGACCCAACTAGTTTCTAATCAATACTCTAGTTATCATCTATAACCATTTCATTTGCCTTTTTCATTCCATGACTAACAAATAAATTTTTTTTATAGGAAGCTTATTTCAATCCCTATTAGAAAATTTGACATAAATTGGTTTTGTAATTTAATTCAAGTCCATATTTTGTTCGAAAAACTAACCAACCCAATTCTATACAATCCTACTAGATTTTTTCTCCACTTGTTCTTACTTTAATCAAGCCAATTTTGTTTGATTAAGCCCAAACTTTAGATGAAGGACAACAATGTATAAGCTAGAAAATTCATGTTTTCTCCATTCTTGAAAATAATAAAGAAGTTCCTAGTATAGGTAAATGTCCCAAAAGACCTACACCTTCTTCGTATTAATTTCAATGCTTGATATGTGCTTCTAAATACATCCTTTCATGATTGAGATACAGCCAACCACATAATGTTGTAAGAGATAAAACTGCGTATTAATCTACCCACACACATAAATACATATATATAAGTATATATCTTTGTTACTACCACATCATGAATTTAATTTGGACATGTTATCCATAGTATGAATCTATCACATAACATTATAAATATTCCAAGGCAACACAATTCCATTTCACCAAGTCATGGCTATGTGCCCATGTTGTGTTATTCAAATATTAATCATATTTGGAGAAATGTGACCCACTAGTCAGGATATAAAAGCTAATAATAATTATTCTAAAATTTCCTTTCATGACACGAAGACGAATGGATGATTCAAATTAAGGAAAAACTGTCTTGAGAAAGAAAAGGGGCTTGCCTTGCTTTAGGATTTTCCAAACTGAAATTGATTTTTGACTTCCTTGTGCCCTACCCAAGTATAACCTATTTCAAAAATTTCTTGAAGATATTACCATCCTTAATAATTTGACCTAGGTTAAAACTTGAAAATAAATTGGGTGATAGGGAGTTATACTCAAGGAGTGGTGGTGGTGTCTGGAGGAGGTCAGCGGCCGGCGGCGAGCGACGAAGTCACCACAGCAAGAGAAGCAACATCAACAATAGTCACAACAACAACAACAATGGAAAGAGAGGGAGATTAAAAATATGTGAGGAAGATAGAGAAGTAAGGAGAGTAAGAGAGGGAAGGGTGGTCGGCTGAATTGGGGAGGGAGAAAATACTCAGACTCTATTGATGAGTTAGAGTGAAAAGTCTGCTTCTTCGAATTTTATGATATAACGACTCTACCCATAGAAAAGATGTATCCTCCTATGGACCTTTAGCTCACTTCTTCTAAGCATTAACTTACATCACTAAAGCCTTCCATTGCAGCTAAAAAACTGCTATAGTACAATGCAAACTTCTAAGTCCTCTTGAGATATCTCATAGCTCTCTTCTTAGTATTCCACACCTAGATTGCTTGTGAACCGACTGAGCATTTCTACAAAAAAAGCTATATCAGCTATAGTAGCATTCATAACAAGCATCTTACTTCTGATAACACTTGAGTAATCCAACTATCTGGTGCTTTTTTCTTGATTTTGCTTCAGCTTCTTATCACACCTATAAAGAGTATCAAACTGCGACAGATCCCGATATCCATAATGTGTGAGAATCTTTTCTACGTAGTGAGCTTGTGATAGAGCAAGTCCAGCTTCTGTCCGGATGATCTTTATCCCCAAGATAACATATGCATCTCTCATATCCTTCATATTGATCTTGGACGAGAGAAACTTTTTTTTTATCTCTGTGACGTATTTTAGATTCGTACCAAGAATTAGCATGTCGTCCATATATAGACACACAATTACTCCACTTTCATCAACAAACTTAGTGAACACATACTTATCTGTCTCGCTGACCTTTTAGCCATTTAATCTAATCACCTTATCAAACTTCTCTTGCCACATATTTGGAGCTTGCTTTAGAACGTACAAATATTTCACAAACTTGCAATCTTTGTCTTTAAGACCATTCGACTCCAGATAATTATTATCCACGTAACTGGAGCATATGTATCAAAATAGTCAATCTCCTACTTATGAGAAAATCCTTTAGATACTAGCCTAGCCTTGAACTTATCAACTGTTCCGTTATCCTTCATCTTCTTCTTGAAGATCCATTTGCATCTAATAGGTTTTACTCCTTCATACATATTGGCCATCAACCACCTATTATTAGATGTTATTGAGTCAATCTCTTCATTACCAGCCTCCTTCCATAAGATATCTCTCGTCTTCATTGCCTCATCATAGGTAAGATATTTTCTTCTATATGACATGTGATAAAGTCTTATCCAAAGTTCTTCAACATCCTCACTCGCTTTGATGATAGTTCAGCGAGAACTGGTTCAAGGATTGTCTCTTCAACGATAACCTCCTCTTGGATTATATCTTCTTTGGAAGTATTTGTCTCCTCGGTGCTAATTATTCTTCAGAATATTCGCGAGAAATATATTTTTGTTCCTATCAAACTTCTCTTCAAAGAATTTTACGTCATGAGATTCAATGATATAATTTGATTCAATATCAAGAAACCTTCGAGCATCACACTTTTCGGCATAACCAAAGAATATTATCTTCATTGTACTTATTCCTAGCTTTTGAATGTTGATATCCGAAAGCTTCACATATGCCAGACACCCTACACTCGAATAACATTCAAGTTGGGTCTAACCTTGAAGCAGAGTTCATGAGGAGTAAGAACTGATTATGGTGATGCGACTAGCTTGCTGCAGTTAAACAAAGCACTATCGTGTCGATTCGACCGACAGCCTACGTAGCTCAACACTCTCACTTGATTAGCGGTCTTGCCTGAACACTGATTCTATTTTTCTTCAGTTCTGACCACTCTTCCACGACGGTGACCTAGATCCTCCATTTTTTTCCTATCACGCAAGATCCATAGTCTCAAATGGTATTATATTCAGAGTAAACATAGCCGTAAGTACAACTTCTCCTCAGAAGCATTTTGGAAGAATAATAGTCATCAACATAGAGTTTATCATCTCTATTAGTATCATGTTCTTTATTTCTGCTACTTTGATTGGGAAGAATTCTATGTTATTTGTAGAACAATACGAATTCAATGTAACAATATTCTCTGTCTCAATCACTTCTGAGTCTCTTGAGCTATTTTTCTATTTGAGGCTCTGCTTCAGCCTTGAAGTTCTTGAACCTCTCAAATGCTTCATGTTTTGATTTTAGAAGATAGACGAAAGCGTACTTCGAGAAGTTGTCGATTAAAGTAATAAAATACTTCAGCTCGGTCTTTGAGGAGAATTGTTTGAAGCCACAAATATCTGAGTACACCAACTCCAGACGTTCTATACTTCAGTTCACCATTCAGACAGCTTTCTTATAATCTTAGTCTGCGCACAGACTTCACACTTCTCTACTTTCTTACCCCCATATTTGGAGGTAAGGCCTATACTTGACATATTGTTAATTCTTTTATAATGTATTTGTCCTAGTCTATTATGCCAAAATTCAAGAGAATAATCAGAAGAAGACACTACATTAATACTTTCAGAAGGAGTCACAAGCTGTAATTTAAATATTCCTTCGGTACAGAAAGCTTTTTCGAAGTATGCTCCTTTATAAGATATCACTATATGGCTAGCATTGATGTCTATCCTCACGCTTGTGTTGCACAACAGACTCCTTGATATCAAGTTCTTGGCAATAATTAGTATGTACTTTATGTTCTCCAGGGTAAGTAACTTTTTTGAAGTTAGTTTTAACATTATTGTTCCGATCCCTAGAACTTCAACTTGAGATTTGTTTGCCATGGAGACTTTCTCAAAGCTAGGTTCGTAAGTGATGAAGAACTCTTTCTGTGAATACACGTGGCAAGATACCCCCGTGTTCATCTACCAGTCCGTATCCACGTCAGATGATTCAACCTGCACAATCATTGCAACCAAATTAAGCTCACCTTGCTATTTTGGTTTTGGTTTGGGCTTGGGCATACTGTCCTTCTTGAAATGGTCCTTCTTGCCAAAGTTGAAACAAGTCCCGTCGTTGTCAAACTTGGGCTTGAAAGAAGCTAACTTCACCTTTAGATGGTTGAAGTCCCTCTTCTTGTTGGTACATGAAGCCTTTTGCTTCCCTTTATTTTTTCTAGTTTGCACCATATTGGCCTTAACAAACTGTTTAGATAGTGTGTTCATCTTCATAAGAGCCCTGGCTTCAACTTCAATATGTATCCAACGTAGAAGATCTTCTAGCATGATCTCGATCTTCTTACAATACATATCCATTGTGAGGGAGCTTGGAGACAATGACCCCTACTATCTGATTGAGGCATGCCTTCTTCCTCAAGCTTTTACTATAACTTCATTATTTTCTTGACTTGAGACATCATCGTCTTCTCGTCTTCAAATTGCATCTTCATGAATTTGTTGAAGAGACATATCTTAGACTTCTTCTCATCATCTTTATATTGCTTCTCAAGAGACTCCCAGACGTCTCTTGCATTCTTTTTCTTGCTCTATGACTCTGCTATAGAATTATCCATGGAGTTGAGAATCAACAACTTGCAAAGTCTATTATCTCTTCTCCATTTCTCTTGTGCAGTACTTGCGTCATTCTTCTTTTGTGCATCATCTATTTCTGGAACAACAAGCTCTAAATCGGCCAACACATAGTCAAGGTTGATGAGTTAAAGATTCTGAGATATCTTCCTCTTATAGTTGTTATAATGTTCTCCATCGTAATTTTCAAGTATATGGAAACTTGTTCAGATATTGTTTTGAGATTGTTATTTCTGAAGGTACAGAGATCGTACAAACGTACGAGAAAATCAAAGATTACTACTAATTAATGCTCTTACTGATTTTATGTAATCATAAAACAAACTGACTCTAAAAAAAGAGTGCTAACAAAATGCTAGCAAAAAGTAGCTGCTACAAAAGGAAAATACAACGAAGAACACAAGAAAAAAGAAAGAACACAAAACTTTAGATCTTACTGGAGTGATGTAGATCACCGTTGCTCAAAGAAAGATCCGATCATTCCGTTGATTTGCTTCTAGGAACCAACAAGTTTAAAAAATAAAACATCTGGAACGCTCCTGTCACTTTTGACGTGGATCTCGAACTAGATGAACTCGACGAAGAATACTTCGTAGATCTTCAATGGTTGTTGCTAAGTATCCTCTCGGTAGTAGTATCTATTCTCTCTATTTGTGTCTCTCTCTTTCAAAGTGAAGAAAAGAGAATATATATATGGAGGCACGCCACAAACCCTAACAACTATTATCACCTTAATCCGAATATAATGCCTACGAATTAGGGGCAGTTATTAACCATTATCTCAAAATCCAAAAGGATACAGAGTGGTTAAAACCAAAAATTCACTCAAACAACCACACATATGAGTTTTCGCAGAAACAACCACTCGTGGACACGCGACACCCGTGCGGAAGTTCGCACTATTCCGCTATTCAGCTGCTCCACTGGCCACGCTGCTCCGTGCGGCACCCACGCAGAAACTCGCACAGAAACGAGCGCACAACGACGCAAAAACTTGCCCAAACAGTCATCTCGTATCCGATGCATACGTTCAAAGTGCAAAGTACGCCATCAAAGCGTCAGTTTGCGTCCTTCGCACAAGTCCGAGTCGCGGCTTAGCTCCTAAGAGATGTAACACAGAGAGTGACAAAAAACATAAATATTTATTTGAGGATTTGAAACTTGCATCTTTAGGAAAATACCCCACCATGACAACCATATGGACTACCATTTTTCATGTACACAAGTCAATACAAGGCAAAGCCTTGTATTGAAATACATACTCGGGATTCCAGAATAATTCTAGTGTTCAAGCTCAAAACCCCTCCAAAACTAAGACATGCTCAAGCTATGGGTACTAGTTGTTTCTGATATTGATATTGACATCATAGCTAAAGCGAAAGAAGGATTTATGTTATATTATTTATATTGATATTGAAATTTGATTTTCGTTGTAGTTTCTGTCTTCCGTGGTGCCTGAGGATGTTGATTTATCAAGATAAGAGGATGAATTTTAGAATGCCAAGTGAGGTTGAGGCGTCCAGATCATGATCGCACTTGTGATGAGAAACGGTGGGAGAATAATATTGATATTGGTGACAATTAATCCTAAAAGACGTCATTGCTGTTAACAGACTCCAAATAGATTAGAAGGAGTATATATCCGGACCAGTCTAGTGTCAAATCATCTAGTCAGAAGCGCTAGCAAATCACCTTCATCGATCAAGCATATTGTTCCTGTACTCCTATGATTGTGAAAATAGTGATGAGGTTAACGAAAATGTCTCATTGGCCTTGCTTCATAGTATGAATGTATCTCCTCAGCTGGGTGGTGGGTGGAATCCCTTCAATCATGTCATGTTACAAGTTGTGTGCACCATATCTAGCTACACGCTGCGGTGTAGTAATCGGTGGTGTCTGCCATTTGCTCGTTCCCGTTAGTCGATCGTTCGCCACTGGGAACAAATTAACATGGGGGAGGCAGACATGGAACGTAGAAGAAGAAGAAGTGAGTGCCATTTTCTTTTCTTTTCTTTTCCTTTTTCTTTTTCTTGTTTCTGAAGAGTCCAAGACATCTTTGAATGAACCCCTCAAGTGTCTGCCATCGACTTCACCTCCCACTGAGATCCAACCCCACGCAGGCAGCACACGTGCGGACATCGGTGGAAAGTGCATGCATGGCCGAGAGAGAGAGAGAGAGAGAGAGAGGGAGGGAGGGAGGGAGGGAAGGTCGGTCTCACATCGCACTCGCGATGCTACTGATTAGATTCATAGTACCAACTAAGGTGTGATTGATGAGTTCGGCTCGCTCGGCCAAGAGTGGGGCTCGGGAATGAGCTGTCTGTCGATGGCCTGCTCTGTACTCTCTCTTTCATAGAGCGTACGTACCACCATTGGGTGGGACTCATTGGGTGGGACGTTGATTTAAGTGTACTGTTCATTGGATCTTTTTCCTTTCCGTGGATCTAACCATACTAAGAAGAATAGAATACTAATTTTTGACATAACAGTGCAACCTAGTATTGCAAATAGGTTAGTATATACTTCCACCTGTCGGAGCAAAATGTTCCATTCGTCTATTTGCAAATATATACTTTTTAGCCAAGGTTATATATATATATATATATATATATATATATATATATATATATATATATATATATATATATATATATATATATATAGTATCGCAATTTCGAATCGAAGTATCAAATTTATTTGTATCAAAAAACAAATAAATATTAGTAAATTATTAACATTTTAAAAAAAATATTTTATACATTTATACATAATTTTAAGTATTTTAAGTATTGTTTTTTAGTATTTTTGAAATTGAATGAAATAGTAGTCACCCTTGTCGATTGATTTACATGTGATGGATAAGTTTTTCTTTTTTATATACTTTATGCCCTTACTAACTGGTCTTTGACCGAAAAAGATGCCTCTAATGTCGGTATTGGTCAGTATCGAGTATCGGTTGGTATCGAATCGGGACATATCAAACTGTATCGGTATGACCGATACTGCAACTATGCTTTTAGCATAAGAGGTGCATGCTATAACAGGAAACGTTAGCTGTGATCCTATAAATGTGATATCAAACCGACAGGCTAGCTAGCTAGTATAGATAAGTAATTGAGAAGAATGGAAATGTACATATTGCAACCTCTGTTAAAACACGTACATACATATATGCGTCTCAATCTTTCGGAGGTCAATCATTCTGCAAAAAATTTACTGTAGCAAAATTAAATTATATTAAATTATTGTAAACGAAACAAGTTTACTAAAATTAAAAATAAAGTCCCAGTCAGCCAACTGAGTTGACGGAAAACACAACGCAGCGAACACGTATACAAAAAAATCCAAATGTGGATCCCACTGTCCAATTTCTGCCAACACTATTGGCGGAAATTGGACAGTGGGGTCCACGGATTTTGTTGGGGTGGTTTGGTTTGGTTTGGTTGGTTTGGTTTGATTTGGTTTGTTTTATTAGTTTTTTTATTAGTTATATTTTGGTTTTTTTATTTAGTTTTTATTATTTACTTTAGTTTTGAAATTTGGTTTAAGAAAATTTACTTTAACGAAATAAAATTGAAATAAATTAATTGTAAAGAAAAATTAAAAAAAAAGAAAGAAACTGTTTGGTTTTTTAGAAAATTGTAAAGAATTTTTTTTTCCATTGCAATGTTTGATAAGAAAAAAAACTAAATAAAGAAAAAAATTTAAAAAAAAACTAGTATCTTTTTGTGTCCTCTAATTTTCTGTTTATTTTAATGGTTTAGTTTTTTTATATGAAAAAAAAGACAAAGTAAAGAAGAAAGACAAATAATATATTGGGGAATGATTTAGTTTTTATTTGGTTTAAAATTGGGTCTGGGTCTATGGATTGGTGTTGTTTTAGTAGTTGGTTTATGTCCAACAACTATTTCACAACTGCTCTTTCAACGGCTCTTATTTTTTCAACGTTCATATCCAACGTTCGTCTAACTATCGTTTCGAAGTTACCTATATAAAAATAGTATTTGTTTGATATAAGCATATCAAACATTGCAAACAAAATATTATTTTTTTTCATACGATTTTTTTTTTCTTTCCACACATGAGAAGCTCAGTTCAATATACAATCTTTGAAGTCCATTTTCTTGTTGCCATGGATCGAAGTATAACAATACTATGCTCGTTTTGTGGTGTACTAAATGGGTTAGCTTATGAAGGAGGTTTAGTTGAAGTTCTTTTAATTGATCGAAATATTTCGTTTGATAATTTACGTAATCTAATAATTGAAATTTTTTCTATCGACTATAAATTTTTATTGGTACATATTTATCTATCTAATTGTATAAATTTATTTAGTGAGAAATCGTGAAAATTTATTCTTGAAGTTAATAAACAATCACCGTATATTAATATTTTTGTGACTCCACCACCACCACCACCAAGAATTTGTAGTGCTCCTAGTTTTTCTCACCAAGTTATTTTATTTACTGAAGAAGAACATAGAGTAGATGATGGTAATACCGACGATGAAAATAGTGATGATTTAATAGAAAATATAGATGATGTACTTGATGATAATGTTGATAGTTTAAATAATTTATTCATTGGAAGAGAATTTATGAATCATCATGCATTTATAAGTTTTATTAGTGATATAGCAATTGCAAAAAAAATTGTTGCAGGGCTACTAGAAACAATGCCAGTGGAATTGTATATAAATGTAACGTTTCTAGTTGTAATTGGAGAGTGTACGCTAAAGCCAATGGCAACGACGAAACATTCGTCATTAGTACGCTAGAAAATGTACATTCTTATTTAAGTGGACTTACAACGAAAAATCATCCATTAGCGACAACTATATAGGTTAAGAATAAGATTATTAATAAAATTCGTGATAATCAGTCGTATAGTCCATCACATGTTATAAATGATATCTATAGGGAACACCGAATACATATTAAATATTGTAACGCTTGGAAAGCTAGATAAATTGCTCTATCAGAAATAAATGGTAGTTATATTGATGCATATAGTAGTCTTGAAGAGTATGCTTTTACAATCATTGAGACAAATTCAGGTAGCAGATGTTATATAAAGACTACAAAAAATAATAAGTTTCAAAGAATTTTTATTTGTTTCAAGGCATGCATTGATGGATTTTTAAGGGAATATTTACCTATGATTAGTACTGATGCTACATTTCTTTCCTATAAATTTTAAAGTATTTTATTTATTGCGTGTACTCATGATCCTAACTATCAATTATATTCAATTGCTTATGCTGTTGCTGAGAGCAAAAATACGGATTCTTGGACTTAATTTTTAAACGGTTTGAAAATATCTTTTGAAGGTAGTTTTAATGCGTGAGATACATTTTTTTTTATATCAGATAAACAGAAAGGATTTATAAATTCCATGCATGCTACTTTTTCAGAATCACCTCATTTTTATTATATTCAATATTTTAAACAAAATTTAAAACAAGTATGTAGTGTAAAACCCCCTTCCTAGAAAATCGTATATACTTTTTATTTATTAATTATTAAATTAAATTATAGTAATTAGGGGCTAAATAGGAGAAATAGATTTTTAATAATTTTTATTTTAGGTGTTCGGGCACTTAGAGGATTTATGGGACCATCAGGAATTTTTCGGAATTTATTACATGTAGGAGCCCCCTTGAGCATTTGCTAGCCTAATAGTGTGCATTATTATAATCTAGAAATTTTTCTATGAGTATATATATTAAATATATATACAAATATATATATATGCATATATTAATAGGAAAAGAAAAGATTAAGAAAAGAAATTATTAAATGAGAATGAATTAATAATAATATTAATATAGTAATAACACTAAAGCATAGCAAATGCTTTCAACTTGCTAGCAATTGCTAGCAAGCAAAGCAGCCACTTTAGCAATTCACTAACCAAATAGGACCCGCCCCTTTGCATTAGTCTTCAGCCAATTCCACCCAGGGACCCGACCCCCTTGGCCGAAGCATTCGGCCGCGACCACTCCCAATCCCCCTCTTCCCTATTATATATATATATATATTTCAAAACCCTAACCTAAATCTCCAGACCTCCTCTTCCCATCTAGAGCCGTCACCGCAGCCAGAGAAGCCCCGCCAAGCCATCCAAACCATCCCGACGACGCCGACCTCCCGCACTGCAAATTTCCACACGAGGCACCTTCGCTCCAGAATTGTTTCCCGTCGACTCGCTCAACCAAACTCCGTTCCGTCTTCACCGGTACGCTCACCCCTTAACCCTCTTCCATAGTTGTATTATAGCCAACCTCGGAAAACGTGTGCCCCTAGGTGAAAAACAGCGTCCAAAGTGGGCGGAACAGACCCAATTCTGAAATCGCAGAAAACTGCGGTGACCACCTATATTACCGAGTTCGTATCTCCCACCACAGAGATCCGAATTCGATGATTCTTTTTGATACCTGTAGAACACTTGACCTAGTTTATTTTCTGTTAAATAACCCTATGCTATTAGTTGCTGTGGACATAGTTAAATTCGTCACAAAACTGCGCGAACCCACTTTTTCCAGATTTTCAAAAGTTGGAAAACGGAGCGCGCTCCGCCAAACGGGATCGCCTCGCCATGTACCAAGTGTACCGAATGGTGCACGCAGCGTAACCGGACACGTGAAAATTTGTGGAGACTGATTCGGACGCGTGTGCGCGCCGGAATCAGGCGGTATCCGCAGACACATTCCGTGTCGCAACTTTTGTGGAACTCGCGCGTATTTTGTGCACGCTTGTCAGATTACGACGAAACTTGTGCCACTGGACTCGTGAAAATGCGATGGTCCTGTGACCCAATTTTCACGCAATTCTGAGATGGTTGACCAAATCGCCAATTGGCGGGCCCCACAGTTGACTTTTTGGACAAAATTGTGTTCGGCTCATCGGAATCCACAATTGGACATACCGTTGGGTTCGTATTGACATCTAGAGTTGTTTGACCTATAGTTTATCCCATTTAGAGACTGTTACCCTCGGCACGCTTTTCGGTGCAAAGTAGGCCACACGTGGACCCCACTTTTGTCCAAAATTACCGTTTTGCCCCTGTGTCCAAATTGGACGAAAGGGATGTGCTTTTTAGCTATTTTGCTTATTCCGGAAACGTTGATGATGTTTATTTCAGCATCCGGAGACGTTTGTTCGGAGTCCTTAGTTCCAGGTTCCGTGTCCTTGACATTTGGGCGCGTACACTTTACAGATTTCTTGCCAGGCAAGTATACCTTGCCATTGTACTGTATTTACCTTCCATATGAGGCATGTATGTTTATTTTTTGTTTATTTAGTTCATTTATTTTAACTGCTATATAAACTGCGCGTCCAAGGAAACTTGGGTGCAACGACGGTGCCGTCGTACTATGTTTTTATTTATGTATATGCATTGGACCTATTTTTTGAGACTACCCCATCTTCATGAGGCATTATATTTTATTGGCCATGACACTATTCTTACACGAGTGTGAGTCACATGTAGGACACGGACTTGCGTACTCGGCTGGCCACCGGTACGTATAGGTCGTGCGACGGATAGGGATAACTGCCAATAGAAACTTTGCATGCTAGTAGACCTGGAGGTTATTAGAGGTTTATCGTGTCATGGACATGACATGCTTAGAGCATTGGGTGGAGAGAACAACAAGTAAGGCATTTGGGCTCCTTTACACTTTTCCTTCTGTAACCCGGAAGCTCCACTGGAGATACGGGCGGTGATGACCCCTATACTACTTGGCGGGCCTCTGCCGTTCAAAAGACGACATGCCTTTGAGGCCCCTGGTTCTCCGAGAGAGTCATGCCAATCCCAGTTTTCAGCCAGATAGCCCACTTGGTGGAAAGTTGTTCTCAAACTGCATTCACATAGATAGTTAGGCGACCCCAATGGATGTTTACATTTCAGTACTTTATTGGCATGTACTTTTTGTATCTTGTTACGTCCCTCTGAGGACCTGGTCCCTTCCAGATATAGGTGAGCAGGAGTACCCGAAGGAGTATGGACCTGGACCTGACGCTACCTATCAGTCGGAGGCGATCTTACCTTCTGATTATATATGATTTATTGCAGCTGTTTAGAGATTTTAGTTGCTATTCTTTTCGAGACATTTATTCTTATATTAGAGTTTATTCTCTTCTCTCTTTAGTAGTTTATTATGGTCGATTTGCAGTGGATTTGTTTCCACCCGACTATCACACTTTGAGATTACTATTTGAGACTGCTTCTTTGATATTCAGTTATTGATTTCCATTATTCTATTATTTGTGCTGTGGATGAGATATAGAACTGCGTGTGACTTGTTGTGACATATATTACCACTGTGGATTGGATATTTATGTACAGCGTACGTGTGTATATGGTTTCCATATATTGAAGTTCGTATACATACGGCTGGCGTGTTACGTATTCCTAGTCCTACGTATTTTGGGACTGGGGCGTGACATATTTTTGTGGTGGCCCATGGAGGTCAAGAATATATTGTCTCGGTTACGTAACTGTACCGAACAAGCCTGCGTATAGGAATAGAGAATAAGGATCTCATCCACGCTTGATTGAAATACATCCTTCCTATTTAATGCTTGCATCCTGTTTGATTCCTGTACTTTTTCTAATCGTTTCTTACATCAACTGCAGAGAGATGGATATGCAGAATGGATGTACTGCCGCCAATGGCGACACAACTTCTGGAGTCAATGGTCAGACTCAAGGAGGGACCCCAACGATTTCTAGGCTTTCGGGACCAGATGGACAGACTCACACCCCAGTTCCATCTAATCTTTCCGCTTCACCTATTGGGAACCTTCCACCTGTCCCAGTACCGCAAGATGGCCAAGTGCAGATGTTCCAATTCTTTCAGATGATGATACAGGAACAGAGGCAGCAGGCAGCCGAGCAGAGGCAGCAGGCAGCCGAGCAGAGGCAAGAATTTTTGGCAACACTGGAGAGGATGGCTGCACATGCTACTGTACCAGCCCAAGTACTAGCTCTAGTACCTCGAGCTAGGGTTGGATCAGTAAAGGATTTTGTTCAGATGGGCCCAAGGCAGTACAAGGGTACTGAGAGCCCGGAGGAGACTGCCAACTGGATCACTCACACGCAGAAGCTACTGGAGGCATCGCAGTTACCCACGGACCTATGGATGACGGGTGTACGGACGCTTCTAGATGGTAATGCTCATCACTGGTGGGAATCCATGGAGCGCCAGTTGGGTACTTACCAGACTTAGGAGCAGTTCTTGGAGTGCTTTGAGGAAAAGTACTTCCCGGACACTGTCAGGGACACCTTGTATGATCAGTTTCTTCACTTGGAGCAGGGGAACCGAACCGTGGACGAGTATGATGCCGAGTTTAGTCGACTCAGCAAATATGGCGCTACTTTGATACCAAATGACTTGGCTAAGGCTAAGAGATTTCATCGAGGACTGACCCAGGAGCTACAACATTATACAAGCTCGCAGTCCCGAGTCTCTTACGCTGAACTACTGACAGAGGCCAGATTTCAGGAAACCATTAGCAGAGGAAAATGAGGTCAGCTGAGGACACAACAAGGATCAGCAAGGATACAGCAGGGACCAGTCAGGACACAACAGGGGGGACCCATCAGACGTCCCTTGACACAACAGCATTAGCAACACAGAGCCGGACCGTACCAGATTCCAGAGAAACCCCAATGTAATTATTGTGGGAAAATTGGACATATTTTAAGGGATTGTCGAGGCCGCTTAGGACAGTGTTTACGATGTGGTTCCGGACAGCATTTGGCAAGAGACTGTCCAAAACAGCAGACAGTGACACTACCACCGCCAGCACAGAGACTAGCGCTTCCAGCACCGAATTCAGCCCAGCAGATGACCGGACCGGGAGCACCTCGACTCCCAGCAGTAGGAGGATTTCAGAGAGGACCACCGCTACCTACTCAGGAGGAGCAGTATATGAGGACCGGACATGGACAGCCGCAGAGGAACGGGCGAGCTTTTGCATTGGAGGTAGATGACATGGATCATGAGGTGGATGTCATAGCAGGTATTATCCTTGCTTTTACTTTTCCTATTGTGATATTATTTGATACGGGAGCCACCCACTCATTCATATCATCTAGTTTTATTGCCAAACACAATATTGCTTCTACACCATTATCTAGTTGTGTTAGAATTCTTACCGGAGGAGGAGTTGTACCAGTTAGTCGAGTTTATAGATCGGGCCCTATAGTGATTCGTGGCAGAGAGATGAACGCCCAACTCTTAGTCCTTCCTATGCCGTCTTTTGACATTGTGCTTGGAATGGACTGGCTAAGCAAGTACCATGCTTTCTTCGACTGCTTTGGAGGAAGCATTCTTTTTAAGGTACCAGGCCAGCCTGAACTTGAGTTTGTCCGAGGATCCACAGAAATCCTTGATGGTATGCAGCTCGCAATGGACGATGTTGTCTATCACCCTATTATTTCAGAATTTTTAGACGTCTTTCCAGAGGATTTGCCAGGACTACCCCCAGACAGAGACGTAGAGTTTTCAATTGAACTAGCACCCGGAGCAGCACCTATAGCATCGCATGTTTACAGACTAGCGAAGAAGGAGATGGACGAGCTGAAGGCACAGTTAAAAGAGCTAGAGGAGAAAGGTTTCATCCGACCGAGTGCATCACCCTGGGGAGCACCAGTGTTGTTTGTACCCAAGAAGGATGGGTCAGTGCGTATGTGCATTGACTACAGAGCCTTGAATGCAGTGACAGTGAAGAACAAATATCCATTGCCACGCATTGATGACCTGTTTGATCAACTCAGTGGAGCTAAGGTATTCTCGAAGATAGATTTGAGATCGGGATATCACCAAGTGAAGGTACGGAAGCAGGACATTCCAAAGACCGCATTCAGAACAAGATATGGGCACTACGAGTTTTTGGTCATGCCATTTGGATTGACCAATGCTCCAGCGATCTTCATGGACTTGATGAATCGAGTCTTCCACCAGTACTTGGACCAGTTCGTGGTCTTCTTCATAGATGATATACTTGTCTATTCGAAGAGCCACGAGGAGCACGAGGAGCACCTGCGGATTATTCTAGAGACTTTGAGGAGAGAGCAGTTATATGCTAAGCTCAGCAAATCTGAGTTCTTCTTGGACAGAGTTTCATTTCTTGGACATGTTGTTACAGGAGATGGTATTTCTGTTGATTCAGAGAAGATCTCAGCAGTTGAGACATGGCATGTTCCTAAATCAGCAGCAGAGGTGAGGAGTTTCCTTGGACTTGAGGGATATTACCGACGGTTCGTGGAAAACTTCTCAAGGATAGCGGCACCTATGACTCGCTTGACTTGTAAGGATCAAAAATTTATATGGACTGACGAGTGTCAAGCAGCCTTTGAAGAGTTGAAGAAGCGACTGACTACAGCACCAGTATTGACAATTTCGTCAGGATCAGGAGGTTATATGATCTACAGTGACGCATCAGAAAAAGGCTTAGGATGCGTATTGATGCAGCATGGCAAGGTGATTGTATATGCATCTAGGCAGTTACGAGTACATGAGAAGAATTATCCGACTCATGACTTGGAACTTGCAGCCGTTGTATTTGCCCTGAAGCTATGAAGACATTACTTATATGGGGAACGAGTGGAGATCTATACAGACCACAAAAGCCTCAAGTACGTCTTCACGCAGAAGGAGTTAAATATGAGGCAACGTCGATGGCTCGAGTTGATAAAAGATTTTGAGATAGAGCTACATTATCATCCAGGCAAGGCTAACGTGGTAGAAGACGCGTTAAGCCGGAAACCAACAGCTTACTTCTTGACAGCACAGAGGGAACTATTGGAGGACTTGCAAGAGCTTGGCATTGAAGTGATACTACCCGGAGAAGATGGGACACTAGCCAACTTGCAAGTACAATCATCATTGGTAGAGAGGCTTAAGGCTTCTTTGCCTACAGATGCCAGATTCAGGAGGCTGAAGAAAAGGACAGAGGTCGGAGAGCAGACCGGATTGCGCATTCACGAGGATGGGGCATTACGATGTGGTGATCATCTTTATGATCCAAATGGAGAGATTCGACAGGAGCTGATGGCAGAGGATCATAGTTCGATTTATTCTATTCATCCTGGAGGCACCAAGATGTATCGTGACTTACGATAACACTTTTGGTGGCATGGGATGAAGAGAGAGATAGCTCGCTTTGTAGCTAAATGTCTGGTATGTCAACAAGTGAAGGCGGAGCACCAGAGGACAGCAGGATTATTGCAACCACTTCCGATTCCAGAGTGGAAGTGGGAGCACATCACTATGGACTTCGTCACGGGTTTCCCTAAGAGTCCAAGTGGGAGAGATGCAGTGTGGGTAATAGTGGACCGGCTCACCAAGTTAGCCCATTTTATATCTTTTAGAGTGGGTCAGTCTACAGAAGCTTTAGCTGACTTATATATGAGGCAGATTATGAGATTGCACGGCATACCAGTCAGCATTGTATCAGACAGAGATTCACGCTTCACATTGCACTTTTGGAGGAGCATGCAGGAGAGTCTTGGTACTCGTCTGAAGTTCAGTACATCTTACCACCCGCAGACAGATGGGCAGTCGGAGCGTACTATTCAGACCTTGGAGGACATATTGAGGGCTTGCATGTTAGACTTCGGAGGATCATGGGAGGACCACCTACATCTTGTAGAGTTTTCTTACAATAATAGCTATCAAGCGAGTATTCAGATGGCTCCGTTTGAAGCATTGTATGGAAGAAAATGTAGGTCTCCTGTGTGTTGGAGTGACGTGGGAGAACGTCAGATTTTGGGACCCGAGTTGGTGGTCAACACCGTAGAGACAGTCAAGAAGATTCAGGGACACTTGCGAGCAGCGCAAGACAAGCAGAAGCAGTGGGCAGACCTTCATCGTCGTCCCTTGGAGTTCAAAGAGGGCGATCACGTATTCTTGAGGATATCACCGACCAGAGGCACCATCCGATTCGGAGGGCGCGGCAAGTTGAGTCCAAGCTATATTGGACCATTTGACGTGCTCGAAAGAGTTGGAGAGGTGGCATATCGACTTGCGCTACCACCTTCACTGGAGGGAGTATATGACGTATTCCATGTGTCGCAGCTGAGGCGATATGTGGCAGACAGCAGTCATGTTCTTGACCATTCAGAGATCACCATTGGGCCGAGCTTGTCTTACCAAGAGCAACCCGTGGGAATCCTTGATCGTCGAGAGAAGGTGTTGAGGAACCAGTCTATTCCCTTGGTTCGCGTAGCATAGAGGCATGGCGCGCCAGGAGAATCAACTTGGGAGCGCGAGGACAACATGCGCAAGCGTTTTTTGAACCTATTCGCAGACCAAGGTATGAATTTACATTGTTAATTTATGTCTTATACCATCCTTGCATTCTATCGTGGCTTAATTTTAATTTCGAGGACAAAATTTTTACAAGTTGGGTAGAATATAAAATCTCCTTCCTAGAAAATCGTATATACTTTTTATTTATTAATTATTAAATTAAATTATAGTAATTAGGGGCTAAATAGGAGAAATAGATTTTTAATAATTTTTATTTTAGGTGTTCGGGCACTTAGAGGATTTATGGGACCATCAGGAATTTTTTGGAATTTATTCCATGTAGGAGCCCCCTTGAGCAGTTGCTAGCCTAATAGTGTGCATTATTATAATCTAGAAATTTTTCTATGAGTATATATATTAAATATATATACAAATATATATATATATATATGCATATATTAATAGGAAAAGAAAAGATTAAGAAAAGAAATTATTAAATAAGAATTAATTAATAATAATATTAATATAGTAATAACACTAAAGCATAGCAAATGCTTTCAACTTGCTAGCAATTGCTAGCAAGCAAAGCAGCCACTTTAGCAATTCACTAACCAAATAGGACCCTCCCCTTTGCATTAGTCTTCAGCCAATTCCACCCAGGGACCCGACCCCCTTGGCCGAAGCATTCGGCCGCGACCACTCCCAATCCCCCTCTTCCCTATTATATATATATATATATATATATATATATATATATATATATATATATATATATATATATATTTAAAAACCCTAACCTAAATCTCCAGACCTCCTCTTCCCATCTAGAGCCATCACCGCAGCCAGAGAAGCCCCGCCAAGCCATCCAAACCATCCCGACGACGCCGACCTCGCGCACTGCAAATTCCCACACGAGGCACCTTCGCTCTAGAATTATTTTTCGTCGACTCGCTCAACCAAACTCTGTTCCGTCTTCACCGGTACGCTCACCCCTTAACCCTCTTCTATAGTTGTATTATAGCCAACCTTGGAAAACGTGTGCCCCTAGGTGAATAATAGCGTCCAAAGTGGGCGGAACAGACCCAATTCTGAAATCGCAGAAAACTGCTGTGACCACCTATATTGCCGAGTTCGTATCTCCCACCACAGATCCGAATTCGGTGATTCTTTTTGATACCTGTAGAACACTTGACCTAGTTTATTTTCTGTTAAATAATCCTATGCTATTAGTTGCTGTGGACATAGTTAAATTCGTCACAAAACTGTACGAACCCACTTTTTCCAGATTTTCAAAAGTTGGAAAACGGAGCGCGCCCCGCCAAACGGGACCGCCTCACCGTGTACCAAGTGTATCGAATGGTGCACGCAGCGTAACCGGACACGTAAAAATTTGTGGAGACTGATTCGGACGCGTGTGCGCGCCGGAATCAGGCCGTATCCGCGGACACATTCCGTGTCGCAACTTTTGTGGAACTCGTGCGTATTTTGTGCACGCTTGTCAGATTGCGACGAAACTTACGCCACTGGACTCATGGTAACGCGCTGGTCCTGTGACCCAATTTTCACGCATTTCTGAGATGGTTGACCAAATCGCCAATTGGCGGGCCCTACAGTTGACTTTTTGGACAAAATTGTGTTCGGCTTATCGGAATCCACAATTGGACATACCGTTGGGTTCGTATTGACATCTAGAGTTGTTTGACCTATAGTTTATTCCATTTAGAGACTGTTACCCTCGACACGCTTTTCGGTGCAAAGTGGGCCACACGTGGACCCCACTTTTGTCCAAAATTACCGTTTTGCCCCTGTGTCCAAATTGGACGAAAGGGATGTGCTTTTTAGCTATTTTGCTCATTCCGAAAATGTTGGTGATGTTTATTTCAGCATCCGGAGACGTTTGTTCGGAGTCCTTAGTTCCAGGTTTCGTGTCCTTGACATTTGGGCGCGTACACTTTACAGATTTTTTGCCAGGCAAGTATACCTTACCATTGTACTGTATTTACATTCCATATGAGGCATGCATGTTTATTTTCTGTTTATTTAGTTCATTTATTTTAACTGCTATATAAACTGCGCGTCCAAGGAAACTTGGGTGCAACGACGGTGTCGTCGTACTATGTTTTTATTTATGTATATGCATTGGACCTATTTTCTGAGACTACCCCATCTTCATGAGGCATTATGTTTCATTGGCCATGACACTATTCTTACACGAGTGTGAGTCACATGTAGGACCCGAACTTGCGTACTCGGCTGGCCACCGGTACGTATAGGTCGTGCGACGGATAGGGATAACTGCCAATAGAAACTTTGCATGCTAGTAGACCTGGCGGTTATTAGAGGTTTATCGTGTCATGGACATGACATGCTTAGAGCATTGGGTGGGGAGAACAACAAGTAAGGCATTTGGGCTCCTTTACACTTTTTTTTGTAACCCGGAAGCTCCGTTGGAGATACGGACGGTGATGACCCCTATACTACTTGGTGGGCCTCTGCCGTTCAAAAGACGACATGCCTTTGAGGCCCCTGGTTCTCCGAGAGAGTCATGCCAATCCCAGTTTTCAGCCAGATAGCCCACTTGGTGGAAAGTTGTTCTCAAACTGCATTCACATAGATGGTTAGGCGACCCCAATGGATGTTTATATTTCAGTACTTTATTGGCATGTGCTTTTTATATCTTGTTACGTCCCTCTGAGGATCTGGTCCCTTCCAGATATAGGTGAGCAGGAGTACCCGCAGGAGTATGGACATGGACCTGACTCTACCTATCAGTCGGAGGCGATCTTACCTTCTGATTATATGTGATTCATTGCATCTGTTTAGAGATTTTAGTTGCTATTCTTTTCGAGACATTTATTCTTATATTAGAGTTTATTCTCTTCTCTCTTTAGTAGTTTATTATGGTCGATTTACAGTGGATTTGTTTCCACCCGACTATCACACTTTGAGATTACTATTTGAGACTGCTTCTTTGATATTCAGTTATTGATTTCCATTATTCTATTATTTGTGCTGTGGATGAGATATAGAACTGCGTGTGACTTGTTGTGACATATATTACCACTGTGGATTGGATATTCATGTACAGCGTACGTGTGTATATGGTTTCCATATATTGGAGTTCGTATACATACGGCTGGCGTGTTACGTATTTCTAGTCCTACGTATTTTGGGACTGGGGCGTGACATGTAGACTGCCTTATTTTCATCGTAAATTAGACTACCTTGCAAGATGTTATAATGAGACAGATGCGAATATTTGCTTTGAAACAATTAAGGCTGAAAACATCGATGTTTACAATTGGCTTGTTGGAGTAAATGATGAAACTTGTGTTTTATCACCCTGGATAATAGCTTATTCTCCTTGTCCTAGATTAGATATTAACACGTCGAACCTTGTTGAATGCTTCAATAACTGGGTTAAAAACTTACGCGATAAACCAATAACAACACTACTTGATGGTATTCGAGCAAAAATTATAACACTTCAGGACAAAAATCGGCAAAAAGCTAAAAATCTTGCAACTGATTATTGTCCGAAGATGTTAAATACTATGGCCAGTATCACAAGAAAAAGACACCAGCTGCAAATATTGAGTATAGTTGGTTATTTGTTTGAAATAATAGATCGTGAAACAAATAGAACATATGTTGTTAACTTAGATGAAAAATATTGTACATGTTTTAAATGGTATCATACTTGTCTGCCATGTGTACATATATGTTATGCTTGTAATTCTTAAAATATTAGTATCGAGAGTTTTTATGCAGGTATTTTTTCCAAAGAAGCATTTAGAAGCGTATATGAGCCGCACTTGAAGCCAATTCTAGTCCCTTACAACATTCAAAGTACATTGGTTATAGGCGACATTGGAGTACCAGATGTACGACGGAAAGAGGGAAGACCAAAGAAGAACCGTATCATGACGAAGGATCAATCTTCAAGAGTTCTCCGATGTAGCAACTGTAATAGTTTAGGACACAATCGAAGAAGATGTACCAACCAACAAAGATAATAAATGCATTGTTATATATTTTCTTAGAAAATTTAAAAGTTCATTGATGTAATTTTATTTCTAATAAATAAATTTCTAATAAAACCTAGCAGTACAAGATTTTCATTCTCTGCCTCTTGCCATCCTGTCATAATACTTATGAGGCCTTGGCATAAGACCAAGTCTATTTCTCCTTGCTACTGTATCCTCGGGTCTCTCTCCTGGCAATGGTGCCCATGGGTCAAATTTATCAGTCTCCTGTGTCTGCACCGGCGCTGTTGGAGTCATAAATAACTGAGTAGCTGTATCAAACTGGGGTGCATCAAATAAAGAAGTGGCCATCTGCGTATAATAATCCTAATAGTCACCACTAGGCTGTGACGTCCCCTCGCCCGTCTCTCGGTCCATCTGTGGGATACGTGCCTGTGACGTCCCCTCGGCCGCCCACTGATAAGTGTCCTGGCTAGCCCACTGGAAAGTGCCCTGGTCAGCCCACTAGGAAGTGTCCTGGTCAGCCTATTAGGAAGTGTCCTGCTCAGCCTGCTGAGGGACCTCTTCATCTTGTTGAGGTGGGCTATCCATATGCCAAACATGATTATACTTTCTACACGGACGTGCTTGCCTTGAGGATAATCCGGTAGAATATGTAACAGAGGGTTCAGGGGAGTCGGAATTGCTTGCATATCCTCCAAAAATGATCTTACTCCTGTGCTCAACGAGTCTCTTATTGGATGATTTTCACATGCTATATTCAAATTTGGAAGCTGAAATATTAAGTAGAATCCCATTAATTCATATAAAGAAACTATGGAGACAAATATTTTTATCAATAAATTATGTACCTTCTCAATTACACGTTGATACCATTCACCATAACTAGCATCATCAACGGCCCAATGTTGGAATCGCAACTTCTCATATCGGTAGGATCGGTTGCTGTTAAGAGGAGCTCCCCATCAAGATCTATAGACAATGTCACCTAATACTACACCATTTAAACAAATATGAGCGTATAATTTCATATAATTTTGAAAATTTTATTTTGTTCAACTTTTTAAATAACTTACCCTCATCTATAGAGTCCATTAGTTGAGACGACTGTACCGCGGACTGTGTCTCCAATATAGAATTCCACTGTAGAATCATTTTGCTTGCTCTTTTAGTTGCACTCTCTACTACAGTTTAAACATGGTGGCTCATCGAAAATCTTTTGTTTCACCCAGAATTGTTGCATAACACGATCAGCTGGATGATACATGATTTTACCGTCGAATATTAGGAAACAACTATAGACAATAAGGTCATAGGTTGTTGTTTGAATTTCAGTAGGATTATGCTCACGCCGGTACAGACAAAATGTCACCTATTTTATGACAAAAAATTATAAGATAATGGTCATAATGGCTTTATAAAATAATAATACAGATATTTTACCTCGTTATACTTCAATGTATCAAATTTGCCCCGGCATAAAGAAATAACCGCATGTTCACAGTGTACTGGATCTCCTGTATCCGTAGTCCATCGTAAAGCTGACGGGAAGACACCATCGTCGGTATTAAAGCGGGAGACTGACCTGCCAATATAAAAGTGCTCGTAGAACCAAACCTAGAAAATACGAGCATATGATATAAATGCATACATTTTCAATGTAAATGGAATTTAGTAAAAAAAATTTATATGATATAAGTGCACATATTTTTATACCTGTATTAATGTCGCGCAACCACTTAAATTTACCTTCGTTGCATTAATGTCTTCAAATTGTACAAAATCTGTCATAGAACTATATAAATATGCCAACACTAACGCTCCCCAAGCGTGGTACGTAGGTGCGGCCAGGTCTACCGAAGGGAGGGTGACTACACAGACAGGACGGAAGTCAAAGGCGAGCTAACTGAGTAAAAGAAGGTGACCAGAGGGAGGACTAGGAGAGCCCGGAGCACACTGTCTGAACCATCTTTCAGCTAAGGTAGAAAACGTAAATCAACTAAATCTGACGAGTCTAAAATAACATTCCGCTTAATAAACCTAGCAAGTAGGCTCTGGTGCAAGCAATGACCTAAACAAATGATGAAGAAATGATATGCGTTAAACTAAATTAAAAATATATTACGTAAATAATAACATAAGTTGCAAAAAAATTATACTTACCCGATCCTCATCCACTGAGATAACTTGATTACCAATACGATATAGGTGCAAAAAGTTGTGTCGGAGCCGCGTAAACGTCACAAGATTTTTACTAGGTTTATTACGCGGCGCCTCCACACCTAGGTACTACGTAATCATAGTGTCGGCAAAAATTGATTTATCAAATATTATAGGTTCACCGGTAATAGGTAAACCTAAAATATTTGCCACATCTGCTAGAATAATAGTCATTTCTGCGAATGGTAGCTGTAAGGTATTTCGTCCGGGCCACCACCGCTCAACTAAACTGAAGATTAAGTCTCTATCGTGTTGCATAAAATGTATCTTGTCAACATAATAAAAGCCAAATATTTTCAACAGTGTCACCTGGTGGTCGCTCAACCTCCAATACCCAAGTCTGCTATCGTGACGTCACGAGACATGTTCTCGGTACCTTTCATCATTAGTATAATATTGCTATATATGAAAAACATAGACGATGTTATTAGTAGACATGTACAAAATATCATTCATATTGATTTACACAATTAAATTTTATTGTACTTCCCATAAAATACCAAACTAGATATATGTTTCGCACGTTGCTGGATTATTAAATCCGTAGTAGGCCCTCCAGGAATACGTTCGTCGTTTTGGCTGCCCATATGTACAATTATGATTGTCAAAATATATATTTTGGCTGCCCGTCGTTTTGCACGTTACATAACTTAAATTCACTAAATAAACACTAGTATCCTAACATTTAAAAAATAAAAACTAACATAAAATTATTGCATATATAAATGAGAGTATAAATGAAGGAGAATAGAATAGAGACCTTTAACAATATGGATTGTGTGTGCTCACAAACACTGTTGTGTCCACTTGCAAATGAGAGAAAATGAAGGCTGCTCGAATTGCTGCTATGTGCTCACAAGGAATGTTGTGTCTTACTTCTTAGTGCACTCTGTTCTTCTTCCTCCTCCTCTTCTTATAACTCACACCTCCCACCAACTTCTACTCTTTATTTCATTATTCCTCTCCTTTACTTCCTTCCTCCACGAGACATGTCTCTTCTTCTTTTTTCTTTACTCTCTCTCTCTCGTCTCTTCTTCTTTTTTCTTGTCAAGTCTCTTCTTCTTTTTTCTTGTCAAGTCTTTTGTCTCTCAGTATTTTTGTTGTGTAATCTTTCTTGGCTCTTCCTCGTTAAACCAAACCGAAGAACATTACCCCCTTCCACGTTAAACCAAACCGAAACAATAGTCATTGGACATAAACCAAAACCAACTCCTGAACCAACATCAATCCATAGACCCAGATCAAATTTCAAACCCAAATAAAAATCAAACAAAAATCCAAAACTAAACTAAATAAAAAAAATCAAAATCCAAAACAAAACTAAATAAAAAAAAACTAAATAAAAAAAATTAAAACATAACTAATTAAAAAAAACTAATAAAACAAACAAATCAAACAAACCAAACCAAACCAACCAAACCAATCTAAACCACCTCAACCCAACCCGCGGGCCCCACCGTCCAATTTCTGCCAACATCACAATTTCGGCCAACAATGTTGGCAGAAATTGGGTAGTGGAGTCCATATTTGGATTTTTTTTTTATACGTGTTCACTGCGTTGTATTTTCTGCCAACTCAGTTGGCTGATTGGGTCTTTATTTTTAATTTTAGTAAACTTATTTCGTTTATATTAATTTAATATAATTTAATTTTGCTCTGCAACCTGAGAATGGTCCATAGTTGGTGTAAAAAGACCAAATAAGTAGTCGATGCCTGAGCCAAGTTAAAATTTGCAGCATGCATGGTCTACCGAAGTCTGTGGCAGAAGAAACTCAGAGACAGCAAACTTGTACCTCTAGAAGTTTAATCACAATGAAACCACTTCACCTTTCAGATGAACCCACAATTATATTGTCACCCATGTTTTTCTGACGAAGCCCAACACACTCGATGTACATTCCCAAGTGATCTAGTGGAAAATAAAATAAACAAATACTGGTTACAATCCGCTTTTAGAGGTAAAAATCTGCGTGTCAGATGATCGCACACTCCATGTGCATTGAACATTATGCTCGTTTCGAAAGGGAGCCCAAATGAAACACAACTACAGTAGAGGTAGTTGCGCAAGTTGGGTCCAGTCAGAATTTGGGAACAACATAGGTGTGGACATTCCTAAATCAACATTCAATATTCGTGTTAATCAAATTTGGACGACCAAAAATATTGTTAGAATATTTTAGAGATTTCAAATGACTTAAATTAGTTTTTTTTTTTTCAACCTATATATATGTATTGAGGGTGGTTGACATGAGAAGCTCATACGGGAGATTCGATGGTGCAAGTCTACAGAAAATCTAAGAGAAGATCCGTACTTTGCTTTTAGGACTCCACATCTAAGACAGTTGGAAGAGATCTGTTCAGAGAATCGTTTTCTTTATGCAGGAAGATCACTACTGGGTTGGGTGAGCGATTTCATTGTAATATTTGTCTTTTTTTTGAGTTTGGTGAGGGGGTTGAAAATTTGGACAAAGGGTTCAACATATTTTTATCAATCATGTATCTTTTCAGGAGTTATAAAGATTAGGATTTGTCCGGGTGACATAGTCATCGAAAATACTGTATTTTATCTATATTTGTGCTTATGTTAGACATTGGTTCATTTTATTTAGGTGGGTTGATATCACTTTTGCATCCATGTCTGTGGCCAACTCCGGTTTGGGTCACACAATGTTTCCAACAATTGATATTAGAGCTCTCAGGTTCTTAAGAGGGAATGTGCAACCACGTCTACGGAGTAGATGAACACATGCATGATCACTCTTATGGGTGGAAACTAAGCGATTTGGAAGCCAAGGATAAATGATCTACTCTGGTGCAAGAATTTGCATAGTCCGTTGGAGGGTGACAATGCCAAACCTTCAAACAAATCTGCTGATTTGTATGGTCTATTGGATCGAAAGGCCATCGAATTTATCCGCCAATGGCTGGACGATTCGGTGTTTCATTATGTGTCCATGAAGAGTTCGGCAAACTCATTTTGGGAGAAGCTGCATTCGCTATACGAACGGATGACGGATGGCAACAAGGCATTTTTTATTCGCCAACTGTGTCAACTCAAAGTATACGGAGGGTGCCCCGGTGGCATAACATCTGAATGAGGTTTAGGGTATCATCAATCAGTTGTCTGCGATAAAAGTTGGAACACGTTGGTGGTGTATGTGAGAAACTTTAGGCCTGATGGAGTTGTCACGATGGAGGTAGTCAAAAGCAGTTTATTGAACAAGGAGGTCCGACATAAGTAGATTGAATTATCGCAAGAGTTTGCTCTAGTTTCTTCTTACGTGAATAGAAGACTCTAGTCATAGGCAAGGACATAGGAGAGTTCTCGGGATCTTATAAGTATGGACCGCAATGAGGGCTCTTATCACTGTGGCGAACATGGCTATTTTAAAAGGATCTGCACAAAGCTAAAAAATAAGAAGACTAAAGGGAAGGATGATCCGATAGAATTTATGTCTTATCATTGTAGTGACCAACATAGAGGAACCTTGTAGCATGTGTCATGACAATATTTCATTCTCGAACACGAGGGCATCGTATCACGTTACTTCGCAGAGGAGGATCTTTACGTCATACCGAGGTGTCAGGTTTGGACGTGTGAAGATGGCCGACAAGGGGACGACTGCAGTTGTGGCTTCAGTGATGTACACTTGACAATAGAGATTGACAAGAACTCGTTCTCAAGGGGTTCATCATCTACCGAGTTTGCGCTACAACTTGGTTTAGCTAGAAAAGTTGACAGATGATGGTTGTCGCAGTATGTTTGGGGACAAATTTTGGAAGCTTATGAAAGGTTTCCAACTTCTGGCTCGAGGAGATATATGTTGTGGTATGTACATGCTCAATTCACTGAAATGTGTAGACATATCACATACATCGAATGGAGGCTCGAGAGATATTTGACAGGAGTTTGTGGATCGTCAAAAACTTTCTTTGGGAGGTCTTAAAGATGATTTGAAGGATACGAAGGATTCGGTTCGTTGAGACAAAGAGATGAATAGAGATGAGACAAAGATTGAGGGTCAGTTTGTTGGTCCTATGACAACTGGTTAGTCTCCAGGAGGGTGTTATTCTACGAATCCGATTTTGATGACATGGTTTGCCAATACGTCATGAAGCAACGTTGGTTTCAGTTGTTCGAAGCCAGGAAGAAGATTATGGTGTGTAGAAAAATCAATTCGAGGCTGGCGCATCTCCATTTGCACAATTCTGCGGGAGTTATGGGTCATCGATGATGTGTATAGTATATAATATTCTGCTCGGGGATGCATATGTATGGGTGGGCTTCATTGTAGGACACGAAGGTGGGCAGGTTCATAAGCTTAAATCTTGAGGGAACCACACCTTCGGCTTGGTTGGGCCAACCAAGGGTAAAGAAGCTCGTCGGAACATGAGCACATTTTGTTTGAAGATGAAAACCAGGGACAGACAACTAAGATTTTCGATGAGAATGATCATTAGGGACTTCGGTCAAGGCCAAGTTATTAATGTCGGAAGGATCCCATGTACATAAAGTACTATGCATGACAACTAGCATCGACGTAGTAGTTGAAGAGCTGGAGATGAAGAAAAATAAACAACATTCTAGGGATTAGAGATCAATAACATGAACTCTATCACGGGACCACATGCATGAAGTCCAATTGAGGAGCCATGGAGTCAACACCCCTGATCAGACTAGAGAAGGAGAATGTTGGGTTTAGTATGGATTTGGGACATCATATGTGTCCCCCCTATTCAGTTCCTAATATTCGTGCGATTAAATTTGGTCGACCAGGATTAGTGTTTGGCTATTTTAGGGATTTAATATGCCCTAAATTTGTTTTTCTCAACCTATATATGTGTGTGTTGAGTGTGGTTTGAAGGCAACACTAGAGAGGGGGGGGGGTGGGGTGGTAAATAGAGTTTGTGTCATAATTACCCAATAAACATTAAGGCTAATTACTAACTAAGCAATATAGCAAGTATATATAGCAAATAAATAAAGTTCAGAAAGCACAAACACTAACACCGCGATGTATACTGGTTTCTCGTGGAGGACTAATCCAGTCCTGAGAAATATTGCTCCGTGTTAATCCACTACTATCACAAATAATGTACAACACAAGATTTGATCCGAAGTACTTACTAACTTCTTACAATCACGTGCTTTCATTCGAAGAGCACGCTGACTTCAGACTTAAAATTAAACTTGAATTTTTAATCTTCTTACAACTCGAACAACTTCTAATCGAAACTGCATTGGCACTTAGAAGACTAAGAGCATTTTTTCTTGGGAATATGAAGGTTTAAGCTCAGAGTTTTACTTAAATAATTAAGAAAAGATGAGAAAGGATTCAGTGAATGAGTGAGTAGAAATGGTAAAAAGTATCTCTATTTGTGATTTTTTGGCGAACCGAGTTCGGGCAGAGTTCGGTCCTCAAATGTTCAAAAGTTTGAACTTAGAGCCTAGTCTTCAGGAAGATTGAGTCGAATCAGAAAAGTTTGGTTTAACCCTGACCGAGTTCGATTGCTTAGTTTCCAGAACGTTGGGTTTAGGTTTCAGGTTAGGTTTGAGTCAGGTTTTGTTTGGCTCATTTGAATAGACTTAGGTTAGATTTGATATGGTTTGAATAGGCTTATTTGAGTGGACTTGAGTGAATCTAGTTGCCAAGTGCGACTCGACTTATTATGTAATAGACTCAAATAAAGTGTAAAATTATATAAGAAAATAAAAAGAATCAGACGTAATCTTGTAGCAATTTTTTTGTGAACAATATAGTTACTTCCTTCTTATACAGTCTCTAGTTGCACCATATTGCAGCATATCGAATCATAGTTTAGTTAATTATCAAAATCAAGTTGACCATGACTAAATGTGTCAATAATCTCTCCTATTTTGATAATTGAGAAACCGTGACTGATACAACAATATTACTCCGATATGAGCAATAGAAATAGCTTAACGATAGCTCTCCCGCAATATGTGAGAGAAATCCAAAAATAAGCAATTAAGTATTGTTAGAACTTTCTTCCCCTTTGTTATTTCATCAAAATGGGTGGCTCCTCTTAATGAAGTAAATAATGAAACAACAAAAGTGAAGTAATAGGCACATATAATAGAATATCATAGTCTAACATCAAAATATAGAACTAAATAAGCGTTTGATATTATTGCAAACTAAGTAAAGTTTAAATACAATTAGATAATAAAAATATATGGTTTTCAAGCATAAAACAACTAAGAAGCAATGTAGTCCATGACATAAACCAAACTAATAGTAAAAAGTAAACATAATGAGAACTAAAACATAGTGAGAAAAACTAGAACATTATCAAGATCCATTTCCACTAAAGTCCAAGCATAAGAAGCACTGTAACAACTACTGATCGTCACTAGTCTCCGTCGATTGGTTAGGATCATAGTAGCCTGCAGTAAGGTCAAAGTATCTTTGAATGAAGGGGTCATCAATATGATATCCATAGCGGAAAGGATCACGAGCCCTCGAAAAAGGTCCGACTGTGTACCGAGATAAACCATACTGAATGTCCGCTAGTGTGTTGGATATAGCATGAGCATGGAGATTAGTATGGTAGTCCAAAGCATGGTAACGATCATCTTCCAATCGAAAATGACCGTGAAGCATATCCTGGATGGAATCTAGAGTAGCTGGAGGAGTAGCAGGGGCAGGAGGAGCATCATGATGACCATGGGAACTAGAAGATAATGAGTCAACATCAGCAGGAAGAGGAGAAGGAGGAAGAAATGTAGGCTCAGTCCTACGGGCTTTGTTAAGATGTGCTGGCTCAGCAAGGAAAGGACAGTCATCCATAGGAATATGAAAATGCTCAAATATGATTGCAAGTATATGGCATAAAGTAAGTTACACCCTTTCTTGTGACATCGAACCATGGCATTGATGATTGTCTTAGGAAGACTGAACAGGACATTAAAGTACAAATGATAAAGTCTAGTTATTTCCAACATAGTAATTTTAACTGTTGAAATAGACTTTGGAATGATCACAGAAAAGATTATATGATGCAGCTCATAGAACCAGTTGTTCAAATATTTAGCATGAAGACGTCCGGGTGGATGAGGATAGGGCTTACACATCGAGTCTTTAAACGAATCAAGAGTCATGTCATATTGAAACTTGAATTTCGTGACGTCAATTAGGGGGTCTCCTTCGTTTGGAACATTTAATATTTTCTATAAATCATCATCATCAAACTTAATATCAATCCACCGACTTGTGATCGTATAGTACCGTGTGCAAATAACAAGTTGTAGTAAAATATACGAATATCATTAACATTAATGCGATGACTAGTAACAAAAAGTTCATCAAGTTTAAGATCCCTAAAGTTGGTTAGATAATCATGAAAGATAGTAAAATTCAGGGAGCTTCCTTGACAGATGTTTCTTTTGCAAAAATCGTCAAACCATTCCACAGAGTTTTCTAGAATTGTAAATAGAAACCCATCAAAATTACCCTCATCGGGCATGTATAGACTAAACAAGGAATGTGATATATCCTTTTGAGGAGGATGAGGTGAAAAGGCATCATCAACCTTTCTTTTCTTCTTACCAAATAATTTTGGTGCCATTAACAAATTGGAAGAGAAGAGAATATTATACCTCAAAAAGATAGTGAAAAATAGAAGAGAACCACAAAGTAGACTCTGATCTGCAGTATGGAGTCTTGAAGTGGCTTGAGAAGAAAGAACCAAGGGTTAGAGTTTCTAAAAATTAGGGGTTTTAGAGGTAGAAGAAGGGTTGATATGGCAGTTGTTCAGTTCTGGCCGAAAGGGGGTGGTTTCGATAAATATAACCATAAAAAAAGTATGGGGCCTACATCAATTTAAAATCTGGTACCCCTAGGACCAAGTTCGGCCCGAGTTCGGTCAGGGAACAAACTCTGTCGAATTTGGTTCCTATGAACCATTTTAAAGTTTGAATACAGAAACCCATTCTTAAGATATGAATTTGCAGTTTCCAACTTTTTAAGTCCGAGAGTAGAGCTTGGATTCGCAAAAATAATAATAAAATATAACTTAACCAATCTTTATTCTATAAAGTATTGATCTTCTTGGATTCAGTGTAGGGGCCGGATCTCAGCTAGCAGTGGTCCGAAGATGCTTAAATATCGTGTCTCTTAAGGTTATTTATACCTATTTGACAGAAGGGCCATTTCGACATGTACCCAATATAATCTTTACATTAAAGAAATTAGATTAATACGGAATATAGGCAAATTATATAGCATTGAAATCCAAAAATTTTAATTCTCGACGAATAAAGTTAAAACGATCCTCAGCTAGGGGTTTAGTAAAGATGTCTGCCAATTGATGTTCAGTGTCAACTAATTCTAAACAAATATTTTCATGTAACTGATGATCTCTTAAAAAGTGGTCTCAAATTATATAGACTTCTTTGTGAGATTAATGGTGATAGCTGTCATAGTATATGGGAATGTTCTTATATCATAGATTATAGTCTTCTAGTTTTGTTCATCCATAAAATTTGTGCACAACAATATCCTTCAGCTATATACTCAGCTTTTGTAGTTGATAATGCGACAAAATTTTATTTTTTACTGAACCAAGATACTATTGTCTTGCCTAGAAAATGACAAGTGTCGCTGGCACTTTTACGATCAACTTTGCATCCGACAAAATTAGTATCCGAATAACCGATAAGGTTAAAGGACGTGGTTTTGGGATATCATAAGCCGACTGTGAAAGTTCCAGGTATCAAAAAATATGCTTAACTACACACAAATGTGATTCCATATGGTTAGCCTGATATCTAGCACATATGGAAACAATAAACATTATATCAGGGCGACTATCAGTCAAATAAAGTAAACTACCAATCATACCTTGATACTTACGTGTGTCAACCGGTTTACCATTTTCATCAAGGCCTAGCTTCATAGATGTTGCCATTTGAGTGCCGATAGATTTTACGTTGTCCATGTCAAACTTCTTAAGCAAATCCTTCTTGTACTTGGCTTGATTGATGAAAGTTTCTGTGAATTTTGCTTGATTTGTAGTCTGAGGAAGACGTTAAGTTCTACCATCATACTCATTTTGAATTTATTCTTGATACACTTAGCAAAATTTTCACAAAGCATCTTATTAGTAGAACCAAATATAATATCGTCAACATAAATTTGCATTAAAAAAGAGTGTCATCATGTGCTTTTATAAAAAGTGTCGTATCAACTTTTCCTTTTCAAAAATAATTTTCATGTAGAAAAGAACTAAGGCGCTCATACCAAGCACGAAGAGCTTGTTTGAGTCCATAAAGAGCATTTTTTAAATTAAAAACATAATTTGAAAATTTAAAATCTTTAAAACTATGGGGTTGTTCCATAAAAATTATTCTTTGATAAAACCATTTAGAAAAGCACTTTTAACATCCATTTAAAATAATTTAAAATTATAAAAACTAGAAAAAGCACAAAGTATGCGAATTGACTCAAGTCTCGTAACATGAGCATAAGTCTTGTCATAGTCATGCCCTTTTCTTGATTATTGCCTTGAGCTACGACACGTACTTTGTTACATGTGACTTGTCCATCCCCACTGAGTTTATTTCAGAATATCCATTTAGTGCCAATTATAGAGTAATAATTAGTTGTAGAAACAAGATTCCAAACTTGATTTCTCTCGAATTGGTTTAATTCCTCTTGCATAACCGAAATGCAAAATTTATCAATGAAAGCTTCTACAATATTTTTTAGGTTCTATTTGTGAAATAAAAGCTATATTTGCGACAATATCTTTATTTGAAGAATGAGTTCTTACTCCCTTTGATACATCACCTATGACCAAGTCTTCTGGATAATCGACCGTAAATCACATCTTCTTTGGTAAACTCTTCAGATAGCTTGTACCAGTTGTTGTATCTTCAAGGGCTTTGTTGGACGTTATTTCGATATCTTCATCATCATAGTTTCTTTATAGACAGTCTTGCAATTGTGTCATGTTCACGTGGCCGAAGGAGACGTATCCTTTTTATTGATAGTGTTGCAAATATGGTAGCATCATCAGTCATATGTTGTGAGAAACCATTATCGAGAATCCACTTTCTTCTAGCATGCAAGGGTTGGTCCATCTACAACACAAGTTAAATATGTAACCTTTGGTACCCATTTTTTTGAGGGTCTTGATATGTTATTTTTGGAACCCATACATATACATTAATATTTACCAATTTTCTAACCTTGCACTATCGTGACGTGTGTCATTTCTGTCCACAATAGTGATAGGTGGCAAAAGTGTTAGTACTAGGTGCAACAGTATAGACATGAGTATGTGAAGTAGTTTATTTTGTCTTGCGTGGATACTTGTAATAGAATGTTTGATTGTGTAAAGTATTTGCATTCCTTGCTGGTGTCTTATTGTGAGTGACCTTGTGCTTAGTCACGTATCTCGTGTTAAACTGAGTTGTAGGTTGTACTACCTATTTTTCCAATCTAATCTCTAACTTTTTAGAGATTGCATACACTTTATTGTATTTAGTAGTAAGTGCATCTATTCTTTGTGTAGTAATTTTAGACTTCTTCTTTTCTAACTCATAATCTTCATTGAGTTTTGCATAGCCTTAAGTTTTATTGCCAACACACTCTAGAGTATCATGCAAACTTAACTTCAATTTTTTTATGTCATTAGTAGAGGGTCTCTCTCTAATTTCACTCAGTAAGAGAGATTATTTCTTATAGTCATCCTGTAGGTCCTGATATTCTTTTCTAACTTGTTTATACTTATTTCTCATATTTCTATGATCTTTTAATAAATCACTCTAAACATCAGATAGTTCATCAAAAGTAAAATATTTATTGAGGAGTTTTGTAGTTACCTGATCTGCAAGTGCCATTAGGTATAAGTTTGTAGCGTTACACGGATTTTCTTCTTCCTCTGAGTCGCTAGCTTCTCTTTCGTACCATATGCTTGTGTTTGTATATTTGCATGAAGATGATCCTCTTTTGCTTGAGCGTTCATAGTGATTCTCCTTCTTGCTTGTAGGGCAGTCCTTTATTTGACCTGTCTTCTTGTAGTTGTAGCACACTAGTTCTTCATCATTGTCATCTTTATAGTCCTTCTTTTGGTTTGATCTCTCAAATCTCAAGAATCTTATAAAGTTCCTGGAAATTAGGGCTATTTGATTATCATCTGAACTAAGATTCTCATTTTTATTGTCGTAGACCTTCTTGTAATGTGCTTTGAAAGAAATGGTCTTCTCCTCTGGCATTGATTCTTTAAACTCTTTGAGTTCTAGATTATGTGTCATAAGCTTTCCCATGAGTGTCTCAATAGTCATGGTAGTGAGGTTATTTCCTTTAATGATTGTAGTAGCCTTGGAGTTCCAGTTCTTGGTGAGTCCCGTGAGCACCTTGCGTATCTTTTTATGATTATTATAATCCTTGCCAATAGAAGAAAGATGATTGACAATATCAAAAAATGTATTAAATTTATGTGATGGTCTCATTAGGCTTCATTTTGAAGACTATTGATCTTGGATTCCTTCACTTGTGAAGTTCTTTCATGAGTTACGTTAAGAAGTTTTCAGACCTCGTGTGAAGTGATACATGTTGATACTCTATTAAACTCAGTCCTGTCTACAACACAAAATAAAGTATTTATAGCTCTAGCATCAAGACTAGCTTATTTCTTTTCTAGCTCAGTATATTTATCATTAGGCTTATCAACAAGGTTACCATCTACAACAATTCTAGAAGACTTTTTGTAGCTATCAATAATAATTGACCATACGTCAAAATCTAGTGACTTGAGATAGAAGCTCATACGTGTTTTCCAATATGTATAGTTGATTCTACCAAATAGGGGTATCTTATTTATGGATGATCCTTCACCATTGTTGGTGTAAATGAGTTTGATGGTTGCCATAGATATACTCAAGGATGTTAGTCATGTTCAATAGAATTTAGCTCTGATACCAATTGAAGGCAACTCTAGAGGGGGGGGAGGGGGTGAATAGAGTTTGTGTCACAATTACCCAATACAAGTTAAGGCTAATTACCAACTAAGAAATATAGAAAGTATATATGAAAAATAAATAAAGTTCAGAAAGTACAAACGCTAACACCGCGATGTATACTCGTTTTTCTCGTGTAGGACTAATCCAGTCCCAAGAACTCTTACTCGAGGTTAATCTAATATTATCACAAATTACGTACAATACAAGTTTTGATTCAAAGTGCTTGCTCACTTCTTACAACCACGTGCTTTGATCCAAAGAGCACGCCGACTTGAGACTTGAAACGAAACTTGAATTTTTAAGCTTCTTACAACTCGAACTACTTCTAATCGAAAAACTACACTGACACTTAGAAGGCTAAGGGAGTTATTTCTTGGGAATAGGAAGGTTTAAGCTTAGAGTGTTACTTAAATATATAAGAAAAGATAAGAATTGATTTAGTAAATGAGTGAGTTAAAATGGTAGAAAATCATCTATATTTGTAAGCTTTTTGTGAACCGAGTTTGGGTAGAGTTCGTGTTACGCCCGATTCCGTGGAATCGATAGTCATCCCCCGGACGTGACGTCGTGCGGGCCTAGGTTGCGCATCTCATAAGGCTAAGGTATTTTTGCACAGCGATCACATATTCAGAGTACGCAGATAAATTGAAACACAAGTTAAAACATAAAAAAGTTCTCTTTTATTGATAATGAACATCTATTACAAACTTTAGAACGAGTCATAAGGGTTACCGCATGGGCTTACAAAAGTTGACAAAAAATAAGATAGTTGTCCTGTATATTACATCCCTTTACTAAAACATCAAATATAAAGACCTCCAGGTGGAATGATGGCCTTTTCACAGAGCTGCATTGAGTTTTGGGTTGCTAGTTCCTCGCTTCAAAATGCTTCAAAAAGGTGGCACGATCTGAATGTGCTAACAGCTAGACTGGATCGGGAAGATGACTTCAGCTCCTCGCTCGGATCTCCTTAGTACGGGAAACCTGTTTTAACTAGGGTTAGTACATCAAAACGTACTGGTAAAGGCAAGCTAACCCAACTGTACCAATCAACACATTGTTTAGATGAAGCATGCATATTATTTTGTGGTCTTTCTATCTTTTCTTAGTTCATTTTACAAGCAAGCACTATATATAGAATTTACTGAAATAAACTTGTCGTCGTTCGATGATTTTTACCTGTCCGTCTGAAATACCTGCACAATACTTACCATGTCCTTCCCTGCCACGAAGACACAAGTTAGCTTTGCAAATGTTTAAATATACAAGGGGATCACTAGCATTGTGCCATAAGGGATGGTTCTAGTCTGGGCCGAAATAACGTGCAACGCAAAGTCACAGGCCATTCCGTCCGATGTAGGAGACTATTAGGAGTTCCATCCGGATCGGATCGGTGCCAGTGCCCCATCAACCGTCCGCAGGAACTAAGACCTTGTGCACAAGTTATCCGTGATCCAACATAGTATACTAAGTTAGCAGTTGAGGCATATCAGGGCAATATCTGGCACAAGATAGTAACATGGCAAGATCTATTTTTGCATAGTCTTCCTGTTCAGTTTATTGCATTCAGGATGAGTTCTATACATAGCACAATTTAAAGAAGAGTATATATTCTAACTTATATTTATGCATATGATGAATATTCCAAACGAACAAGCATGCAAATAAGTAACCTTCCGAAGTTGAATGACAAGCAATATAATCCAAGTCTATTCCTTTTTATCTTGACATCTTTTAGTTATTACTTGGTATCGTTTGATCGGGATAAGCAAGAATGCAAGATTTTAGATGTAAAAACTTAGAAGAAGGGCCAACTGAATCGAATATAAGCGACTTACAAGTTGGTTGGAAGAAAGAAGGAAAAAAGGTGCTTCAGGACTCCGCTCATGCGTTGCCTATTGCTTGTTCACCTGCATTGCCACGAACAGCTGATCAATACCTCTTCCAATCTTTCCAATATCTGAATTGAAGTACAGTTCAACGAACAAAATTAATAAAATATATCAAAATCGTTCAAGAAAATACAAGCAAATCCAAAAACCAACTCAAGGCAATAAAGCAATAAGCGACAGCGAAAACTGAGGCAACAAAAGATGCAGCGGAGAGATCCCTCCTAACTCTGTCGCTAAGTCAATCCTGGGGGCATGGTCAACTGAATATGGAAATTGATTCCGAAGAAGCAAATCTATAACGAAGATAAGATCTTATTTTAATCTATCCCTATCGAACAATACCGTCTTATATTTCTTAGCCGCGCTCTCCGAATAGGGGAAATGAGACACCACATCCTACCCAACTAATTGAAAGTTTTGTCTACGAAACTTAAGAATAGAACCTAACACTAAAAAAATAATGAGGGGCACATTTCCCTCATCTCATATTCAAGCTCCCAGGTGGATTCTTCAAACAAATGATTTCGCCAAAGCATGCGCACGAGAGGAACTGAGCGACTTCGAAGCAGCTTTTCTTTATGATCCAAAATTTGTACAGGTTGTTCGACATATGTCAAGTCTGCCTTAAGATCCTGTTGATCAAGATCTACTACATGGCTCGGGTCATACAGATACTTTCTAAGTTGAGAAACATGGAAGACATCATGCACTTCGGACAGTGACGGTGGTAGGGAATCTGATATACAACTGAGATAACTCGCTTTAGTATCTCGAACGGACCTATAAATCTTGAACTTAGCTTTTCCTTTGCTCCAAATCTGGTGACTTCTCGTATGGGCAAAACTTTAAGAAATACCCGATCGCCTTCTAAGAACTCAAGTGGACACCGATGTGTATCTGAGTAGCTCTTTTGGCGACTCTGAGCTACCTTTAGCCGTTCCCGAATTAAACGAATCTTTTAAACAGTCTGCTCCATGATCTCCAAACCAAGAATTTGCCGTTCGCCAACTTTATTCCAACAGATCGGGGATCTGCACTTCCGCCCATACAATGCCTCATACGACGCCATCTGAATGCTGGATTAAAAGCTATTGTTGTATGCAAATTCAGCTAATAGTAGATGCAAGTCCCAACTTGTCTTCAAGTCCAAGGCGCAGAGTCGTAGCATGTCTTCGAGGATTTGGTTGACACGTTCAGTTTGGCCATCCATCTGTGGATAATAGGCGGAGCTGAACTTCAATTTCTTCCCCATTGCTGACTACAGACTTTCCCAGAAACATGATATAAATCGACCATTTCTATCGGAGACAATGCATACGGGCACGCCGTGGAGCCGAATGATTTCGTTGAGGTAGATCTAAGTCAAGTGGTCGGCACTCCAAGTAGACTTGATAGGAAGAAAGTGGGCTGACTTGGTGAGTCGATCGACGATAACCCAGACGGCATCATTCCCCCGTTCCGTCGATCGACGATAACCCGGACGACATCATTCCCCTATTGCATCTTTGGCAAGCCAACAATGAAATATATTGTTATATGTTTCCATTTCTACTCTAGAATAGCGAGGTTCTGTATCTCTTCGCCCTACTTCTGGTGCTCGGCCTTTGCCCTCTGATAATCCATGCAACACGACACGAACAACACCATATCTCGTTTCAAGAAGTGATACCAAAACGTCGTATGAAGATCTCGATACATCTTGGTACTACCTGGATGAGAAGTATAACTTGCATAATGAGCTTCCGTGAGTATCTCCTTTTTGAGGGCCACATCGTTTGGAAGCACAATCTTTCCTTCACTCGGATCATCCCATCCGTGCCTACCGCAAACTCGGTTACCTTTTTTGCTGAGATAAGACCTTGCATCTTTTGCAGGAATAGGTCATCCTTCTGAGCGGACTTGACTTTTTGTAACAAGTCAGGCTCGAGGCACAGTTGAGCCACTTGTGCCCTCTTTTTATATCTGATTACAAGTATAATTCCCAAAGTATCTATATCCTGACGTAGCTTGTTATCAATAGCTAGGCTTCCAACGAATACTCGACTCAGTGCATCAGCTATAACATTTTCCTTGCCCAGGGTATTTATGATCATTAAGTCAAAATTGCTAAGAAGTTCAAGGCAACGCCGCTGTCGAAGATTCAAATCCTTTTATGTATAAATATATTTCAAACTCTTATGGTCTGTATAGATCTCGTACGATACACCATCGCTGCGAGTTCTAAATTATAGGTTAGATAGTTCTTCTCGTGAGGCTTTAGCTGTCTCGACGTGAAGGCTATCACTTTGTTCCGTTGTATAAGGACACATCCTAATACCTTACCTGACGCATCACTGTATATTTTGAAGTCATCAGGTCCGTTCGGAAGGGTAAGAATTGGTGCAGAGATGAGACGCTGCTTTAAATCCATAAACGAAGCTTCACAGTCGTCCGTCCAAGTAAACTTTATTCCCTTTCGATTGAGCTAAGTCAGAGGTGATGCAATCTTTGCAAAATCTTATATAAATCTACGGTAGTAACCCGCCAAACCATGGAAACTTTGAATATCGCTAGCTGACTCTGGCTGTTTCTACTGCATAATGGCTTCCACTTTCTTTGGGTCAACTGAGATGCCTTGTGTAGAAATAACATGCCCTAGAAAGGATATGCTGTCCAACCAGAACTTGCATTTACTAAGCTTGGTATATAACTTATTGTCTCAAAGGGTTTGAAGCACCATCCGTAGGTGTCATGCGTGTTCATGCCTATTCTTCGAGTACACCAAGATGTCGTCTATAAAAATGACCATAAATTTACCGAGTAGTGGTCGTAACACTCGATTCATCAAGTCCATAAAGGCAGCAGGTGCGTTCATCAGTCCAAACGGCATAACTCATAATAATCATATCAGGATCGAAAGGCAGTCTTGGGCATGTCTTATGGCTTAATCTTCAGCTGGTGGTAGCCCGAGCGAAGATTAATTTTCGAAAACACCGTTGCTCCTTGCAGCTGATCAAAGAGGTCATCTATCCTGGGCAGAGGATTCTTGTTTCTGATAGTGACTTTATTCAGCTCTCGATAATCGATGCTGAGGTGTAACGTCCCATCTTTTTTCCCTACGAAGAGCACATGCACGCCTTAAGGAGACACGCTCGGACGGATGAACCCATGATCCAGCAAGTCTTGAAGTTGGCACTTTAATCCTTTCAGTTCAGCAGGGGCCATTCTGTATGTACACTTAGAAATCGGCTGAGTATTCAGGAATATGACGATGGTGAACTCGATCTTTCGATCTGGTGGTATTCTGGGTAGTTCGCTCGAAAATACATCAGGGAACTCTGCCTCAACAGAAGAAGACTCAACATTTGCGTAATCCCGCTGTGTGTCCCAAACCGACACTAGGTATCCTCGTAGCCAGTGTGTAGCATTTGTCAAGAAAATATTGCCAAAATTATAATACAGGCCCTGGTCGCATCAGTTACTGGACTTCTCGTGTAGCAGAATTTGGCTTCTCCAGGCAGGCGAAAGACGACTCGTTTCTCTGCACATTCGATAGTTGCTGAGCAAGCGCCAAGCCAATCCATTGCCAAAATGAGATTATAGTCCCGAACATCTAGAACTAAAACATCTAACCATAGCTTCCTTCCTCCAATACAGACGTAACCACCATGGCATACTGAACGGACATGTATTTTCGTGTCGAAAGGGGTGCTGACACTAAGGTCTAGATTCAATGGTGTCATTTCTATATTATTTTCCATGAAAAAATTTATGGATATAAAACTATGCATTGCACCAGAATCAAATAACATACGTGTAAGTATGTTATTAAAAATCAAAGTACCTGACACAACAGTGTCTGAGGCCAGAGCTTTCTCCCGTGTCATAGTGCATACCCGACCTTGAACTTTGTGGCGCTCTAGCTGAGGCGCAACTCGATTGTCCTGGGGTGCAGTAGTCTGATTTGGATGCTGAGGACGATGATCAGAGAGCGGGCATGCATCAATCTGATGGGTTGGATCACCATAGCAGAGGCAGGTTCCAAGCTTCTTGCGATAGTCTTTTTTCATGTTCCCCCATTTGTTGTAGCTATGACAACGTAGCCCTAGCTTTCCTTTCGGATTATCGCCATTGTTGGGACGCTTAGGAGCATTTTTTCTTTCTCGTTGCTATGGCATTTATGATTGGAAGTATGTACAACGCCGACAGCAACATGAGGATACTGCAATTTGAGAGAGAGGGCATGGTTTAGAACTTTCTGCATTATCTGGTACTGGGGAACGACCATGTGCGCATGGATAGTAGGATGCAGACCTCCTTCGAATCTCCTAGCACGACTCGCTACATCAGGTAAATAGGAGCTGGCAAATTTGGCGAGCCGGTTGAATTCAGCAGAATACTGCTTTACCATCATGCTTCCTTGGCGTAGTTGCACAAACTCGTTCTCCTTATGACGACGTACGGGAGGGGGTATAAAATCCTCTTCGAATGTATCACGAAAAGTAGCCTATGCAATCGTCTTCTCATCATCGTCTGTTGGAAGAGATCATTGATGCACGTCCCATCCGTCGTGTGTATTCAAATGGATCTGGAGTTGGGTACACGCGACGCGCTTCTGCTCGGGTACCTCCAGGAGTTTGAAATGATCCTCCAGTTTGGCCAATCAATCTAAAGCCGTAATTGGGTCTTCAGTCTCTTTGAACAGCGTGTTGTAGACTTTTTTGAAGTCACCAAAGTCGAAGGCAGTCACATCCTTCTTCCTTGGAGTCTGAGGCATCTCGACTTCAAGTGCTGGTTTCTCTACAGAGGTTGCTGTTGTTGCCGCTGACTGGTTGGAGGCCAAGGTCTGAACATTATGCTGTAGGGTATCTACCTGCTTTTGTTGGACTGAGAATCGGGCTTCTATATGATCTTGAAATTGGTTCTGCCTTTCTTCCGCTTGCTTCTCATCCCGTTCATAGCGAGCCTCCTCCCTCTGTTGGTTTGCCTCCAACATCCGTATCATTTGCTGAATGGAGTCAACACGAGATATAGCTCTCTGGCTCCGAGAACTTCCCGAAGTACCAGAACTGCTTTTTTGGGCTTGCATCTTGCCTGGTGCCAGCGCTAATGATTGCGCTTGTGCCATTCCTTCAAAGGAAGGTAAATTACATCAGGATTATAATGTATTATGAACTTATTGCATGAACGTATCTCAGTTTGGCCTAACGAGTTTAAGAGTTCGCACAAGGATTTAATCGTTAAAGGAACTTTTCCAATACGAGGGTCAAAAGAACTTGAAGCTGTGCTTTGATACCAATATGTTATGCCCCAATTCTGTGGAATTGATAGTCGTCCCCCGGGTGTGACACCGTGTGGGCCTAGTTTACGTACCGCACAAGGCTAAGGTATTTTTGCATAGCGAGCACATATTCAGAGTACGCAGATAAATTGAAACACAAGTTGAAACATGAAAAAGTTCTCTTTTATTGATAATAAACATCTATTACAAACTTTGTAACGAGTCATAAGGGTTGCCGTACCGGCTTACAAAAGTTGACAAAAAATGAGATAGTTGTCTTGTACATTACATCACTTTACTAAAACTTCAAATATAAAGACCTCCTAGTGGAATGATGGCCTTTCTACAGAGCTACATTGAGTTTTGGGTTGCTATCTCCTTGCTTCAAAATGCTTCAAAAAGGTGGAACAATCTGAATGAGACAACAGCTAGACTAGATCGGGAAGACGACTTCAGCTCCTCGCTTGGATCTCCTTAGTAAGGGAAACCTATTTCAATGAGGGTCAGTACATCAAAAAGTACTAGTGAAGGCAAGCTAACCCAACTGTACCAATCAACATGTTGTTTAGATGAAGCATGCATATTATTTTGTGGTCTTTCTATCTAGCCTTAGTTTATTTTACAATCAAGCACTATATATAGAATTTACTGAAATAAACTTGTCGCAGTTTGGTGACTTTTACCTGCCCGTCTGAAACACCTGCACAATACTTACCATGTCCTTCCCTGCCATGAAGACACAAGTTAGCTTTGCACATATTTAAATATATGAGGGAATTACTGGCATGGTGCCATAAGGGACGATTCTAGTCTGGGCTGGAATGACGTGAATCGCAAGGATCAGGACGTCACAGGCCATTCTGTCCGATGCAGGAGACTATCAGGAGTTCCGTCCAGATTGGATCGGTGCCAGTGTCCCAGCGACCGTCCACATGAACTAAGACCTTGTGCACAAGTTGTCCATGATCAAACATAGTACACAAAGTTAGCAGTTGAGGCATATCAGGGCATTATCAGGCACAGGACAATAACATGGTAAGATCTATTTTTGTATAGTCTTCCAGTTTAGTTTATTACATTCAGGATAAGTTCTATACATAGCACAATTTAAAGAAGAGTATACATTCTAACTTTTATTTATGCATACAATGAATATTCCAAATGAACAAGCATGCAAATAAGTAACCGTTCCCCACTTGAATGACAAGTAATATAATCCAAGTCTATTCCTTTTTATCATGACATCTTTTAGTTATTACTTGGTATCGTTTGATTGGGGCAAGCAAGAATGCAAGATTTTAGATGTGAAAATTTGGAAGAAGGGCCAACTGAATCAAATATAAGCCACTCACAAGTTGGTTGGAAGGAAGAAGGAAAGAGGTGCTTCAGGACTCCGCTCGTGCGTTGCCTACTGCTTGTTCACCTGTATTGCCATGAACAACTGATCAATGCCTCTTCCACTCTTTCCAATATCAAAATTGAAGTACAGTTCAATGAATGAAAATAATAAAATCTATTGAAACCATTCAAGAAAATGCAAGCAAATCTGAAAACCAACTCAAGGCACAAAAGCAACAAGCGACAACGAAAACTGAGACAACAAAAGATGCAGCGGAGAGGTCCCTCCTGACTCTGCCACTAAATCGATTCTGGGGGCACGATCCACTGAATATGGGAATCGAATGCGAAGAAGCAAATCCATAATGAGGATAAGATCTTTTTTAATCTATCCCGATCGAACGATACCATCTTGTATTTCTTAGTCGCACTCCACGATTAGGGGGAACGGGGCACCACAGTTCGGTCCTCAAATATTCAAAAATTATAACATTTGGAGCCTGGTCTTTAGGAAACTGAGTCAAATCAGGAATGTTTGGTTCAACCCTAATCAAGTTCGGGCAAAGTTCGGTCGGAGTTTGGTTTCCAGAATGTTGGGTTTAGATTTCAGGTTTGGTTTGAGTTAGGTTTGGGTTAGATTTTGTTTGGCTCATTTGAATGGACTTGGGTTAGTTTTGATCTAGTTTGGGTAGAATTATTTGAATGGACTTGAGTGCATCTAGTTGCCAAGTGCGACTCGACTTACAATAGTCCTAGACTCAAATAAAGTGTAAAATACATAAGAAAATAAAAAAGAACCAGACGTAATCTTGTAACAATTTTGTTGCGAACAGTAGTAGTGACGTCCTTCTTATACAGTCTTCGATTGCACCATATTGCAGCATATCAAATCATACTTTAGTTAATTATAAAAATTATGTTGACCGTGACCAAATGTGTCAACATGGTTGGTATGCCAAGCTTATACGGGAGATTTGAGGGTAGAAGTCCATAGAAAATCAAAGAGAGAGTTCGTACTTTGCTCTTAGGGTACGCTATCCAAGATAGTTGGAAGATGAGATCTTTTTGGAAAGTCATTTTATTCGTTCAGGGAGATCACTATAGGGTTGGATGAGTAATTTTATTATAATCTTTGTCTTTCTTCTTAAGTTTGGTGAGAGAATTTAATCTTTGGGCAAATAGTTCAATATATTTTTATTAATCTTGTATCCTTTTTGGAGTTATAAAGATTGGATTTGTTTAGGTGACATAGTCACCAAAAATACTGTGGTTGATATGACTTGGTGCTTTTGTTAGATGTTGGTTCATCTAACAAAAAAGTAAGTTTTGCCTATGGCTTTCACATATAGTTGTTATAGTATGAATGACTATAAATACCTCAGAATTTGTGCTATTTTAGAGGATCAAAAGTTTATATATTGAGCCTACTTGCTGCCTAACTCTATTCTCTAGTATTCGTAAGCTAGAGACTTAGCATGTTATTCTATCTTTGCTATGGGTAGTCAATGGAACAAAGCAATCATGTACAGATTAGACTTGCATCGTCATTCCTCCCTAGATTTTACTTTCATTGCTTGTACTTAAAACTTCTTGTATTAGGATTCTTTGTAATTCAAAAATCAATAATCAATTTTTTGTAAGCAAGGTTTATTAAAACTTTGTTTAATGGAAAATATGTGCCAATATGTACGGTGTGTCTTGGAAGCAAAATATTTAGGTTAAGGTAGCATTTATGTGGACCATCAATGACTCCCCGATCTATGACATATTATCGGGTGGAGCACATATGGCCATCTCTCTTATCCATATTGCATGGACCATAGAGTGGCTTTTCATTTAAAAAATTGAGGCATAGTATGATTCTTCAATTTTTATCATCATTTTTTGTCAAAAAATTATCCATTCAGGAAGAACATGAATGCTTTCCATATCGGTGTTATGGAGAAGGTTGATCCACCACCAAGGTTCCCTAGAGACACGATTTTGAAATAGGTGAAAGATTTACCAAGTATTATTGAAGTGCTTACAAGGGGTACAAATGTGCTGGTTTTGGCCGCACTTATAACTGGAAAGGAGTATATAATGGGATCAACTGTATCGAAGCACCAATTTGATTAGACATAACCTTGACATCATGCATATTGAGAAAAATGTGTTTGACAGCATAATCAATACTTTTATGGACGTCAAAGAAAAGACAAGAGATAATATGAAGGCCATTTTTGACTTGCAAGATATCTATAGACAGTCTTCTTTGCTTTCAATAGAGGAAGGTAATAGAAAGTATTAGCAACCTAAGGCAATTTTCTTGCTAGACAAGGAGGGTAAAGGGAGAATTTAAAAGTGGATTCAAGACCTAAATTTTTTAAACAGGTATGTGTCGAATATGATAAGATCCATCTAACTTAAGGAGAACAAACTAACGGGTATGAAGAGCCACGACTGTCATGTATTTATGGAGAGGTTAAATATGACTCCATTTCAAGAATTCTTATCATAAACCATGGTAATATTGTCCAAGCTCGAGTGGGTATTTCCTCCTTAATTTTTTGACTCATAAAGCATTTGCTAAATCATCTTTCTTAAGAGGAACGTGTCGGTGGATCCGTCGTTTATCAGTGGATGTACCCGTTTGAGCGATATCTTCACCACCTAAAAAGAAAGGTAAAAAATATGACACTGGTTGAGGGCTCTATTTGTGAAGAGTATGTTCTCGAAAAGATTTCACACTTTTGTTCGATATATTTCAAGCCTTACACATTGCTACTATTCAAATAAGAGTCTAGAAAAATGATGCCAGATATCGGGAACCTAATGATAAAATACTAAAAGTATTCAATGTTTCTAGAAAGCTTTCAAAAAAAATAAAGAAGAGATATCTGAATGATGCCAAGCTAAGGGCTACTTAGTTGTATATATTACTCAACTATGATGAGGATAAACTAGAAAAGCTCGAGGTATAAGTAATTAATATGTTTATGTTATATCATCTTAATTGACTATATATATTTATATTATTACACTAATTGGCGTATAGACCATACATAACACATAAAGAACTAAAACAAGAAATGAGATGACACTTTCCTCCTTGGTTGAGCACATATTTAAGGAGTATTGTGTTTTAGTTGTACATGCTCAAGTCTGATATTTCATGTAACGTTAAACCTAATGCTATTTCTTTGGTATTTTAGGTTTATCGACCAAACATCACATTTGAGAATGAATCAACCAGAACTTTAGCTAAGGGGTCAATTTATGCCACTAAAATATGGCCAACCTATTGTGTGAATGAGTTTAGATTCAAGTCAATAAATTCCCAAATCAGATATAGCTTATTGGATCTTGATTCCACCAAAAACAGTTATTTGTGTATCAAATCATCAAACTATAATAATGTTGATACATGCAATAATTTCTTTAGCATCTTGCAAGATTGTAGAGTTGACATAAAATACAGCACAAATTCTACTAAGATTGTGTTATTTAAGTATGATTGGCTTGATCCCATCCAAGACCATTGTTAGAAAATCCACAAGCATGATCTTATGGATATAAACTATTGACAAAGATATCAATACTATAAACTATTCATCCTATCAAGTCAGGTGTATTCACAAGTTATCCCATGCGAGAAACAATTAGGTCAAATTGGTGGACAATTTGTAAGACTAAAGCTAGAAATACCTTTGAGGTTGACAAAATAGTCTATAGAAGGACGAGATACCTCTTTTAAAAAATATAGTTGATGTGGACTCTACGAAAGAAGTTACTCATTATGTGTTTAATCAAGTAGAATGGGTAGAATTAAAGGAAGAGGAAGACAAAGTACATGAAAGTAAAGATGGGGAGGAACAAGAAGAGGACATAGTGGAAGACGAAGAAGATGAATTTTCAGATGAGAATTGAAATTATACTTCACTTGTAACATGTACTGTAGAACGCAAAAATATAACCCAATTACTTGCATTGTTATCCATTTAAACTTGCGGCTTGCTACTATATTTCTTTGGTCATTTTATTTTCAAATGGCTGAGGTCACCCCGGTTAAGGATCCATTTGTATCGAGATGATCCTCCATGTACACCTCGGGATGAGACAAGAATGGAGATATGGCCCAACGAGCCTACGAAGTAAGTTAACTTATATTTACTTTAATTACATAATTTATCATTTATATATATATATATATATATATATATATATATATATATATATATATATATATTTATATATATATATATACTTGTTTCTTAATGTAATTATATTTTTGTATATGTATAGACCCTCGCCAGTACAATGAGCACTTGGCCAATTTCTTTTATACAACTATGAAGTTCCTTGGATTAACTTTAGTAATACTTCCGATGAAAGGAAGTATTTTTGGTTCAAACACTTCAAGGTAAATAAATTTTATTTTAGATTCAATTTAGCTATATATATATATACGTCCCTAGTTGAATCATAACGACTTATTTTAATTTTGACTCTATCCCCCGGCAGTATCGGTATATTATGCTAACTTAATACATTATTTTTATTTTTTCACAAAAATATATTATTACCAACCACACCTGGCTGAGGCGATTGGGAAACAGATTCCCATGGTCACTGCCAAGCTGATCCACTTTGTGATCGATGATTGGAAGGCTCGTCATAGATTGGGTCAACCAATTTAAGGATAGATCATGCCTGAGTAGTAGACTGCGATAAGGGATAGATTCGATGACAAAAAATATAAAGAAAGATCGATAAAATGCTAGGTGTCTATGAGCAAGGCTGGAAAATGGTGTGGTGGGTCGATACTGATGACGGAATATTTTTGTCAAATGGTTTATGATTGCATTTATTAAATATGTTTTCTTTTGAGGAATAATAGGATAAATGTGTTCATATTTAAATATAATTAATATTTTTATTTTAAGGTACAGAGGGGCGATGATACTACTATGGTGATCGTCTTCCTACCCATCCATCGGAAGGACATACTCATCGACGAGCGGGGGTGCCAAAGCTATGTAAGTATTGCACAGCCAAAGCATTTATATTTTGTTAAATCTAATATATCTTATAAAATATTTAAGTAGATTTATTCAATTGTTAGGTTACTTAGATATTAGTAATTGCATGAACAACGAGTATATAATAATAAGTAAGCTTATCGAGATTTGCGCATGTCACGTCCCAGTTCCACATAACCAAACATCGCCACTAGACGTGATATCATACAAGCCTAACTTGCACTTATACAAGACAAGCACCAAAATGGCTGATTGAGCAACTAAGTTGTAGAATCGTCGCACAGAAGTCCCCAAGCAGAAAAGTTGAATCGATAAAAGATATACAAAGTAATGATTCTCTTTATTAATATTTTAATGGGATTTACATCGGCTCGAAGCCAAGATACATCTCGATTACAAATTTCTCTCTCTTGCTCTCTCAAAGAAATGATACATGCTATAAGGCCAACAACTTGAGAACGATATAATAGATGATGTTTCATACATTATGTCCTTTATAAAAAGAAAACTTTATGGCAGCCGCAACACCTCGAGTCGCCAACCAACCTTCAACGCTATAGCATGTCTAGCAAACTCCATATATGCGAGGGTATGATGAGATGTCAATACATAAGATTACATTAGTAAGGGTGTAACGACCCACTCCGCTCGGAAGCATTGGTGCAACGACGTTCAGAGATGGCTTATTCAACAGTTTGTTCGAAGTCCCACTCGGCCGAGGCAAGTCCTCGCTAAGGTGGGTGGCTCCGATAAACCTGTCTTTACTTGGCCTTCATACTTAATAACATGGATGATGCATGCTGTTCACTAGGCAAATCACTTGATACATTATAATAAAGAGATGAACCCACCTAGATAAGGGAATAATCTGATTTTATATCACATTGGATAAAATATAAAATATAAACTTGCTACTAGCGTTAGAATCTTCACATTGTTAGTTAGACTTGTGCAAGTATATCTACATATACTTTAAAGTAGATTTTCTTACATGCTATTATACTATTTAAATTTTATACTTTTGCAATTCTTGCCACATTGAGTATGTAACTGGTTTAGAGCACTTCACAAAATATAGTACATTCAATTAGACAGGAAGACTATCAACTAGTCGTTTTGAGTCAGAAGTAAAAATATAGAAAGTTTTTGGGACCGTTAGGTCGCCAAGGCAGTTCTCGGACCAGGAGTTGCATAAAACATGTAAGGTTTGATAAAGGATAACTCTGGGATCATAATATGATAATAAAAAAAGGGGAGCCTAGTAAAGTTGAGAATAAGAGTATAACATGCATAGTCACGGACAACTTGTGCATAAGGTTTAGGTTAGTTCTCGAAAGATCGCTGGGGCACAGGGATCGTAATAATCCAGAAGAACTATATTCTAGTCTAGAGATTTGGGAACTTGCATCGGGATCACAACTTGACTATAGGGATCATCGTCTAAACTAGCTAGCATAATTGTGCTAGATGAAGTACTAGCACTAAGGGATTCAGGATAATTCCAGAGGTGTTTTCTACTCGCGACTGCAGGGATCGCTGTAAACCTCCTCGACCAAATTTTAGCTTAGATAGAGAAATTAGGGTTATTTTAACAAATTAGAAATTAATTACAGTATTTTAAATTATTATGCAATAACTTATATTGCTTAGTGCACCTTACCATTACCTCGATATTTAGAGCACTACACTAACTGTTACCCTCAAACAAAGTTCACATACTTCTCCTAGACATGGCAGTCTACTATTCTAAACTTTGTGTAACTTACAAATACTCTGTCATGAGCCTCGTTTTAGTCGCACAAATATCGTTACAAAAGTCCTTGCTAAAATTCAATTAATTTCCAAACCTATACTCTTGTCCGTTCCAATCAAAATTAGAGACCCAACAGGAACCCATTTTGTCCAAACCAAATTACAGTATTATTCTATTTTAAGTATATTACGTCTAGGATATTTGCACTTTACTAAATTCTGACCCTGTATATTTTTAATTAATTAGAAAACACCTTGCGCATTAATTTCTAATTAAATTAATATGATGACCAGCATCGCCCAAAACTTGACCCAGCTCCTACCCAAACTCACCCTCACACCCTCAAGACCCTTACTAAACACCATCCCTCATTTTAGTACATTACATCACCCCCAGAAATGAGGTATTTTTCTCAAACAATTTCATAATTGTGCAATTTCCCAATTTAATAGGGCTTTAGTGCAAATTGTGAAATTATAGGATTTTATATGCAAAATTGGATGGGTGAGGTGTCCACCTACCATTGGAGGGGACACATAGAGAATTCTCCACCCTCCATTCCAATATAGGTCTAAATTCAATGCATCTTCATGCATTAATGTGGCCTACAACCTTTAATGTGTGTTCACACATAAAATCCTAAAACCCTAACCCTTTACAAAACCCTATAAATACCCCCCCTTCACCCTTCCTTCTTCCTCAACACACCTCATCCACCCCCACCTTCGACCAGCCCCCTACTTCGACCTCTCCTCAGCTCCCCCCCGGCCACCGGACCACCGCCATAGCCACCGCCACCCACCGCCAGCATCACCCACACCACCATCACCAACATCCTCACCATCACCACCAACCCACCCGACTCCCCCTCATTGGACTCTGTAGTATCCAAAGAGGAGCCACGGATCTAATGACTTCCTTTATTCAGATACCGCATTCTTCGGAGTGATACAGACGTATATATTTGCAGATACCTCATTCTTCGGAATGATGGACGTTACATGATTAGATACCATGCTCTTCGGAGAATGGACGTTATGCCTAAGCTTATCCATACGTCCCAAGGTTGTCTTCACATTGCATTCACTTAGATAGTTAGAACACCCTTTATTTATTTTATTCAGTATTTATATATATGATATGCTTTTATGTATCTTGTTACGTCCCACTGAGGACCTGGTTCCCTTCCAGATCAAGACGAAGCATACTATCCTACGGTGTACGGACCCGGGCAGGAGACGAGGTACGCATCCGAGGAGGAGCTAGAGGTGCTGCCATCAGAGTCCTCCTGATCTTTGGTAGACCCACCACCTGGAGCTGGAGCCTCTTTATCTAGATAGACGATGCTCTAGTCTTATTATATTTTAGCACTTTTATTTCATCTTTTGTAGTGGGTTTGTTCACCAGGCACATCTGATTTGTACTATGATATTTCAGACTCAGCACTTATATTCCAGTACTTATTTCAGTATTCTTTATTATATTATGGATGAGATTAGACACTACCTGTTATCTTCTAGTATTAAACCTGTTAGTATTTTAGGACAACGTAGCACGTCTCATTGGATCCATTAAATTGGGTAATCCCTCAGAGACGTGTCAGCTGGCCAATGCCACGTGGCCTGGTCCCGCACATTTTAGGAATGGGGCATGACATGGTTTTAGTAGTGGCCCATGCAGGTTAAGTTAATCGCTAGTGGTATGATAACATGCCCAGCGAGCCTGCAATAGGATAGAAATTACTAGGTCTCATCCACTTTGACTTCATCCTTGAATCTCTTTCGCAAATAACTGTTAAATAATCCTGCTTGATTATTATTTCTTTTCTTCGTGTTTTTTTTAATTATTCTATTTTCTTCAGAAATATGGACGTACCCAGTGGACACACGACTGATGGGGTTGACCAAGCAACAGACCCCTCGTAAGATGTCAATAGGACCCCGACTACCTCAAGAGACCAGTCCCCGAGACTGATACTGGTTTATCCATCAGCCCCGTACCTCCACCATGGTCCTACCCAGGAAGCTACACCATCCCAGTAAGAAGGAAAGACCTCCCAGGCACCAACACAACAGGAGGATACACCTTTGCCTCTACCTCCACCCATTCCAGCCCTGATGCCACAACTAGGGGGACATCCACAAATGTTCCAATTCTTCTAAGCCATGATGCAGGCGCAATGGCATCAGACTGAAACCTTGAGGCAAAGCTTGATGACAGCTCTGGAGAGGATATCTACTCCAGTACCTGCACCTGTCCAACTAGCTGGTACTGTCCGAGGTTTTTGCCAGATGGGCCCGGGAACCTTTTTGGACAGGAATCTCCGGAGGAGATCACAGATTGGGTCTCCAACACGGAGATGCTGCTGGAGGGTTCACAGCTATACCCAGACCTTTGGATGACCGCGGTGAGGGCTCAACTCAAAGGCAATGCCCATCACTGGTGGGACTCCATAGAACACGGCATTGGCAAGACCCAGACGTGGGAGCAATTTTTAGAATACTTCAATGCGAAGTATTTCCCGGCCACGGTCAGAAATGCTCTATACTCCCAATTCCTGCACCTAGAACAAGGAAATATGACCGTATATGCCTATAACGCAGAATTCAGTTGACTTAGTCGATTTGGTGGCGTTATGATACCTAACGAGTTGGAGAAGGCCAGGAGGTTCCATTACGGCCTTACCTTCGAGCTACAAAGGTATACCACCACACAGTCGAGGATCTCCTATGAGGAGGTTCTTTCAGAGGCAAGGATTCAGGAAGCCATTGGTAGAGGAGCAAGGCGCTCGAGCACAACCATGCCAGCCAGAACCCAGCCCGGAGCAGGAGGACCAATCCGTCGTCCGGGAATGCAGACACAACAAAAGACAGTGCCAAATCAGCACAAGGAGCTGCCGACTTGTCACTATTATGGCAAGAAGGGACATTTTGTCAGAGACTTCCGGAAGAAGCTTGGACTATGCATGATATATGGAGCAAGTCAATACATGGCCAGAGACTGCCCACAACGCAGAGAGGCGGCACCCCAGACCGAGCAAAAGCCAGCAGCACCAGCCCAGAGGATGCTACCCTCGACTGGAGGTCAGCGTCCACTAGCACCTGGAGGATTTTAGAGGGGACCACCCTTGGCCACACAGGAGGCTCAGTTTGACCGAGCCAGACAACAGACCAGAGGGCAGAGGCACGGACAGGCCTTTGCACTAGCAGTAGTTGCGGAAGAACCAGAAGGAGAAACTATTACATGTACCATTTTAGTTGCGTCATTACCTGCAACTGCATTATTTAATTCTGGCGCTATACTATCTTTCATATCTAGTAGTTTCATAGCCATGCATAAAATAGCTACTTCCCCATTGCCTAAGAGTTGGAAGATTCTTACCAGAGGAGGCATCGTACCGGTTACCAGCACTATTAGAACGTGCTCAGTAGTCGTGTGTAGTAGGGATATGAGAGCACAATTTTTGGTGCTTCCGATGCTAAACTTTGACTATGTTCTAGGCATGGACTGGTTAAGCCAGTACAATGCTATACTAGACTGTCGGAGGGGTAGCATCATCTTTAGACCACCAGGGCACCCGGAGTTCGAGTACATACGGGGCACCATCGAGCAAGGAGTAGGTCAGACATATGGAGCTTACATGGCTATGAAGACAGCTTCCCCATCAATTGTTGCAGAATTCGAGGATGTTTTCCCAGAGGTGTTACCTGGCCTACCACCTGATAGAGAGGTAGAGTTCACTATTGAGTTAGTTCCCGGAGCTGCACCAGTATCTTCAAATATGTACCGGTTGGAGAAGAAGGATCTAGACGAGCTGAAGCTACAACTAGAAGAATTACAGATCAAAGGATTTGTTCGTCCTAGTACATCACCCTGGGGAGCACCAGTATTGTTTGTACCAAAGAAGGATGGAATATTCCGTATGTGCATTGATTACAGAGCCCTTAATGCTTTGACAATAAAAAATAAGTACCCCTGCCACGGATTGATGATCTGTTCGACCAACTGACAGGAGCGATGGTGTTCTCAAAGATAAATTTGAGATCAGGTTATCATCAGGTAAAAGTGCGGAGAGAAGACATTCCAAAGACAGCATTCAGGACTCGTTATGGTCACTATGAGTTCTTGGTGATGCCTTTTGGACTGACAAAAGCTCCTGCCGTATTTATGAACCTGATGAACAGAGTCTTCCACCAGTATCTAGATCAGTTTATGGTAGTCTTCATCGACGACATCTTGGTGTATTCAAAGAGCCATGAGGAGCACGGAGAACACTTGAGACTGGTATTAGAGACGCTAAGGCGTGAGAGTCTTTATGTAAAGCTGAGCAAGTATGAGTTTTTCCTAGATCGTGTCACTTTTCTTGGGCACGTTATCACATGAGATGGTATTTCGGTAGACCCAGCGAAGATTTCGTCAGTAGAGACATGGCCGACCCCTACCAACGTCTCAGAGGTGAAAAGTTTTCTAGGACTTGCCGGATATTACCGGAGGTTCGTAGAAAACTTTGCAAGGATCGCAGAGCCGATGACCTGCTTGACCCGTAAGGAGCAGGAGTTCATCTAGTCAGAGGAGTGTCAGACAATACTCGATAAGCTGAAAAAGCGTCTGACTATGGCTCCTATCTTGACCATACCTTCTGGATCCGGAGAATTCGTAATATATAGCGATGCATCCGAAAAAGGATTAGGTTGCGTCTTGATGCAACATGGGAAGGTTGTAGCCTATGCCTCTAGACAACTGAGGACCCATGAGAAGAACTACCCCACTCACGACCTGGAACTTGCCGCAGTCATCTTTGCCTTGATGCTTTGGAGACACTATCTATACGGAGAACGAGTGGAGATATTCACTGATCATAAGAGCCTGAAGTACATCTACACTCAGAAGGACCTGAACCTGAGATAAAGATGCTGGCTCGAGGTGATGACAGATTTCGAGAATGATCTGCAGTACCATCCAGGAAAGGCCAATGTAGTAGCTGACGCTCTAAGAAGGAGACCCATGGCATTCTTTCTGATCACCCAACAAGATCTATTGGGAGATCTAGAGCAGTTGGGTATAAAGGTCATTATGTCAGGAGCTGACAACTAATTATCAAATTACCAGTTGTAATCAATATTGGTCGAGAGAATCAAGGCTGCCCTACCAACAGATGCCAGGTTCCATAAACTTTGACAAAGGATCGAGGCCAGAATACAGACATGATTGCATATATACGAAGATGGGACTTTAAGATGTGGAGATCATCTTTATGTCCCGAATGGAGAACTTCGTAAAGAGCCGATGTCAGAGGTGCACAGCTCAACATACTCTATTCATCCAGGAGGCACGAAGATGTATAGAGACCTAAGACAGTACTATTGGTGGCATGGAATGAAGAGGGAGATAGCCCGCTTTGTGGTAAAATGCCTGGTGTGTCAGCAAGTCAAGGCTGAACATCAGAGGTCCACAGGTCTACTTCAACCACTCCTAATACCTGAGTGGAAATGGGAGCACATCACTATGGACTTTGTTACGGGATTTCCAAGGGGTCCTAGTGGTCGTAATGCCGTATGGGTGATCGTAGATCGACTCACCAAGGCTGCCCACTTTTTACCCTTCAGAGTTGGAAAATCTATAGTAGTCTTAGCAGATATGTATATAAGGGAGATCGTGCGACTGCATGGAGTGCCAGTCAGTATAGTGTCTGACAGAGATACGAGGTTTACATCTTACTTTTGGCGAAGTATGTAAGAGTGTCTTGGTACCCGCCTAAAGTTTAGCATATCGTATCATCCGCAGACAGATGGACAGTCCGAGCACACCATTCAGACCTTAGAAGATATGTTGAGGGCATGCATGCTTGATTTCAGTGGATCATGGGAAGACCATTTGCATTTGGTTTATTTTTTCTACAATAATAGCTATCAAGTGAGCATTCAGATGGCTCCCTATGAAGCATTGTATGGTATAAAATATTGTTCCCCAGTATGTTGGAGTGATGTAGGCGAAAGATAGATTCTAGGACCATAATTGGTCATTCGTACAGTGGAGAAGGTAAAGAAGATCCAAGGGCATCTGCGAGCAGCGCAGGATAGACAAAAGCACTGGGCAAACGTACATCGACGACCCCTAGAATTCCATGTTGGAGAGCATATATTTTTAAAGATCTCGCCTACCCGAGGGACTATCAGGTTTGGAGGCAGAGGAAAACTGAGTTCGAGGTACATCGGACCATTCGATGTGTTGGAACGCATCGAAGAAGTTGCTTACAAACTAGCCTTACCACAAATATTAGAAGGAGTGTATGACGTCTTCCACGTATCTCAACTGAGGAGGTACATTCCAGATCCGAGTCATGTGCTTGACCACTCGGAGATCACTGTCGGCCCGAGTTTGTCGTACCAGGAGGAGCCTGTAGAGATCCTAGACAGAAGCGAGAAGGTGTTGCGAGGTCAGACTATCCCTCTAGTTTATATTGCATGGAGGCATTATGCACCAGGCGAGTCAACCTGGGAATGAGAGGAGGATATTCGACAACGTTTCCCCCATATATTCGAAGGCCTGGGTATGTCTTAATATTTTAAATCAAATCAATAGTTTTCACTATATGTCTGTTTTAATTTCGAGGACGAAATACTCTAAGGAGGGTAGATTGTAAACCTCCTCGACCAAATTTTAGCTTAGATAGAGAAATTAGGGTCATTTTAACAAATTAGGAATTAATTGCAGTATTTTAAATTATTATGCAATAACTTATATTGCTTAGTGCACCTTACCATTACCTCGATATTTAGAGCACTACACTAATTGTTACCCTCAAACAAAGTTCACATACTTCTCCTAGACATGCGAGTCTACTATTCTAAACTTTGTGTAACTTACAAATACTCTGTCATGAGCCTCGTTTTAGTCGCACAAATATCGTTACAAACGTTCGTGCTAAAATTCGATTAATTTCCAAACATGTACTCTTGTTCGTTCCAATCGAAATTAGAGACCCAACAGGAACCCGTTTTGTCCAAACCAAATTACGTTATTATTCTATTTTAAGTATATTACGTCTAGGATACTTGCACTTCACTAAATTCTGACCTTGTATATTTTTAATTAATTAGAAAATACCTTGCGCATTAATTTCTAATTAAATTAATACGATGACCAGCATCGCCCAAAACTTGACCCAACTCCTACCCAAACTCACCCTCACACCCTCAAGACCCTTACTAAACACCACCCCTCATTTTAGTACATTACATCACCCCCAAAAATGAGGTATTTTTCTTAAACAATTTTATAATATACAATTTCCCAATTTAATAGGACTTTAGTGCAAATTATGAAATTACAGGGTTTTATATGCAAAATTGGATGGGTGAGGTGTCCACCTCCCATTGGAGGGGACACATGGAGAATTCTCCACCCTTCATTCCAATATAGGTCTAAATTCAATGCATCTTCATGCATTAATGTGGCCTACAACATTTAATGTGTGTTCACACATAAAATCCTAAAACCCTAACCCTTTAATAAACCCTATAAATACCCCCCTTCACCCTTCCTTCTCCCTCAACTCACCTCATCCACCCCCACCTCCGACCCCCCCTACTTCGACCTCCCCTCAGCTCCCCCCCCGGCCACCGGACCACCGCCATAGCCACCGCCACCCACCGCCAACATCACCCACACCACCATTAACAACATAATCACCATCACCACCAACCCACCCGACTCCCCCTCACCCTCACCACCGCCACCACAGACCACCACCACCACCACCACCGTCACCCCCACCTCTGCCGAACCCACCATCGTCACCCCCCCTTGGCCGTCGCAGTCGCCGCCACCCCTCACCACAGCACCACCGCACCACCATCATAGCAGCAGCATCACCCCCCCCCCCCGACTCTCCCTCACCCTCACCACCACCACCACGAGCCACCGCCACCACTGGGACTGTCACGACCCGCACCCGATATAGGGGTACGAGAGCGTGGGTACGTCCAGCCTACGCCGCAGCATCGGCGGTAGAACGCTGTCTAGGTCATGTAACTATCTAATCAATCTCACATGAACACCCAACTCCATAAGGAGACGTGGATATCATAAAATAATGCTGGAAATACTCAATCACATAAACTAAGCAAGATGAGATTTCAAGGCAAGCAAGGAAATACAAGACAAGTCTAACGACAAAATAATTATACCTGCAATCATTAACTTCCAATCCCCAAGTGTGTCAGAAACCAGTCTACTAAGGTCACAGTCTGGAAAAATATTTTCCAGTCAGGAAGGAGCAAAGTACATCTCTAAATAGCAGTTCTATATTAATGATATAAACTATGTAGCAGTTCTAGATGGAAATATACGAGAAGCATGTATAGGTACGAGAAATAAAAGAAATACTGGAAATACTGTAAGTAAATGCAGGAGAAGAAACAATATGTCCATGAGCAAGAACCTATGACTAAGTGTGTGAGTACTAGCTTAACATGTGATCGGCTTGGGAACTTGATCAGGCTGGTTACATGTGATTAGCTATGATTCATGTAAGGTCAGGCTAACCGTTGGTTAGCTATGATGCATGTAGAGGTCAGGCTAATCACACGTAACAGCTATGAAGCATGTAAATGGTCAGGCCGTACCCGACGTGAGATGTGGGGTGAGCTATGATGCATGTAAAGTTGGGTATGATCACATATCTACACTAAAATACTCTCCACCCCCGACTGGTATAGTAGATCCAATCATGGTACGCTATGGCACGGGATTCCCTAGGGAGGTAGCAAGTCTCCCCGGAAATCAGTGTCTGTACATGCACAAGATAACAAGGAAACAAGTCTTGTACAAGCTACACCATGAATAAGGAATAACATCTCATGACGAGATCCGTGTATACCAATCCGTGTAACCAACGTGTCAAGAGCATGGATATCTATACTAGATACAGTGAACATAGGAGATATCATAAATTAGAAACTAATCAGAGAATGTACTCGCCTTGGGTCCTTAGCTGTCAATACCAATGTCCTGTCCCAGAGTATCGTCTGGAGAATCCGATAGTCCTATAAACATATAATAATATCACTTGTATCAGATGCTACACTAACACACAATAGAAATACCCTGGCCTCAGGGCTATGCCAGGCATGGCTCTAGTCAACTAGGGTCATCTAGTAGGAATACGTATATAATACACATTTACACTCAGGGTATATACCAATAAAAACGTATAAAATATATATAAGTGTCTATTAGTAATTGTACAAAAATACGTATATGTGTATATACACTAATAGATGTATATAAATATATATATTTTATACCGAAATACATATTTGTATATATATATATATCAATCAAACATTTAATATATATATAACACTAATCGAAGAATGTATACAATGCCACCCTCCTCAAGGTGATCCCAAATGAAAAAGTAGTTAGTTCCAATGGGTCCGTAGCAGTCCAAATAGCTAGAAACTATATAAAGAAGTTCAAGATCGGAGTTTGGCACGAAAATCGAGATAAGGATACCAGGCTAATAGGGGAAAGGGTCGTTTATAATTAAGGTAACACCTTAATTTAATGAAAATCATTTCGAATTTATTTTGAACAATAATTTCAAATAAAAGTTTATTTATAAAAATCTAGAATTTATGTAAAAGCCATCATATATTTTTATATCTATAGTAAAACTGGTCACCAGCCCAAATAAACAAATTTTGATCTTATTTTTATTATTGAAACTATATTTTTATATAATAATATAAACCCCAAAAATTATTATATTTTTGCATAATCAAAAACACTTTTAATTTTTTTTTTACAACTAAACTAATTACATGAATTTACTAAACTAAATATATTTAATTACTAACTAATTACATATACTAAACTGATTATATATTAACTAAACTATTATATATAAACTAAACTAATTACTGTAACTTAACTAATCTAAAATACACTGAACAAACGAAAGGGGGAAGAGGGAAGAGGGCTCACGATGGGGGTTTTTCCGGCGTCGGCGGTCGACGACTTCGAGGCGGGATCTGGGAGCTCAGGGCGGCAGCGAAGCTCGGCGGCGGTCGGCGGATCTGCTGTGGTCGAAGCTCGGCGGTGGTCGACGTTCGTCTCGGGGCGGCGGTGGTGGTTCGAGGAACCGGTCGAAGACCTAGGCGGTGGATCTAAGCCAGAGCAGCAACAGGACGGGTGGCGACGACGTCGGCTCCGGTGAGGAAGCGGCTGATGGGTGACGCAAGGTCGAGGCGACAGCGGTCGAGCGTTCTGCTGTGGCGGTGGCGGTCGAAGCTCGGCGACGTTGACGGATCCGAGGCGGCCACGACTCGACGACGTTGAGGAGATCCGAGGCGGCCACGGCTCGACGAGGTTCAGATCTAGGGTTAGGGTTTTCTCTGTATGTGTCAGGGTTTTGGTTCGTGTCCGGAGCTGGACACGATGGTGGTGCTGTGTGGTATGGGGTGGACGTGTCCGGGTGTTGGACACAGGGGTTTGAATGTACTATGGTATGGGGGTTGTGTCCAGCTGGTGTCGGACACGAAAATCTGGTTGTAATGTTATAAATTTGGACACATGAAATGAATGGATACGGTAGGACACCCGGGGTCGGACCCGAGGCCAACACGGCTGACACGGTAATGCTGGACACACGGACACGAGCACACAAATCAATGGTGATGGCTTGTTGGCTTGTGGGAATTTGTGAGGGCTAGCTAGGATTTCTTGGAAATGGTGTGGTGAGAGACTTTAAATAGGGAGAGAGGTTGTGGGATAAAGGGTGAGGATTGGTCCAATTAATGAATGGCCCAGATTATACATGAATGAGTTCTTCATGTGGGAATGAGGGTGTGAATGGGAGACGGTAAACTGGTAAATTTAATAGAAAAAAATACAATTTAAGAAAATGTTTTAAGAGGCTTCCAAGGCTAACTGATTCCAAATTAGTTACTAATTAAACCCATTTTTTAAAACCCTAGAAAATATGTAATTTATTTATTTACTATTCCAAAATGGATATGAAAATTTATTATGAAAACAACTAGTCCTTCAATAATTTTTATTAAACAAATAATTTTTATGATTTCAAGCCAATAAATATTCGAAGCTAGAGTATTAAATATATATCATTATTTATCTATTTAATTTATAATAAATTGACATTTAGGAAAAAAGATCTTCTTTTTTTTTCTTTTTTTATAAAAGATTTTAAATCACCTTCTAAAATCAAACATTGTTCAAAATCTAATAAAAATTTCAAGGAGAAAATATTTTATAAACTTGATATTTAAAATAAATTAAAAATCTAATTATTTCAGAAATTTGGAAATCGGAGGTTACAAGTCTACCCACCTTAGAAAAATTTCGTCCTCGAAATTTAAGGTTCTCAATAATTGCCTTTACTCATCATATTATTTCTATCAAATTTAAATTTCAACCCGAATTATCCTGAAGTAATTCCATGTTGTTATTTTCCAACCTTTCAAAAATTATATAACATCATATTCCTGAAAATCTTCAAGTTTAAAATCAAATTCAAATTTTTATCATAATCTCCTCCAAAATTTAAGTTCGTATCTAAATACTCAAGGATTCTAATATCCAATCCTCCAATTGAAATCCAACCAATGCATGTTTATGAAAATTTAGAAAATCTGTATCCCAAAATTTAAATTTTAAGCACTAATCCATCAATCATCTTACTCCTCTAACTAAAATTCAATTGATGTTTATTCAAATCTAAATCATCATCCCGAGAATTTAATTCGACACTATTCCATTAACGATTTTATTTCCTGCTTTCCTTTTTCCTCAAAATACTCAACGATGCGATACTTACGGAATCTTCAATGCAACATCCATAATATAAAAATTTAAATTTTTATCTTGCAATCAAATAGATATAATGATAATTTCCCAAATTTTCTTAAATTTTTAATAACCAATTTAATCATATCAAGACCTTCCTAAAATTAATAAATCCTCAAATTTTTGCCCTGTGAATTTCTTAATTCTCCATTTAAGTTAATGTTTATCCTCGAATTTCAATCATACCTCGATTTTCGTAAAATCAATGATCCATCAACTCTGTTATAACAACCCCTAAATTCTTTATTTAAATTAATGCTCATCCATAATTTAATTATCTTGTCCCTTTTTGTCAGTCATAACCTTGTCATAGATCCTTGCTATGGTCAAAATCCTAATGATCATGGTTTAAGAAAAATTCTACCCACAGCCATACAATCTAAGAAAAATATATAGGTCATGTATCTTTTGTCATGGTATTTCAGTCTCTGTTAGGGTGTACTACTAGTTATATTCTAACAAAAAAATCATAAATACGAACTACAGCACTAGGGAAATCAATCAATCATGAGACGAGAATATTAGGAAAAAAGAACCTGCTACCATATTACTTGTAGTATCTCCTATCTCTAACAACACTTAACTCTAGCACATTCACTAACTAATTCCTATTCCTGTACGCTGGTACCCATATCAACTAATCATTAATCCACAAGATCCATGAATATATCAATATTGCACACACCTGTCTATTAATGCCAAAATCTGATGCCAAGAATCTCTAATATAACCATGATTCAATAATGCATCCAAGTTGATACCTCTATCTCTTTAGTACCATACCCTCTGTCAGTTCCCGTTCCTACTACAATTGTTCATACTAGTCGTTCTTATCACTCAAATATACGTCAAGTGCAACACCATACTAAATACTGCTCTTTCCAATACAACTTTAGATGGATACCCAAGTCAGTCTGCGGTGCCATCTCAATCATGCTCAAGTCACCAGATGCTTACACATGTATATCATCTACTCATATATTAATATTCATATTTCTCATCTACCGTAAATTTAATCCTCAAAAATAATCATCAAGGTTTAACTTCTCGATCAACTTAAAAATAATTGTATATGCCTCCTCAAAGTCAGATACTCAACATCAAAATACTATGCTAAGGGATAACTCTAGTTTAAAGCCTACTGCTCACATATCCAACTAGGAAATACTTACAACTCATAAGCAACACTCAGTCCATACTAATACTCAAGACACAGACATAATCACAAGTCACTAATTATCATACTTAATAAGGAATCCTCAAAGAATAGGATCTCAAAAGTCTGGATTGAGGACTGAAGGTGTTTCTACTGCTAGCAACCAAAAGGATGATGGAATAAAGTCTTGTATAACAGAAACAGATAAGTGTTGAGATGATAGTTTAAGAACAATTTAAGACACAACCTGATAATCATACACGTCGGTCAGAAATTATGACGCTGAGAATCCTCGCCATGCCAGTAAGCATAGGTGCGATAAACGACAGGTTCCTTAACTAAAGTACGCAACCCTACAGTCATGTCATCTAGAATCTTCGCTAACCGGTACGGCTGTGGTAACTCTAGGTTCCATAACCCAAGCAGATGTTTCACCTTTCTCACTGTTCTCATCCATATATGTCATCAGATGATATCGTAAAATTTATCTCGGCATGGAATCAACTCTACAATGAAACCAAAATTCTAATTTTAATAATTGATCAACAATAATCAAATTCAATATTAAAGAGTGAGGAAGGACGGAAACAAGGCGAAGGATTTAAAATTAGAAATTTTAATAAGATTCTCAAGGGGTCGTCCCAGGAATCTCTCAAGAATTTGTGATTGAGTATCCTCTCTCATCCTAGTATCCTATATCCTATATTCAATAGCAGGCACGTAGTAGTACTACTATGACGTCGCACTACCACGACATCGCACAACTTGCGAAGTCAGACCTGCATGGGCCACCACTAAAAACGTGTCACGACCCGCACCCGTTATAGGGGTACGAGAGCGTGGGTACGTCCAGCCTACGCCGCAGCATCGGCGGTAGAACACTGTCTAGGTCATGTAACTATCTAATCAATCTCACATGAACACCCAACTCCATAAGGAGACGTGGATATCATAAAATAATGCTGGAAATACTCAATCACATAAACTAAGCACGATGAGATATCAAGGCAAGCAAGGAAATACAAGACAAGTCTAGCGACAAAATAATCATACCTGCAATCATTAACTTCCAATCCCCAAGTGTGTCAGAAACCAGTCTACTAAGGTCACAGTCTGGAAAAATATTTTCCAGTCAGGAAGGAGCAAAGTACATCTCTAAATAGCAGTTCTATATTAATGATATAAACTATGTAGCAGTTCTAGATGGAAATATACGAGAAGCATGTATAGGTACGAGAAATAAAAAAAATACTGGAAATACTGTAAGTAAATGCAGGAGAAGAAATAATATGTCCATGAGCAAGAACCTATGACTAAGTATGTGAGTACTAGCTTAACATGTGATCGGCTTGGGAACTTGATCAGGCTGGTTACATGTGATTAGCTATGATTCATGTAAGGTTAGGCTAACCGTTGGTTAGCTATGATGCATGTAGAGGTCAGGCTAATCACACGTAACAGCTATGAAGCATGTAAATGGTCAGGCCGCACCCGACGTGAGATGTAGGGTGAGCTATGATGCATGTAAAGTTGGATATGATCACATATCTACACTAAAATACTCCCCACCCCCGACTGGTATAGTAGATCCAATCATGGTACGCTATGGCACGGGATTCCCTAGGGAGGTAGCAAGTCTCCCCGGAAATCAGTGTCTGTATATGCACAAGATAACAAGGAAACAAGTCTTGTACAAGCTACACCATGAATAAGGAATAATATCTCATGACGAGATCCGTGTATACCAATCCGTGTAACCAACGTGTCAAGAGCATGTATATCTACACTAGATACAGTGAACATAGAAGATATCATAAATTAGAAACTAATCAGAGAATGTACTCGCCTTGGGTCCTTAGCTGTCAATACCAATGTCCTGTCCCAGAGTATCGTCTGGAGAATCCGACAGTCCTATAAACATATAATAATATCACTTGTATCAGATGCTACACTAACACACAATAGAAATACCCTGGCCTCAGGGCTATGCCAGGTATGGCTTTAGTCAACTAGGGTCATCTAGTAGGAATACGTATATAATACACATTTACACTCAGGGTATATACCAATAAAAACCTATAAAATATATATAAGTGTCTATTAGTAATTGTACAAAAATACGTATATGTGTATATACACTAATAGATGTATATAAATATATATTTTTTATACCGAAATACATATTTGTATATATATATATCAATCAAACATTTAATATATATATAACTAATCGAAGAATGTATACAATGCCACCCTCCTCAAGGTGATCCCAAATGAAAAAGCAGTTAGTTCCAATGGGTCCGTAGCAGTCCAAATAGCTAGAAACTATATAAAAAAGTTCAAGATCGGAGTTCGGCACGAAAATCAAGATAAGGATACCAGGCTAATAGGGGAAAGGGTCGTTTGTAATTAAGGTAACACCTTAATTTAATGAAAATCATTTCAAATTTATTTTGAACAATAATTTCAAACAAAAGTTTATTTATAAAAATCTAGAATTTATGTAAAAGCCATCATATATTTTTATATCTATAGTAAAACTGGTCACCAGCCCAAATAAACAAATTTTGATCTTATTTTTATTATTGAAACTATATTTTTATTTAATAATATAAACCCCAAAAATTATTATATTTTTGCATAATCAAAAACACTTTTAATTTTTTTTTTACAACTAAACTAATTACATGAATTTACTAAACTAAATATATTTAATTACTAACTAATTATATATACTAAACTGATTATATATTAACTAAACTATTATATATAAACTAAACTAATTACTGTAACTTAACTAATCTAAAATACACTGAACAAACGAAAGGGGGAAGAGGGAAGAGGGCTCACGATGGGGGTTTTTCCGGCGTCGGCGGTCGACGACTTCGAGGCGGGATCTGGGAGCTCAGGGCGGCAGCGAAGCTCGACGGCGGTCGGCGGATCTGCTGTGGTCGAAGCTCGGCGGTGGTCGACGTTCGTCTCGGGGCGGCGGCGGTGGTTCGAGGAACCGGTCGAAGACCTAGGCGGTGGATCTAAGCCAGAGCAGCAACAGGACGGGTGGCGACGACGTCGGCTCCGGTGAGGAAGCGGCTGATGGGTGACACAAGGTCGAGGCGGCAGCGGTCGAGCGTTCTGCTGTGGCGGTGGCGGTCGAAGCTCGGCGACGTTGACGGATTCGAGGCGGCCACGGCTCGACGACGTTGAGGAGATCCGAGGCGGCCACGGCTCGACGAGGTTCAGATCTAGGGTTAGGGTTTTCTCTGTATGTGTCACGACCCGCACCCGGAATTTGGGCATGAGTCGTGGGTACGTCCAGCCTACGCCGCAGCATCGGCGGTAGAACGCTGTCTAGGTCACAAACATAGTATATCCTGTCAATAGTCTCAACTCCGTACGGAGGACAATGATAAATAAATCACATTTCTATAATATACTCAATCACAACTATAACATAATGGCACGATGAGAATTGAAAAGAGTTCTATTTAAAACCAACCACAATAAATCTAACTCAAATCCTGGTCCAATTGACCTCACAAAGTCACAAATAAAAATAAATACATCTCAGTCTCAGTCTAAAATAGTAAATGCAGAAAAATAATCTAAGCATGGGCAGGCAAGTTCTCCTCTAAGATAGGCACCTCCTCTGGGATTTCTGGGGTGAAATCCTCCTCTATTCCTGGACCGTAATGAGTAGGGCAAAAGTCCTCCAGGTCCTCTGAAAAATATTGGTTATCCAGTCAGGATTGGAGCGAAGCACAAGCACTAACAGCAGTTTCATTAATTGACAAAATCTATAAACAGTGTAAGAGATACAAGATGGAAATAAAAGCTGAACATGTGAAGTACTGGAGAAAATGAAATAGACAGTAGGCATCTAGCAATGAGCAATAAGTAGTAAATGCTAGAACAAGTAAATCTGAATAAAGATAAGACATCTAGCTAAGTGTTTGAATTATTAGTTTATCATGTGATCGGCTTGGGACTGGATCAGGCTGGTTATATATGATTAGCTATGGTTCTTTTAGGTCAGGCTAACCGCATGGTTAGCTATGGTGCATATAATGGTCAGGCTAATCATATATAACAGCTATGGAGCATATAAGTGGTCAGGCCGCACCCGACGTGAGAAGTGGGGTGAGCTATGGTGCATATAAATGTTTGGATATGATCACATAATCTACTAATAGTTCCCCATCCCCCAGCTAGCACGATGGATTCCAACCACGACTCCTCGTGATGGGGATCTAGGGTGCTAACCCGTGTATTCACAGTGTCGGAATCAAGTATGAAATACACTACAATTTATAGAAGTAATCAACCATGAAAACTGTCAGAGAATGTACTCGCCTGTGGTCCTGAGCAGAATGTGAGGATCGAGGTCCAAAATGGAATCACAATGACCTATTTATGGAAATTCAATGTTAATTAATGAATTAAAAGAATAACATGCTTAACAATTTAAAAAAACGAGGTTTCTAGGTCATGTCTAAGGTTTACTGGTCAATACTAGGTCCAACTGAGTCAACTCTAGGTTTTTGGTCAAAACTAGTTAATACCTTGCTTCTAGGTTCATACTAGCTATGGTTAACTAATACTAGCTAGTAAAATAATATCTATATGTATATACTTTTATAAACTTGCATAACTATTGTACATCTACACTAATAAGTATGGTATCAATAACATACATATAAGTTATACCATATGTGTGTAATATAGTTATTAGCTTAACATCCTAATATTAATATCATAACCTAACACAACTAATATTTTGGCTAGAACTAGTGTCCTAACCCATACTACATCACTAGTACCTTAGTACCACAATACCTTGATAATAATCCATTACCTCACACTCATACAACTTACCTACACTAAGTTACCACTCTAATACTTAAGATACACCATACTAATCCACTGCAACATGTGTTTACTGATACACAACTCCACACTGAAACTGCACAGTTTCTACCTCACCAACTGACACACACAACTCACTGCCCAACTCCATACATAGTTAAAAACTGAGCACCTCACACAGACACAGTTGGCACAAGTCTGGACACACACACAAAACAATTTCTGCACACTGATGACCCCTCATCTTCACACCTGCACTACACAACTGCTGAGAAACCTCACACATACACAGCCATCCACACACTGCCATACCCAGAATTCAGTATCCTAGAGACACTCTAATACACACAGTTTAAAACTGATACTCACTGAAATCTGGAATTCTACACTAATACACTACACTAAGACACAACCAAAACACCCAGGTATCTAACACACAACTCACACAGTGTAAAATTCCTGCACACAGACCTGGCCCAACCCCTTCTTACTGCTGATACATCCATACTGAATACATAACTTCTGCCTCTTAATTACCTACACACACACACACAAATTCTTAACACAATACACACACACAGTAATTAGGATACTCAATACTAAGGAATACACATAACACCCAACCACAGGAACCAACCAATGCACAGCCACAAACAGATATCCCTATCACCCACTGCCCTTCATTGATACCAAGCCCTAACCAAATTTCTAATACCATGTTCAGTCCACCCCATCTGGACTGATACTCAACTGATACCAACACAGTCTACCTATACTTAAACCCCCAGCTATGGGATACTCACACAGAAATCATATGGATACACTCACTGACACCTATAACTCTGAGGAACTCAACTGCACACACACCCATAAAACTGCTACACAGAGTTTAACTAACACAGTCTACACATGAATCTAATACACAACTCAAAACAGGGCACACAGATATCTAACTGAAATTCTACACTGACTGATACATAAACACTAGACACTAGGTTCAGTCATCCCACACACAGCCAATAACCTCTAGTCCCTGATACCAAAACTCCACCCTGCTACATACCATAACTCACTGATTATAAACTCCTAAAATTTCTCACTGAATGCAACCCACAGAACTAATAATTTACTGATACATACCCACAGTAGATACAAACAGTCACTGACTACATCACCCTATTCTTCAATCAACTGATACTCAACATAGGTACACATATACTGATCCAGGTATCCTGGGAATTCACTCACTCTCACCCAGGCCTCTCTGGCTGGCACCCCCCCCACAGCTGACATTACACAGCACAGCCACTGCACACAGTACAGTATCCAATTCACACAGTATGCAACCTACTGATGCACACAACCTCACAACAAAAACTGATATCTGCACATTGACACAGGTACTCACAGACACAATACTGAACAAGGACACCCCCCTCACACATATCCACAGCAAGGAAAACAAACCCCTGTGCACAGAAACTCTCAACCCGATACACAATGAAACCCAACCACACTGTACATACCCGACTGCACCCTGTTCTTCCTCAAACCTAATGTACAGATGAAAGCCCCCCCCAACACACAATACATATCTATACATATAGATTCATACATCAATATACAGAATTTAGAATACCTAGATAAGTAAACCCTAAAATCGAATTTATATCTACATGAAAATGGGGAAAAATCTGTCTACAAACCAAATCTAGGGTTAGGGTTCTTAATAATTGGGGAAAACCCCATGTGGGTCACCAAAACCTAATCCAAAGCCCTAGAATCGAATTACACAGCAAGGGGTGGGTTCTTAAAGGGCCATGATCCTCTGAAAACAGGAATTTAAATGAGTAAAACTAGGGTTTTACCTGCAGGGAAGGTTTCTTCAACGAGGCTCTTCTTCTCCAAGGCTCCCTGACCCACGTTCTTTGCTTCTCTGGCTTTGGAGGAGAAGAAAATGGGACCTAGGGTTAGGGTTTCGAATTTTTGGAGAGGGAAGATGGTTTTCTCTAGTGGAGGCTAGGGTTTCTCCTGTTTACATGAAGGATGGCTTTGTGGGAAGCTTCATATATATATAAACCTAGTTCTAGGGTTTCTATGCCTAGCTTTTAGACTAAACCTTTATGTTAAGTCATGTAGAACCTAACAGACTCAGGTTAAGTCAGTCTAGGGTTTTGAGGGTTCCATCTTAAATTTAAAATTCTAGGGTTTGCTAGAATAGGGTTTACAAACTAGGGTTTACTCATTAGGGTTGTCCTAATGGATTTCTAGGGTTAGACCTAAAACTAAATATTATTAACAATATTTAATTACTTTATAAAAACTCAGCAGAATAATTAAATTCATAATTATTTAAAACAGCTAAATTACAGAAATACCCTTATATGGAAAAGTGGTAGTGACAAGTCTACCCTCCTAAAAGAAATTTCGTCCTCGAAATTGGACTGAACTACAACAAGAGTGAAATCAGAAAAGGAATATACCTCAAGTCTAGAAGAGATACGGGTATTGCTCGCGCATCTCGTCCTCTCTCTCCCAGGTCGACTCCCCTGGAGAGTGATGTCTCCATGCAACACGAACCAAAGGAATAGTTTGGTTCCGCAACACCTTCTCTCTGCGGTCCAAGATCTCTACTGGCTGCTCAGGGTAGCTGAGCGTTGGACCAACCTCAATCTCCGAGTGATCAAGTACGTGACTAGGGTCGGCCACGTACCGTCTCAGCTGTGACACATGGAACACATTATGCACTCCGTCCAATGCAGGCGGCAAGTCGAGTCTATATGCCACTGCACCTACCCTCGCCAGAATACCGAAGGGTCCGATGTAGCGTGGGCTAAGCTTCCCGCCTCTGCCAAAACGAATCGTTCCACGCGTCGGAGAAATCCGTAGGAAAACTAGATCGCCAACCTAAAACAAAACAGTCTCAACACGCAGTCTAAACAAACAAACAACACAACCAGAAAAACAACAATCTATACCTGAAACTCAAGGGGTCTACGGTGGCTGTCGGCCCAATGCCGCTGTCTGTCCTGCGCCACTCGCAGTCTGTCTCTGATGAGTTTCACCTTTTCCGCTGCATCCACGACCATTTCTGGTCCTAGCAAGGCTCTCTCTCCAACGTCGTCCCACGATAGCGGTGTACGACACCTCCGTCCATAAAGAGCCTCAAATGGTGACATCTCGATGCTGGCCTGGTAGCTGTTGTTGTAAGCAAACTCTACCAGGTGCAGATGATCCTCCCAAGAACCTCCGAGATCTAAAACGCAAGTGCGTAGCATATCCTCGAGAGTCTGAATAGTCCGTTCGGACTGCCCGTCTGTCTGGGGGTGATATGCGGTACTGAACTTGAGCTGAGTGCCCAAGCTAGCCTGCAGACTCCTCCAGAAGTGGGAAGTGAAACGACTATCCCGATCCGAGACGATGCTCACAGGAACTCCATGAAGCCTAACAATCTGTCGCACGTACATCTCTGCGAGCCTCTCTGTCGACGTGCCCACCCTGAAAGGTAAGAAATGGGCTGATTTGGTCAACCTGTCCACGATGACCCAAATCGCGTCTTTCCCTCCTGGAGAACGTGGAAGCCCTGAAACGAAGTCCATGGTCACGTGCTCCCACTTCCATTCTGGAATCGGTAACGGTTGAAGTAAACCTCCTGGCCTCTGCCGGTCTGCCTTTACCTGTTGGCACACTAGACACCGAGATACGAAGCGTGCTACCTCGCGCTTCATTCCATACCACCATACGTGCTCCCTCAAGTCTCGATACATCTTGTTGGCACCGGGATGCATCGAGTATTGAGAGCGGTGTGCCTCCTGCAAAACTTCCTCGCGCAGTTCCCCACTAGGCACACATATCCTTGTGCCGTGCCGTAAGGAACCATCATCTGCGATAGTGAAATCGTCCGACAATCCCATCTGAACTTGGGCTCTGATACTCCTCAGAGTCTCATCATCGTACTGCGCAGCTCTGATCCTGTCCATCAGTTCGGATTGTATCTGCAATCCCCACATCTGAATCTCAGTACCGGGAACTAACACCTCAATCTCTAAGCTTTCCAGATCAGCTAATAAATGCCTATCTGTCGTCAAGTACATAGCCATCGGATACCTGCTCAAGGCATCGGCGACTACGTTAGCCTTCCCTGGATGGTACTGCAATGAGATGTCAAAGTCCTTCATTAACTCTAACCACCTCCTCTGCCTCATGTTCAGCTCCTTCTGTGTGAATACGTACTTCAAGCTCTTGTGGTCTGTGAAGATTTCCACACGCTCTCCGTACAGGTAATGTTTCCACAGCTTTAGAGCGAAGATAACTGCTGCCAACTCTAAGTCGTGGGTGGGGTAGTTCTTTTCATGAGGGCGTAACTGCCTGGAAGCATAGGCAATTACCTTCCCGTGCTGTTGAAGAACACATCCCAGACCCTTCCCTGAAGCGTCACTGTAGATGGTGAAACCACCTGTCCCTGATGGCAACGTTAAAATTGGAGCTGTCGTCAACCTCTTCTTCAGCTCATCAAATGCAGCCTGGCACTCATCCGTCCACACAAAATCCACATCCTTCCTAGTCAGTCTGGTCATTGGCGCTGCAATCTTGGAGAAGTCTTGTACAAACCTCCTGTAGTATCCTGCTAGCCCGAGAAAACTCCTGATCTCAGCTACCAAACTGGGGGTAGCCCACGACTCTACTGCCTCGATCTTCTGTGGGTTAACCGAGATTCCGTCACCCGATACCACATGCCCAAGAAATTCGACCTTGTCAAGGAAGAATTCACACTTAGAGAGCTTCCCGTACAGCTTCTCCCTCCTGAGAGTCTCTAAGACCAACCTCAGGTGCTCTTCGTGCTCCTCCGGTGTCTTGGAATACACAAGAATATCATCGATGAACACCACCACGAACTTGTCAAGGTACTGGTGGAATACTTTGTTCATCAAGTTCATGAATACTGCCGGTGCATTGGTTAAACCAAATGGCATCACCATGAACTCAAACTGGCCGTATCTGGTCCGAAAAGCTGTCTTCGGCGTGTCTTCTTTCTTCACCTTCACCTGGTGATAACCTGACCTCAAATCAATCTTTGAAAACACCCTCGCCCCACTCAACTGGTCGAAAAGATCATCTATCCTCGGCAGCGGGTACTTGTTCTTGATGGTGATATTGTTCAAAGCTCTATAATCAATGCACATGCGCACCGTGCCGTCCTTCTTCGGTACGAACAATACCGGAGCTCCCCATGGTGATGAACTGGATTTGATGAAGCCTTTGTCCTGCAGCTCCTCAACTTGCTTCTTCAGTTCCGCCAGCTCGCTGTTGTTGACTCTATAGACATGTTGTGAAATGGGCTCCGCTCCTGGAACCAAGTCTATAGAGAATTCAACATCTCTGTCTGGCGGCAAGCCTGGCAACTCTTCTGGAAATACATCCAGGAACTCCGCTATCAGAGGATGTGGCAACTCCTCTTCTTCCGTCCTGGCTCCGCAAAATGTGCTCCTGCTCTGTTCCGCTGCTTCTCTGACGACCTCAAATTCCGGCTCTCCTGGTGGTCTAAACAATACTCTGCCTCTATAACAATCTATAGTAGCATGATGCCTACTCAACCAGTCCATCCCGAGTACAATATCGTACCCCGGAAGTGGCATGACAAGTAAGCTCACGCTCAACTCTCGGCCTCCTACTGACACTCTTCGGTCCTTGCAGTGATCACGGACTAGTATAATACCTCCACCAGTCATGATCTTGCAAGTCCTAGCTAATGGTTCTGTGTCTAAATGATGTCGAAGTGCATATGATACAGACACAAAACTATGGGAAGCGCCAGAATCGAATAAGGTAAATGCGGGAATACAATCGAGAAGAACCGAACCTGTGATCAAGTCTCCTGCTGGCTCGATCTCCTCGACTGCCATGGCGTACGCTCGCCCCTGGGGTGCACCTCTCTGCTGCTGATGCTGGGCAAACCTCTGATTTTGCGGTGGAAGTGGTCCCCTCTGCTGTTGGCCTCCTGGTACGGTAGGTACCCTGCCTGGTCCTCTCTGGGCGGCTGCTCCACCCTGACCTGACGAGTCCGAATGGTAGGGCAATCCCTCAGCTGATGTGTCGTCGATCCGCAGGACAAACATGAGCCCAATCTATGCCTGCAGATATCTCTAGTATGTCCCATCTTCCCGCAGTACGCACACTGGATGGCGGGCTGGTTCTGTCTCTGTTGCTGCTGCTGGACCTGCCCTCGGGCTGGTGCCTGATGCTGCTGCTGAAAGTGCCTCTGCTGCTGCTGAAAGTGTGGACGCTTGCCTGTTCCCGCACTACTATTTGCCCCTCCGGTAACATCGCGTCCCCTCTTGGGTCTGAGGTCCAAGTCATCCTCGGCTACTTGTGCATCCATCAATATGCCCTCATAGGTAGCTGTGCGACGTCCCGACGTGCGAGACTTGATCTCTCTTGTCAGCCCCTTTCTGAATTTCCGGGCCCTGTCCCCCGGATCTCTAATCATCGACGGCGCGAAGCGGCTCAGACGGCTAAACTCCGCGGCATACTCGTCGACGGACGAGCTCCCCTGGGCTAAGTCATGGAACTGACTCTCCAAAGCTCCCAGTGCGACATCAGGAAAGAACTTTTCTTTGAAGAGCTCCTTGAAAGCCTCCCAAGTGAGTCCCCCGCGCAAGAGTCTCGGCTCCGTGCGAAACCACGTCAAGGCAATGTCGAACATCTGGCTGCCAGCGGCCTCGATCTGGAGCGCCTCTGGAATCTGCGCCAAACGCAAGTTCCTCTCGATGTCCTCTAGCCAATCATCGGCGTAGAGTATCCCTTCTGTCCCCTTGAACTCCCGAGGCATCATCCTCTTGAAGTCCACAATGGTGCCCGGCCTCGGTTGTTGCTGACCAGGTTGTTGCTGCTGCTGAGCGACCCTCTCCACAGCCTGGAGAGCCACTTGGTGAGCATTCTCCATGTTCACCCTCATCATCTCCGTCTGGGCCTGATGTGCCTCAGCCTGCACTCTCTGGGCCTCTGCCGACGTCCTCTGGGCATCGACCATGCCCTGTATCAAGGCGAACATCTGTGCCCCATCGACGGGCACACCTCCTGGATGCTGAGCTGGTGGTGGTGGAGGTGGTGGTGCCGTCGTAGCTGTGGGGACCCTCTGAACTGGTGGTGGAGGACCCCCGAATGCTGCAGACACTCCCACCTGTCCTGGAGATGTAGGAGGTGCTGCTGATGTCTGTCCGGCAGCGCGAGAGGTGGCAGACCTCTCTGAATCTGCTGCTCCGAGTCTCTGGGACCTTCTTGGCGGCATCCTGGAGACAGATCGAAAGATTCAATTAAGGCAATAGATATGATATCAAGGAAGGACAGAAAAATTTCTAAAGGAATTAATCATTAAGAATAGTATCATAAGAATCAGAATTCCCTAATTGTGATTGAGCATATCCTTGGCCTAATTCCTATTACTACAATATCGCTCTAATGTGAACCTAAGACTACTGACTAGAGACTAGATCTGCATGGGCTACCACTAAAAACGTGTCACGACCCGCACCCGGAATTTGGGCATGAGTCGTGGGTACGTCCAGCCTACGCCGCAGCATCGGCGGTAGAACGCTGTCTAGGTCACAAACATAGTATATCCTGTCAATAGTCTCAACTCCGTACGGAGGACAATGATAAATAAATCACATTTCTATAATATACTCAATCACAACTATAACATAATGGCACGATGAGAATTGAAAAGAGTTCTATTTAAAACCAACCACAATAAATCTAACTCAAATCCTGGTCCAATTGACCTCACAAAGTCACAAATAAAAATAAATACATCTCAGTCTCAGTCTCAGTCTAAAATAGTAAATGCAGAAAAATAATCTAAGCATGGGCAGGCAAGTTCTCCTCTAAGATAGGCACCTCCTCTGGGATTTCTGGGGTGAAATCCTCCTCTATTCCTGGACCGTAATGAGTAGGGCAAAAGTCCTCCAGGTCCTCTGAAAAATGTTGGTTATCCAGTCAGGATTGGAGCGAAGCACAAGCACTAACAGCAGTTTCATTAATTGACAAAATCTATAAACAGTGTAAGAGATACAAGATGGAAATAAAAGCTGAACATGTGAAGTACTGGAGAAAATGAAATAGACAGTAGGCATCTAGCAATGAGCAATAAGTAGTAAATGCTAGAACAAGTAAATCTGAATAAAGATAAGACATCTAGCTAAGTGTTTGAATTATTAGTTTATCATGTGATCGGCTTGGGACTGGATCAGGCTGGTTATATATGATTAGCTATGGTTCTTTTAGGTCAGGCTAACCGCATGGTTAGCTATGGTGCATATAATGGTCAGGCTAATCATATATAACAGCTATGGAGCATATAAGTGGTCAGGCCGCACCCGACGTGAGAAGTGGGGTGAGCTATGGTGCATATAAATGTTTGGATATGATCACATAATCTACTAATAGTTCCCCATCCCCCAGCTAGCACGATGGATTCCAACCACGACTCCTCGTGATGGGGATCTAGGGTGCTAACCCGTGTATTCACAGTGTCGGAATCAAGTATGAAATACACTACAATTTATAGAAGTAATCAACCATGAAAACTGTCAGAGAATGTACTCGCCTGTGGTCCTGAGCAGAATGTGAGGATCGAGGTCCAAAATGGAATCACAATGACCTATTTATGGAAATTCAATGTTAATTAATGAATTAAAAGAATAACATGCTTAACAATTTAAAAAAACGAGGTTTCTAGGTCATGTCTAAGGTTTACTGGTCAATACTAGGTCCAACTGAGTCAACTCTAGGTTTTTGGTCAAAACTAGTTAATACCTTGCTTCTAGGTTCATACTAGCTATGGTTAACTAATACTAGCTAGTAAAATAATATCTATATGTATATACTTTTATAAACTTGCATAACTATTGTACATCTACACTAATAAGTATGGTATCAATAACATACATATAAGTTATACCATATGTGTGTAATATAGTTATTAGCTTAACATCCTAATATTAATATCATAACCTAACACAACTAATATTTTGGCTAGAACTAGTGTCCTAACCCATACTACATCACTAGTACCTTAGTACCACAATACCTTGATAATAATCCATTACCTCACACTCATACAACTTACCTACACTAAGTTACCACTCTAATACTTAAGATACACCATACTAATCCACTGCAACATGTGTTTACTGATACACAACTCCACACTGAAACTGCACAGTTTCTACCTCACCAACTGACACACACAACTCACTGCCCAACTCCATACATAGTTAAAAACTGAGCACCTCACACAGACACAGTTGGCACAAGTCTGGACACACACACAAAACAATTTCTGCACACTGATGACCCCTCATCTTCACACCTGCACTACACAACTGCTGAGAAACCTCACACATACACAGCCATCCACACACTGCCATACCCAGAATTCAGTATCCTAGAGACACTCTAATACACACAGTTTAAAACTGATACTCACTGAAATCTGGAATTCTACACTAATACACTACACTAAGACACAACCAAAACACCCAGGTATCTAACACACAACTCACACAGTGTAAAATTCCTGCACACAGACCTGGCCCAACCCCTTCTTACTGCTGATACATCCATACTGAATACATAACTTCTGCCTCTTAATTACCTACACACACACACAAATTCTTAACACAATACACACACACAGTAATTAGGATACTCAATACTAAGGAATACACATAACACCCAACCACAGGAACCAACCAATGCACAGCCACAAACAGATATCCCTATCACCCACTGCCCTTCATTGATACCAAGCCCTAACCAAATTTCTAATACCATGTTCAGTCCACCCCATCTGGACTGATACTCAACTGATACCAACACAGTCTACCTATACTTAAACCCCCAGCTATGGGATACTCACACAGAAATCATATGGATACACTCACTGACACCTATAACTCTGAGGAACTCAACTGCACACACACCCATAAAACTGCTACACAGAGTTTAACTAACACAGTCTACACATGAATCTAATACACAACTCAAAACAGGGCACACAGATATCTAACTGAAATTCTACACTGACTGATACATAAACACTAGACACTAGGTTCAGTCATCCCACACACAGCCAATAACCTCTAGTCCCTGATACCAAAACTCCACCCTGCTACATACCATAACTCACTGATTATAAACTCCTAAAATTTCTCACTGAATGCAACCCACAGAACTAATAATTTACTGATACATACCCACAGTAGATACAAACAGTCACTGACTACATCACCCTATTCTTCAATCAACTGATACTCAACATAGGTACACATATACTGATCCAGGTATCCTGGGAATTCACTCACTCTCACCCAGGCCTCTCTGGCTGGCACCCCCCCCACAGCTGACATTACACAGCACAGCCACTGCACACAGTACAGTATCCAATTCACACAGTATGCAACCTACTGATGCACACAACCTCACAACAAAAACTGATATCTGCACATTGACACAGGTACTCACAGACACAATACTGAACAAGGACACCCCCCTCACACATATCCACAGCAAGGAAAACAAACCCCTGTGCACAGAAACTCTCAACCCGATACACAATGAAACCCAACCACACTGTACATACCCGACTGCACCCTGTTCTTCCTCAAACCTAATGTACAGATGAAAGCCCCCCCCAACACACAATACATATCTATACATATAGATTCATACATCAATATACAGAATTTAGAATACCTAGATAAGTAAACCCTAAAATCGAATTTATATCTACATGAAAATGGGGAAAAATCTGTCTACAAACCAAATCTAGGGTTAGGGTTCTTAATAATTGGGGAAAACCCCATGTGGGTCACCAAAACCTAATCCAAAGCCCTAGAATCGAATTACACAGCAAGGGGTGGGTTCTTAAAGGGCCATGATCCTCTGAAAACAGGAATTTAAATGAGTAAAACTAGGGTTTTACCTGCAGGGAAGGTTTCTTCAACGAGGCTCTTCTTCTCCAAGGCTCCCTGACCCACGTTCTTTGCTTCTCTGGCTTTGGAGGAGAAGAAAATGGGACCTAGGGTTAGGGTTTCGAATTTTTGGAGAGGGAAGATGGTTTTCTCTAGTGGAGGCTAGGGTTTCTCCTGTTTACATGAAGGATGGCTTTGTGGGAAGCTTCATATATATATAAACCTAGTTCTAGGGTTTCTATGCCTAGCTTTTAGACTAAACCTTTATGTTAAGTCATGTAGAACCTAACAGACTCAGGTTAAGTCAGTCTAGGGTTTTGAGGGTTCCATCTTAAATTTAAAATTCTAGGGTTTGCTAGAATAGGGTTTACAAACTAGGGTTTACTCATTAGGGTTGTCCTAATGGATTTCTAGGGTTAGACCTAAAACTAAATATTATTAACAATATTTAATTACTTTATAAAAACTCAGCAGAATAATTAAATTCATAATTATTTAAAACAGCTAAATTACAGAAATACCCTTATATGAAAAAGTGGTAGTGACAGTATGTGTCAGGGTTTTGGTTCGTGTCCGGAGCTGGACACGATGGTGGTGCTGTGTGGTAGGGGGTGGACGTGTCCGGGTGTTGGACACAGGGGTTTGAATGTACTGTGGTGTGGGGGTTGTGTCCAGGTGGTGTCGGACAAGAAAATCTGGTTGTAATGTTGTAAATCTGGACACATGAAATGAATGGATACGGTAGGACACCCGGGGTCGGACCCGAGGCCAACACGGCTGACACGGTAATGCTGGATACACGGACACGAGCACACAAATCAATGGTGATGGCTTGTTGGCTTGTGGGAATTTGTGAGGGCTAGCTAGGGTTTCTTGGGAATGGTGAGGTGAGAGACTTTAAATAGGGAGAGAGGTTGTGGGATAAAGGGTGAGGATTGGCCCAATTAATGAATGGCCCAGATTATACATGAATGAGTTCTTCATGTGGGAATGAGGGTGTGAATGGGAGACGGTAAACTGGTAAATTTAATAGAAAAAAATACAATTTAAGAAAATGTTTTAAGAGGCTTCCAAGGCTAACTGATTCCAAATTAGTTACTAATTAAACCCATATTTTAAAACCGTAGAAAATATGTAATTTATTTATTTACTATTCCAAAATGGATATGAAAATTTATTATGAAAACAACTAGTCCTTCAATAATTTTTATTAAACAAATAATTTTTATGATTTCAAGCCAATAAATATTCGAAGCTAGAGTATTAAATATATATCATTATTTATCTATTTAATTTATAATAAATTGACATTTAGGAAAAAAGATCTTCTTTTTTTTTATTTTTTTATAAAAGATTTTAAATCACCTTCTAAAATCAAACATTGTTCAAAATCTAATAAAAATTTTATAGAAAAAATATTTTATAAACTTGATATTTAAAATAAATTAAAAATCTAATATTTCGGAAATTTGAAAATCGGAGGTTACAGGGACCGCCACCCCCATCACCTCCACCACCCCCTGCCACCCTAAGCCACCGCCACCCCAGCCCCCGCAGCCGTCGCAGCTATTGCTGCTACTGCTACTGCTACTACTGCTGCGGCTGACCCCCACCACCCCCGCCGGAGCTCCGCCCCCCTCCGTCGGCGATGACGACACCGGACACGCCCCCCCTATGACACGACACAGGTACGTATATATATATATATATATATATATATATATATATATATATATATATATATATATATATGTATGTATGTATGTGTATATATATATTATATATTATATGTATATATATGATATATATTAAGAATATATATATATATATATATATAATATACTTTTTATTATTTTTATACATATATATTATATTATATATATATATATATATATATATATATATATATATATATATATATATATATATATATAAGTATATTATGTATATATATTATTACTATAATGGTATGTATATGTATATGTATATAAATATATATATATATAGAATTATATACATATATAACTACTATAAATATATATGTATATACTATTATACATATAATATATATGTATAATAGTATATATATATATATATATATATATATATATATATATATATATATATATATATATATATATATATATATATATATATATACTATTGTATATAAACTATGCATATTATATTATATTATATATATATACCTCATATATATATATTTAAGTTTATATAATATATATGTATCATATATATAATTATTATATTATATATATACTATATATAATATATGCATATAAATGCTATTATATATATATAATTAATTATGTATATATATATATATATATATATATATATATATATATATATATATATATATATATATATATATATATATATAGATACTTTATATATAATTATATACTTTTATATTTATATATTTACATTTACCTCATATATATTTAAGTATATATAATATATATGTATTATATATATTTATTATTATATATGTAATATATATAATATATGTATATAAATACTATTACATATATATATATACTATATATACAATTATATGCTTTTATATTTATATATATATATAAATATAAAAGCATATAATTGTATATATAGTATATATATATATATATATATATATATATATATATATATATATATATATATATATATATATATACTAAAATATGTATTTATATGTATTCTATATATATATTTATGTCTTGCTTATATATTTATATATATATATATATGCATATTATACCTTTTATATATACTAAATATGTTTTATATATATTAATTATATGTATCATATATACATATATTTATGTCCTTTAAATATATAGTTATGTATATTTGCATATTATTACTATATATATATATAATAATTATTATTGCTTATATCATATATAAATAAGTATTATATATATATTATTATATTATGTATATATCCTATACTATATGTACATATGTATACTTGCATAATATTAATTATAAATTCATGACTCGTGTACGTCTTAACAGAGTGCACCTACGACGCAGTTTGTGATCCAAGGTCACAGGACCATTCAGACGCAACTGCGGGAACATGTTATTGGCACTCACAGCTTGAGGACGTAGGCAAGTATACCTTGCCAAATTTTTACTGTTTAAATTATAAACTGTTGTATGTTATCTTGTTTTAATTACATATAACTGTGCGCGTCCGAGATTGACTCGGGTGCCGTCGACGAATACGTCGATATGTAGTGTAACTGACTTAGACTCTAGCAGACCCACCTATAATTACGAGGGTATTCTGATATCCTCCTAGACCCTGACACTTGTGCACGCAGCACGATTGTAATTTATATTGGGATACGAGTTCGCATACTCGACTAGCTATCGGTACGTGTGACGTGCATCACGGTTTAGCACAAATCATAATTATTTAGAAAAGTTATGACTTGGCATATAGCCACGTGGTATACACGTCGTGTATTCGACTTGTGTATCTGTATTGGGAGGGGAAGACAACTAGTAGGCGTATGAGATACACACATTGGACTCTGTAGTATCCAGAGAGGAGCCACGGATCCAATGACTTCCTTTATTCAGATACCGCATTCTTCGGAGCGATACGGACGTATATATTTGCAGATATCTAATTCTTCGGAATGATGGACGTTACATGATCAGATACCATGCTCTTCAGAGAATGGATGTTATGCCTACGCCTACCCATACGTACCAAGGTTGTCTTCACATTGCATTCACTTAGATGGTTAGCACACCATTTATTTATTTTATTCAGTATTTATATATATGGCATGCTTTTATGTATCTTGTTACGTTCCACTGAGGACCTGGTTCCCTTTCAGATCTAGACGAGGCATACTATCCTACGATGTACGGACCCGGGCGGGAGACGAGGTACTCATTCGAGGAGGAGCTAGAGGTGCTGCCATCAGAGTCCCCCTGATCTTTGGTAGACCCACCACCTGGAGCTGGAGCCTCTTTATTTAGATAGACGATGCTCTAGTCTTATTATATTTTAGCACTTTTATTTCATCTTTTGTAGTGGGTTTGTTCCTACCAGGCATATCTGATTTGTACTATGATATTTCAGACTCAGCACTTATATTCCAGCACTTATTTCAGTATTCCTTATTATATTGTGGATGAGATTAGACATTACCTGTTATCTTCTAGTATTAAACCTATTATTATTTTAGGACAGCGTAGCATGTCTTATTGGGTCCATTAAATTGGGTAATCCCTCAGAGACGTGTCAGCTGGCCAATGCCACGTCGTGGCATGGTCCCGTATATTTTGGGACTGGGGCATGACAAACCCTGTCTAAACCAGTGTACAGTCCAAGATGGCTTGTGGTGCAAGTGATTCTTCATATAGATTAAGTCGGCATGCTAGCGATAATCTGCATCAGGTCATTACTTGAACAAGAAATGGATGCACTGCATGCAACACATATTTGTATAACACATCTTTTCCTGAGACACGTTCGGAATACACCTAGATTACATATATGTTCTTTTATTTTATTTCATATATTTGGATATCATTGTTGTGTCTTTGGAGAGGGAAAGACGAATGGTAAGTCTGGTATGTGGAACCCAAGTTACTTGTACATTGCATGACACCCTTTATCTGAGACACAAGTATACTTTATATTTACTATATGCTATGAAACTGATCCTAAGGAAAGATTAGAAAGACAACATGATAACTGTATGCACTCACATATTGGACGTGCTGGTTTTGTTGAGTAGGTGAGAAGCCTCTCCACCAGTGCATTTTTATGTACTAACATTCCACTAGATTGCCTGTAAGGTACGGGGACTCGTTCGGTGCGTAGTCGCTTGAATGTTCCGAGGCACTGGAGTATGCTTTGGCGAATTAGAGGAATTGGCCGCCGGACCTTGAAGCTCAAGTATACGCGACATGATGTATGGAACATCATTCTTTGTATCATTTTTAAAGTTGTAAGTCGTTCGGCTGATTCATTCTAACATGAGAGAGAGAGAGAGAGAGAGAGATCTTGAGTGATTGTAATCTCGGCTTCAAGCCTTTGTAACTTATATTTTTTATCAATAAAGATAATTGTTCTTTACATACATATTTTATTCAACTTTCTGCTTGGGGACTATCTGTGCAACTCTGTCACTTAGCATTTCGTGCGACCGTTTTGGTGATTGACTTATGCGAGCGTAACTTAGCCTCGTAGGATATCATGCCCAGTGAGGACCTTTGGTTATACGGAACTGGGCATGATAGAGGGTACTCTCGCCCATTCAATAGAACCAATATGCATAAAGAATAAGCATACTTGTATCACAGGAATAAGTGTCATGAAAAAAAGCAACTGGGTTCAACTTACCAATATTACCATCCTTCCTTCCATGGACAATAATATAATGAATCAAACTTATGCGTCACATGAGAGGCTCTGCAGAAGATAATCGTTAAACTCATAAAGTATAGTGCTAGGTTAGACGATGATACTTTCAGCTAGCTAGGCTAAAAGTTCATGAATAACCAAATGCTAGTACATCAACACACCTACATTGCTACACTTCTGCTAGCACTATTCTTTAGGGACAAAATGATCCTTGCACCCCCAATGAACTAACCTTATGCACAAGTTGTCCAATGACCATACAAATGCATAAACATCTATACTCTATACAATGTTTGGTATAAACTCTGAAAAGAAATGTACGACATATCTCTACTTAGCTTACTCTTCGTCGAGATATCACTAGCATAACTCTTTCTAGTCCAGGGATTTCCTATGCAGCTCCTAATCCAGGGATATTGCCTCTAAAATTTATCGCATAGTCTACTTCTATAAAAGAGCAATATTACTGTCAAAAGGTAACTTTAATTATAGTATTATAATCTATGTAAATAGGCATGGAAATAGTACTAAACTCTATTTTATAGCAGCAAGATAGAAAAATCATGTGATATGATACACCAATAGTATGAAACACTACTTCTATAACTTAAAGTTAGATAGTCTATGTAATAAGCATAGACAGTGGTACTTGTACAAGTCTGAAGTAGTAGTGTGAGGGTCTAACTCTAGCAGGAAGTTAATATTCTATGTTCAATACCATATGATAGAGTGAGATTATTCTATTATCTATGTGGGTTCATCTCTTTTATTAGCATACATAAAATTATATAATAGCAAACAAGCATGTATCATCTATTTTATTAAATGTGAAGGTAAGACAAAGACATATTAATTGAAACCACTAACCTGAACGAGGACTCTGCCTCGACTGAGCAGAACCCTGAACAAGCCTCTAAGTGAGCCAAATCCAAACAACGTTGTGACATTGAGTCAACTCGCTGAACCAACCGGAGTGAGACACTATAATGCATAATTTTGGATGAGTATGTTAGACTCTGTAAGTTGGCGATGCAATATAATATTACTGACCTAAGGAGGGAGAGGCTAGTGCTTTCTCATAGGTCCCCCCATCTCAGTCGGACGACGAGCTCTGGATGACCGTCATTTGTGGTCTTTTGAGGGGTATATACTACTATACGTGGTCATACGGTACATATGTTATGATACGAACCTCCAGGGACTCATTTAATAATGCGCATTTGAGGGCCACACATCATTCACAAGAGTAGACACGATTACTGGAGACCATTGACTATCAAATTACCGATCTTTTAGACGAGATACTGCAGAGGACTTCAATGCTCCAGTTTTAGTTCTTGCCAGATAAGCCAAACATCATGACACATTTCGAGGTGCTCGAGCACAACATGATGGAGCTAAAAAAGATGACAAAGTTGCTCAGAGAGATGAGACAGACGATGCAGCACATCATAAAGGAGCTGGTTGAGTCAATGAAGCATAGGGTAGATGTGTTATAGACATCACAGATTTCTTTGACTGAGACTATAGCGTAGAGGCTGATGATGACCATTGATTTCTATATTATTATACGATTAAGAGAAAATATGCCCTCCAACATTGTTAGCATCGATCCCGCTTCTACCACCTCCACCATCTCTGCAGCCAACACAACATCTTTTCCTGGAAGACATGGCACATATCGTAGCACTTCGTGGTGTTCATTCTCTTTCTCCCCACCACTAGTCTTAGCTTAGACTATTTTCATGAGTTTGTGTGTGATTTGGTCCTAGTTAAGTCTTGTATTGATTTGTGTTTATTTAGTCCTACTTGTTTCTTGTATTAATTTATCGTACGTACGTTGTTTTATTAGACAACTAGTTGTATTATGTACTTTGGGACATTATGTACTTTATTTGTGATCATTCTATATTCTATTTGCTTTTATTTATATGTGTGATATTATATTTGTACTATATGTTTGGTATACCATCTACGTAAGTTGTTGCCTACGTATTGTATGTTTGTGATACCATCTCTATGAGATGTTGTCTTTGTGAGGTGTTTTTTCTGTATTATTTTATTTTTTGGAAATTAGTGAGGTTTAGTGACATTCAACGATGATCAACAATGCCAAAAATATGTCGTTGACATGTATCTTAACGTTGCTACACTTATCAATTTGTCGCTAAACATTAGTATATATAAGCCCTCTCATTTTGGAATAGGGGTCATTTGAAAATTTATAATTATTTTTATTATTTTTGTTTAGTTAGATAGATTTAAAGAACTAATTTCTAAAATCCTTTTTAATATATATGACACTTTACCATGGCTTGGATATTTTGAGCAATACACGACTTTTTTCTTCCAACCGAATCCACATTATTGACCTTGACTGCACCTAGTGCATTTGAGATATGGGTGTTGCATTAATTTGATCTCCCCCATGATCCAAAAATATTAACAAATATCTATAACCGTTGACATTGCAAAACTTCCCTTATTTGGCTAGTTGAACCCAACCGAGCCCAAATACTCTATTCGGGCTCTCAAACCAATTTCCATGAGACATGTACACTACCCCACACTCTTCTTCCATTATTTATATATATATATTTTTGCATACTTAAACCCTCGCACATGCACAACAACCCCAAGTCACTCAGTCAGTTAGATCCTGTTTTATTCCACATTATTGTCTACTGACATATTGTACCTGTCTACTTATTTTTTACTTCTTATCCTGCTCGAATATTGTATTGCTTATCTTATCATGTATTTTATTACTATTTATTATCTTATAGTTTCTACTATGTATTGGAACTGTTGTTAAAGTTGTACTCATTATATCCTGACTAGATAACATTTTTATGGGACTGTATCGAGGAGTGGTGTCCTACTTTGTATGAACCCCAAGAGGTTAAGGGTGGAGATTTGGACCATGTAGCTCAGACATAGCTTGGGGTGATTGCCGGGAGGTCTAGTCGGAGTCACTAGTTGTCTTAGTTTCTTTATTTAGTATTTTGGTACCAGATCTGTCTTCGACAACTATTTGAGACTTGGGATGTTATATTTAGCCTTTGGACTTATTCTTTGATATCTGGACTTGTTAGAATTTTTGATTAGATTTTTATCCCTTTTATCATATCGTGCTTTATCGTGCCACTAAATTTTGTGACTGATTATGGTTATTGTATTATACAATTATTCTCTTTAAGGAGTTGAATATTATTATGTGAGATTGATAGTTAGTTATATTGATGACCTATATAGCATTCTACCGCCAATGCTGCTGCGTAGGCTAGACGTATCCATGTACTCGTGTCCAATTATCTGGTATGAATCGTGATACATTTTTGTGGAGGCCCATGCAGGTCAGGCTTTGCAATTAGGCAGTATCGTGGTAGTACTTAGGTTAGTCGTACTACTGCGGGCCTACTATAGGATATAGTGTATTAGGATGAGAGAGAATACTCAATCGAACCTAATAATTCTAATCTGATTTGAATTTACTAACTTTTGTTCAAATATAAAAAATTTGATATCTTTTAATAAATGTCGTTCTTTGATAATATCTTATCTTGTGCTATATTGATTTCTTTTGTCTTCAATCTGTCTTTCAGCATTGCTCCCAAGACCAGATCTCGTAGTTCTAGAGCGGCAGGTTCAGAGAGTTTAGCTACTTCTTGAACTACTACTCGGGAGGTGGAAGATGCTGCTCTTTCGTCAGTATAAGGAGCTGGTCGAGCTGCCCTGGAGGATATTCTACCTCCACCATTTCAGTTTCCACCTCAGGAAGGTGTGCCTGTTGACGGGGCACATTTGTTTGAGCTATTTTGTGGGATGATGGAGGCTCAGAGAGCTCAATCTGAGGCTCAACAGAGGCAAGTCGATGTCATGAGGCAAGGCATAAAGAATACTCACTTTGTTGCTATGGCGATAGTAGAGAGAGTTCAAGCACCACAACAGCCCGCCTAGCCAAAGGTGGGACCATTACAGACTTCAAGAAGATGGGTCTGAGGGACTTCAAGGGCACGGAGGGTATGTTATATGCTGATAAATGGCTCAAGGATATCGAGTACATCTTTTGGGTTGTCTGTATTCTGGCAGACCGACAGATTGAGGTGGTGGGGCTGCAACTCATCGATATTGCTAGCTCATGGTTAAAAAATGAACCGATGATTGCTGATCCAAACTTGACATGGAAGAAATTCAAGGACATTTTTTGGAGAAAGTTTTACCCGGCCTCCGCTAGAATTGATCTAAAGAGAAAGTTCCAGAACTTGGAGTAGAACCAGATGACGGTGGACTAGTACGTCGCAAAATTTGGCAGGCTCAGCCCATTCGCAGAGTACATGGTGAGGGACCTGGAGGATAGGGCTGTGGTGCCCCGTTCCCCCTATTCGGGGAGCGCGGCTAAGAAATACTAAGACGGTATCGTTCGATCGGGATAGATTGAATTAAGAACTCGTCCTCGTTATGGATTTGTTTCTTCGGAATCGATTCCCATATTCAGTGGACCGCGCCCCAAGGATCGACTTAGCGGCAGAGTCAGGAGGGACCTCTCCGCTGCATTCTTTTGTTGCCTAGTTTTCGCTGTCGCTTGTTGCTTTCGTGCCTTGAGTTGGATTTCGGATTTGTTTGGGTTTTCTTGAACGGTTTCGATAGATTTCATTGCTTTCGTTCTTAGGACTGCACTTCAATTCCGATAATGGAAAGAGAGGAAGAAGTACTGATCAGCTGTTCGTGTCAATACAGGTGATCCAGCACTAGGCGTCGCTCAAGCGGACTCCTAAATCACTTCCTTCCTTCCTCCTTCCAACCACTAAAAGTGAGTGGCTACCAACCCGATTAGCTAGCCCTACTTGCTAGTCTTCATATCTAAATCTTGTGTTCGTGCTTGCCCCGATCAAACGATACCAAGTATTAACTAAAAGATATCAAGATAAGGGAAATAGACTTGGATCTGTATGCTTGTCATTAAAACGTGTGAACGGTTACTACTACGTGCTTGCCTATTCAAAATGTTTACCATATGCATATATACAAGTTAGAATGCTTACTTCTTCTTCTATAAATATGCTTTATGTAGAACACCCTTGCCATGCATCAATTATTCAGGGAGACTATGCAAAATACATCACACAATGCTATATATCCCCTGATTTCAATGCCTCAGCTACATAAATGCAAACTTAACACAAACGCCGTTGATCACGGACAACTTGTGCACAAGGCCTCTCGGTTCCTGCGGACGGTCGCTGGGGCACTGGCACCGATCCGATCCGGACGGAACCTCAAGATTAGTCTCTCCCATAGGCGAGATGGCGTGCAGCGATACATGTGCCTCCGTCACCTTAGCCTGAGACTAAGACAGTCCATTATGGCATCAAAGCCAGTGATCCCCTCGTATATTTAAACCTGTTGCTACTAACTTGTGTCTTCTTGACAGGGAAGGCAAGGTAAGTATTGTGCAGGTGGTTCAGACGGACAGGTAAATGTCACCGAACGGTGACGAGTCATTTCAATGATTCTATATCTATGTCTTATTGTAAAATGAACTAAGGCAAGATAGAAACCCACAAATATGCATGCTTCATTAAAACAACATGTTGATTGGTATAGTTGGGATAGCTTGCCTTCACCAGTACGTTTCGATGTACTGACCCTCGTTGAAACAGGTTCCCCGCGCTAGGAAGAACCGAGCGAGGAGCAGGAGACAAACCCCCAATCCAGTCCAGCTGTAGGCACGCCTCGACCGTGCCACCTTAGAAGCATTTTGAAGAAGAAGCCTTTTGAAGAAGAAGCTAGCCACCGAAGCAATCATGCAGCTTCGTGGCAAGGCAGTCGTTCCGTCCCAAGGTCTTATATTTTGAGTTTAGTAAGGGATGTAATGTACAGGACTGCTATCTCATTTTGTGTCAACACTTTTGTAAGCCCATAGAGGCAATCCATATGACTCAGTTCAGGGAGTTTGTAATAGATGTTCATATTATCAATAAAAGAGAACTTTTCCATGTTTCAATCTGTGTTCAACTATCTGCGTACTCTGAATATGTGCTCGCTATGCGAAACAAAAAAAATACTTAGCCTTGTGCGGTGCGCAACCTAGGCCCGCACGGCGGTCACGCCCGGGGGACGACTATCGATTCCACGGAATCGGGGCGTGACATGTTGGTATCAGAGCACAGCTTCAAAGTTCTTTTTATTCATGAACTGGAAAAGTTCCCTTAGCGATAACTCGCCTATGCGAACTCCTGAACTCGTTAAGGCCAAAATGAGATACGTTCATGCAATAAGTCCATAATACATTATGATCCTGATCTAAATTATCTCCTTTCAAGGAACGACGCAAGCGCAACCATCAGCGCTGGCGCCAGGCGAGCCTCGGACTCAGGAGAGCAGCTCCGGAACATCAGGAAGCTCTCGGAGCCAACGAGGCATGTCTCAAACAGACTCGATTCAACAAGTGATGCAAATGTTAACCGAGCAACGACAGAGGGATGATGCCCGCCAAGCCAAGTTCGAGAGCAACCTAGAGGCAAGGCTCTCAGTCCAACAAAAGCAGGTAGATACCCTGCAACAGCTTGTTCAGACCCTGGCCTCCAACCATTCTGCCGCAACGACAGCTACACCAATGGAGCAGCCAGCGCTTGAAGTCGAACCATCGCCTGTGCCAAGGACGAGGGAAGTGACTACCTTCACCTTTGCAAACTTCAAGAAGGTCTGCAACACGCCATTCAAGGGGACTGAGGACCCAATCGTGGCCCTAGATTGGCTCGCCGAGCTTGAAGATCATTTTTCTCTCCTGGACGTGCCGGAAGACAAGCGCGTCACTTGTGCCAAACTACTGCTTCGCTTCAATGCGCACGACTGGTGGGACGTGCATCGACGATCTCTTCAGCTTGGCCATGGAGAGGAGGCGATCGCGTGGACGACCTTTCGTGCCGCGTTTGAGGAGGAGTTTATACCCCCGCCTCTCCGACGTCAACGGGAAAATGAGTTCGTTCAGCTCCGGCAGGGCAGTATGACGGTGAAGCAATACTCTGCAGAATTCAACAAACTGGCCAAATTTGCCACCGCCTACCTACCGGACGCAGCGAGTCGTGCCAGACGATTCGAAGGAGGGCTACGTCCTGGTATTCACGGGCACGTATCCGTCCCACAGTATCAGACGATGAGGGAAGTCTTAAACCATGCCCTCTCCCTCGAGCCGCAGTATCCTCACGTTGCCACCGGCGCTGTGCAAACCCCCAATCACAAACGCCAAGGCAACGACAGAGGAAACACAGCTGCAAAGCGCCCTAACAACGGCGGTTCGAAAAAGGGAAACTCGGGGCAACGATGTGATTTCTGTAGGAGGACAGGGCACGTCGAAAGTGAATGTCGCCGGAAGCACGGGTTATGTCTCATTTGTGGGGCTTCCGATCACGCCCTTCCCAACTGTCCAAAGTTCACCGAGCGCCGTCCTCCGCAACAAAATCAGACTCCGGCACCTCAGGCAAATCGAGCGGCGCCTCAGCAAGGGCGTAATCAAGCTCAAGGCCGAGTCTACACCATGACACGGGAAGAAGCATTAGCTTCGGATACCGTCGTGTCAGGTACCTTACTTTTCAATAATATACCTGCTCGTGTTCTATTTGATTCAGGTGCAACGCATAGTTTTATTTCCACAAATTTTGCCGTGGAAAACAATGTAAAAATGACTCCGTTGCACTTAGATTTAAATGTTAGCACCCCCTCTGGTACAAAAATCCCTGTTCGTTCAGTATGCCTAGGTGGTTACATTTGTATTGGGGAGAAGAAGCTGTCGCTCGATGTCTTAGTTCTAGATGTTAGGGACTATGATATCATCTTGGGAATGGACTGGCTAGGCGCATGCGCGGCAACCATTGAGTGTGCAGAGAAGCGAGTCGTTTTCCGTCTGCCCGGAGAAGCCGTGTTCTGTTACACCAGTAGTCCAGCGAACGATGCGACCACGGCCTGCATGGTGATTTCGGCAAAATCTGCTCGGCGAATGCTCTACACAGGCTGCGAGGGATTTCTAGCATCAGTTCGGGACGCGCGACAGGACTACGCAAACGTCGAGCCTAATTCCGTTGAGGCGGAGTTCCCCGACGTGTTTCCGAGCGAACTACCCAGCATGCCGCCCGATCGAGAGATTGAATTCACTATTGACACATTTCCGAACACGCAGCCGATCTCCAAACCTCCATACAGAATGGCCCCTGCAGAGCTGAAGGAACTAAAGTGCCAACTCCAAGGATTGCTTGATCGCGGGTTCATCCGTCCAAGCGTGTCTCCTTGGGGCGCTCCCGTGCTCTTCGTGAAGAAGAAGGACGGAACTCTACGCCTATGCATTGACTACAGAGAATTGAATAAGGTCACAATCAGAAACAAATATCCTCTGCCACGGATTGATGACTTGTTCGATCAACTACAAGGAGCAGCAGTGTTTTCAAAAATAGATCTTCGCTCGGGTTATCACCAGCTGAAGATTAAGCCAGAAGACGTACCCAAGACTGCTTTCAGAACCCGCTACGGCCATTACGAGTTTTCCGTGATGCCGTTTGGACTGATGAATGCTCCTGCTGCATTCATGGATACGATGAATCGTGTCTTTAGGCCCTTCATCGATAAATTCGTGGTGGTGTTTATCGATGACATCTTAGTGTACTCGAAGACAAGGGATGAGCACGCAGGACACCTGCGGATGGTGTTGCAAACCCTTCGAGACCACAAGTTGTATGCCAGATTAAGCAAATCAGAATTTTGGCTGGACAGTATTTCATTTTTGGGGCATATCATCTCCTCGGAAGGCATCTCAGTTGATCCGAAGAAAATAGAAGCAATCACGCAGTGGAAACGACCGGAGTCAGCTAGCGACATCCGAAGTTTCCTTGGCCTGGCAGGGTACTGCCGAAGATTTATACAAAATTTTGCTAGGATTGCTTCGCCCTTGACGCAGCTCACACGGAAGGGTGCAAAGTTTACTTGGACGGACGACTGTGAAGCTTCGTTTACGGAGTTAAAGCAGCGCCTCGTCTCCGCCCCGGTCCTTACTTTGCCAAACGGACCAGATGACTTCAAAATATATAGCGATGCATCAGGAAGGGGACTAGGATGTGTCCTGATGCAACGGGACAAAGTCATAGCCTACGCGTCTAGACAGCTAAAGCCTCACGAGCAGAACTACCCAACGCATGACCTCGAGCTTGCCGCGGTAGTATTTGCATTAAAGCTGTGGCGCCACTATCTTTATGGTGTGCCGTGTGAAATCTATACGGACCACAAAAGTTTGAAATACTTGTACACTCAAAAAGATTTGAATCTTCGGCAGCGGCGATGGCTTGAACTCCTAAGCGACTTCGACCTCATGATCAGATACACGCCTGGCAAGGGAAACGTCGTAGCTGACGCACTGAGTCGAGTGTTTGCAGGAAGTTTGGCTATTGATGATAGGCTGCGCCGGGATCTTGAATCACTGGGCATTACTTTGAAAATCAGATACACAAAGTGGGCGCAAGTATCCCAACTGCGCCTCGAACCCGACTTGTTACAACGAGTAAAGACCGCTCAGAAGGACGACCCATTCCTGCAAAAGATTCATGCTCTTATCTCAGCAGGGAAGGCGTCCGACTTTGCGGTAAGCACGGATGGGATGCTTCGAGTGAAGGGAAGACTGTGCGTTCCAAGCGACGCGGCCCTCAGGGAAGAGATACTCACGGAAGCCCACTATTCTAGCTATACTTCTCATCCGGGTAGCACAAAGATGTATCGGGATCTTCGTACGACGTTTTGGTGGCACGGCTTGAAAAAGGATGTGGCGCAGTTTGTGTCGCATTGCATGGCTTGTCAACGAGTAAAGGCCGAACACCAGAAACCAGGCGGAGAACTGCAGAGCCTTGCTATTCCGGAGTGGAAATGGGATGATATAACGATGGATTTTATCGTTGGTTTGCCGAGGACGCAACGGGGACATGATGCAGTCTGGGTTATCGTCGATCGACTCACCAAGTCAGCTCACTTTCTGCCTATCAAATCTACTTGGAGTGCCGACCGCCTGGCTCAGATATATCTCAACGAAATCGTTCGACTCCATGGCGTGCCCGTAACCATAGTCTCCGATCGAGATGGTCGATTCATATCACGTTTCTGGGGAAGCCTGCAGTCGGCAATGGGGACGAAGTTGAAGTTTAGCTCCGCCTACCATCCACAGACCGACGGCCAAACCGAGCGTGTCAACCAGATCCTCGAAGACATGTTGCGACTCTGCGCCTTGGACTTGAAGACGAGTTGGGACCTTCATCTACCTTTAGCTGAATTTGCTTACAACAATAGTTATCAATCGAGCATTCAAATGGCGCCGTATGAGGCGTTATACGGGCGGAAGTGTAGATCTCCTATCTGCTGGGACGAAGTTGGGGAACGACAAATACTTGGCCCTGAGCTCGTCGAGCAGACCGTCCAGAAAGTCCGGCTGATTCGGGATAGATTGAAGGTAGCTCAAAGCCGCCAAAAGAGCTACGCGGACACACATCGAAGACCGTTAGAGTTCCAAGTAGGCGACCGAGTATTCCTCAAGGTCTCGCCCATGCGAGGAGTCAGCAGGTTCGGAGCAAGAGGAAAGCTGAGTCCGAGATTTGTCGGCCCGTTCGAAATACTAAAGCGGGTTGCCTCAGTTGCGTATCAGATTGCTCTACCACCATCCCTATCCGACGTACACGATATATTCCATGTTTCACAGCTTAGGAAATATGTGTACGACCCGAGCCATGTGGTAGACCTCGACCAACTGAACCTACAAGCCGACTTGACGTATGTAGAACAGCCTGTGCAAATTTTGGATAGAAAAGAAAAGCTGCTTCGGACTCGTTCGGTTCCTCTAGTGCGCGTGCTTTGGCGGAATCACTCAGTCGAAGAATCTACTTGGGAGCTTGAATCTGATATGAGGGAACGGTTCCCCTCGTTATTTCATAGTGGTAGGTTTTATTCCTTAAGTTTCGGGACGAAACTTCCAATTGGTTGGGTAGGATGTGGTGCCCCGTTCCCCCTATTCGGGGAGCGCGGCTAAGAAATACTAAGACGGTATCGTTCGATCGGGATAGATTGAATTAAGAACTCGTCCTCGTTATGGATTTGTTTCTTCGGAATCGATTCCCATATTCAGTGGACCGCGCCCCAAGGATCGACTTAGCGGCAGAGTCAGGAGGGACCTCTCCGCTGCATTCTTTTGTTGCCTAGTTTTCGCTGTCGCTTGTTGCTTTCGTGCCTTGAGTTGGATTTCGGATTTGTTTGGGTTTTCTTGAACGGTTTCGATGGATTTCATTGCTTTCGTTCTTAGGACTGCACTTCAATTCCGATAATGGAAAGAGAGAAAGAAGTACTGATCAGCTGTTCGTGTCAATACAGGTGATCCAGCACTAGGCGTCGCTCAAGCGGACTCCTAAATCACTTCCTTCCTTCCTCCTTCCAACCACTAAAAGTGAGTGGCTACCAACCCGATTAGCTAGCCCTACTTGCTAGTCTTCATATCTAAATCTTGTGTTCGTGCTTGCCCCGATCAAACGATACCAAGTATTAACTAAAAGATATCAAGATAAGGGAAATAGACTTGGATCTGTATGCTTGTCATTAAAACGTGTGAACGGTTACTACTACGTGCTTGCCTATTCAAAATGTTTACCATATGCATATATACAAGTTAGAATGCTTACTTCTTCTTCTATAAATATGCTTTATGTAGAACACCCTTGCCATGCATCAATTATTCAGGGAGACTATGCAAAATACATCACACAATGCTATATATCCCCTGATTTCAATGCCTCAGCTACATAAATGCAAACTTAACACAAACGCCGTTGATCACGGACAACTTGTGCACAAGGCCTCTCGGTTCCTGCGGACGGTCGCTGGGGCACTGGCACCGATCCGATCCGGACGGAACCTCAAGATTAGTCTCTCCCATAGGCGAGATGGCGTGCAGCGATACATGTGCCTCCGTCACCTTAGCCTGAGACTAAGACAGTCCATTATGGCATCAAAGCCAGTGATCCCCTCGTATATTTAAACCTGTTGCTACTAACTTGTGTCTTCTTGACAGGGAAGGCAAGGTAAGTATTGTGCAGGTGGTTCAGACGGACAGGTAAATGTCACCGAACGGTGACGAGTCATTTCAATGATTCTATATCTATGTCTTATTGTAAAATGAACTAAGGCAAGATAGAAACCCACAAATATGCATGCTTCATTAAAACAACATGTTGATTGGTATAGTTGGGATAGCTTGCCTTCACCAGTACGTTTCGATGTACTGACCCTCGTTGAAACAGGTTCCCCGCGCTAGGAAGAACCGAGCGAGGAGCAGGAGACAAACCCCCAATCCAGTCCAGCTGTAGGCACGCCTCGACCGTGCCACCTTAGAAGCATTTTGAAGAAGAAGCCTTTTGAAGAAGAAGCTAGCCACCGAAGCAATCATGCAGCTTCGTGGCAAGGCAGTCGTTCCGTCCCAAGGTCTTATATTTTGAGTTTAGTAAGGGATGTAATGTACAGGACTGCTATCTCATTTTGTGTCAACACTTTTGTAAGCCCATAGAGGCAATCCATATGACTCAGTTCAGGGAGTTTGTAATAGATGTTCATATTATCAATAAAAGAGAACTTTTCCATGTTTCAATCTGTGTTCAACTATCTGCGTACTCTGAATATGTGCTCGCTATGCGAAACAAAAAAAATACTTAGCCTTGTGCGGTGCGCAACCTAGGCCCGCACGGCGGTCACGCCCGGGGGACGACTATCGATTCCACGGAATCGGGGCGTGACAAGGGCTAGGCGGTTTAGAAAGACCTTGACCCAGGAGGTCAAGGTCCACATTTCTTTGGCCCATACTACTTTTGCTGATATTCTGACAAAGATGCAAAGGGTCAAGGTGGATCTGGGCCTTCGAACCATGAGAGACCGAGATATTTTTTGTGGGGGTAGTAGTACAGGTCTGGAGAAGCATCCTCAGTTCCAGCAGAGGGCATTCCATCCTCAATGGTAGTTTTATGCACCAGTTTGAGCTCTATTTCAGCAGGTGCAATAGCAACCACAGAGGCAGATCCAACGTCCTCCCAGTTGAGCTTATTACAAGAGGACCGAGCATACTTGAGATGACTGTAGGAAGAGGATCGGAGCATGTTTATACTGTAGGTTTATTGAGCATCAGGTGAGGGATTGTATCCTAACCCCTCATTTTCCAGCTCAGGGTGTAGCTCCAGATCAGAGAGGTGGAGAGTTAGGCCACCAATGACACAACAAATTTCCTACCACCCGCATAGGAAAAAATCCCAGCAGGATGTGGCTTTTACGATGATGGTCGAGGAGACCGATGCTACAGGTGATGGGTTAGCAAGTTCTGTTCTTTCATTTTCCTTCCTTTTCTTTTCATCTATTGATCTATTTATTCCTTAGTACCTTATAGTTTGTATCAATAATTTTTATGCTAGAATATAATTAGTAGTAACCCTTGATAGAGACTGCAATATCATGACTAGTAGGAGTATAACCATGCATATTTTTTGATAATGAATATTTTTTCTATAGAGTTTTATGTTGTTTGATTTTAGATAGGACTTTCTTAGACCATGAATAGATCGGAGTTGTGACCATAGTGAAGATTGAGATAAATAGGTTATGACTATCCAAGAGGGAGAAGACTAGGTGTGTGAGCATTACCCTATCTTAGAGCAGTGATGTATCTTCTTATTGATTGTGCTTGTTCTGTTTAGTGCTACTTTAGTCTTTAATTTCGAGGACAAAATTATTCTAAGAGGGTAGGATTGTAACCACATAATTCTGGAAGAGGAATATTTTTGTTATTTCACTATTTGTCGATATTATATTTATATTTATATAGTTATATTAAAAAATTTATTGGTTAGTGTGCTAGCTAATTAGAATAGACTAAGTGTTAGTTATGGTTAGCTAGTGTCATTTATGTTAGCTCATGACTTAGTTGACTAGAATTAACTAAGTGTTAGTTAGAAATACTTGAATTAGAGTTAGTCATGACTTAGTTATCTAGAATTAATTAAGTTAGAATGGATAGACTATTCTCCCTATTGATTAGTTAGATAATTTCCTTCATTAATTAGATTTCCTTCATGAGAAATAGAGAGGGGCAAACTTGATATTTTAGCATCAACTATAACCCTACTATAAGAGACATGCTCTAATTAGGGTTAATTCATCCCTTTATTCATATCATTAGTCTCCATCTTCCTCAAAATCCTAAATTCCCAAATTTATTCAATCCCTACCAATTTCCCCTACCAAATCCACTTATTTTCTTTTATTTCAATCCCTATAGAAGTCTAGGAGCTTTGGAGAAGCAAGTGTAAACCCCTTCAAGTTATATTTTAGGTAGACTAGATATGGTAAGAATTTTGATTTAGCTTCAGGTTGATTAAGGTTTAGAAATTAGGGTTGTATAGACTGGTTCTTTAATTTAAACCCTTGGTCCACCTTACCGTTGCTACAATAATTGGAGCACAATATTAGCCTTTATTTTCCAACAAATCTTTTCATTTTTGACCTGACAAACCAACCTAGGCACTGGATATTTCTGTCACTCACAAACACACTCCCTTGTGCTCTATTCTAATTGCACAACTTTCCAGTCACAAAAATTAATTTTTAATCCTATATCTTGTACCTATGTCGTTGCCATCGATTTGGGGACACAAACTCAACATATTTCGCCTAACGAATTAAAGGGCCCAAGACTAACACCAAGCCTATACTATTCGTGATTTTTGTGTCACTCCTAATTGAGACCCCATGTACTCCCGTTTAATTTAAGAGCACATATGATACTTTATTTAATTAAATTGGGAACACCAACTTAACCTAATCCTAACTTAACCCAACACCCATTCATGAGACCCATATAAAACACACAACACCCTTTCATCCTACAAAACACCAAATACCACTTTCCACATCAAATCTTCATAATTTTTCTTTCATGTGTAAACACCCAAATGTTAAGGGGGTTAATGACAAAAAGGGTGCTAGGTGTCACCCTCCCGTTGGTGGAAACCAATGCAAAAACCCTCCCCCAACCTCACATGACTGGTCACCTCATCTTCTCTCTTCCCCTTACTATGTACAACTCCTTCATGAAGCATCCTAACCCTTAATTCAAATTCCCACCCCATCACAACCACATACTCCCTCTATATTAACACACACACTCAACCCCCCACATGTGGCCAGCCCTAATCCCTAGAAAAAAACTAGGAATTACCCCCCTCACTCTCTCTCCTCTCTTTACTTACGCAGCCAAAAACTCCCCTCTCCTCCTTCTTCTTCATTCTTCTTCTTCTCTTTCTTCACCATTACACCACCGACGGATCACCAACTCGCCGGACCACCACAGCACCACCATCATATGAGCCTCCACCTGTACCAGAGCACTATGAGCCGACCGCTGCTCCAATACCTCTACAATGAGCAGCCAACACCACCACCTCAATATCTCCACTGACCGCTGCTACCCTCTCCCCCGTACCACCACCATAGCAGCCCGTATTACTACCGTAGCTACCCGCACCACAACAGCCTGCACCACCACTGACACTATCGCAACCTACTGCCACCATCACCTGTACACCACGACCCACTACCACCACCATATCGCTGCTACCACCACTACTGCCACCATCACCCTCCTCCACGACTTGACGAACCGACACCACCATTGACACCACCGCAATCTACTGCAACCATCACCCGCACCACCACGACCCACGACAACTACCATACTGCTACTCCCACTATCACCCTCCTCCATGACATGATGACCTAACACCACCACGACAGCATCACCATGACCCCGCACCCGAGAACCACCGCCCTCACACCACCGAGCACCACAACTACCACCCCGGTTAACACATGCACCACCCCCGCGGTCGACGCCGTCCCTGACCAAAGCTGCAGCACTACCGCTGCCACCACCCGCAACCTCCTGGGTAGCTCTTCATCCTTCTTCTTATTTGTGTAGTTGTTTGTGTGTGCTAAGAAACCCTAGTTAGGGTTAGAGTTTGATGAATATTTCCCATGCATAATCTAATGGCATTGTTGAGGTTATATATATATATGTGGAATGGTTTTATAGCAATTATTACGGTTATATATATATGAACTTGATATTTTATAACAAATTATTCGAGGATATATATATATATATATATATATATATATATATATATATATATATATATATATATATATATATATATATGGGAAATGCATATGTTGGGGATGTTCCAATAAATTTTGGTACATTAATAATAATATGAATGATGATACTATACGTGAATATTATGTGTATTTCGGTGCGTCAACTAAATTGGGTGTATAAAATTATGTCTATGATTACAAGGATGGTATGGTCGAGGATGAGCATAACTTAAATGACTGAAATTACTGTGATAAATATTAGGGGTTGAAGATATTGTTTGAGGACATTATACTAATTATTGATCGTATTTGATGCAACGTTACCCTGGTCAACTTTGGTCAACCCTCTAGTTTGTATCTATGTGAGCTTTGTAACTAAGGCAGAAGCCTATGCTAGACGTGTTGTCATCTCTCATTTTAGTGTTGTCATCTCTCATTTTAGATAATATAGAGCTAGACTATTAATTAATTTTATATATCATTTCTAGGTACTTTAGGATCCTCGGACTTGGATGTTGTACCGGAGCGCTGCCTTCACCATCCGGATCCAGGCAAGTGTACCTTGCCATCCTGTATCTTAGTTTTATATTTACTATTTATTCTATCTATGCATTGTGTGTGCTTTGGATCAGAATCGTTACTTAGCGTCCGGGTCATATCCGGGTCCAGGCGTTCGTCGGTAATATCTAGTATCGCTTGATAGATATTCGCGATACCTTGATGTACCTACTTGGTTATATCAGAACCCTAGGATACATTCATACACTATCATCGTGTCAGACTTCCGGTATCCTGATATTGTCAGCATGATCGAAATCTGTGATGACTTTAGGATCGTGATTGTTGATAGTTACTTCAATATTACGAGACTCTTAGATATAGGTTCAGGTTCAGCGAGCACTCGTTGACCGCATTGGGAGGAAAAAATAATTACTAGATGTTTGGGCTACTTTACACGCGCTATATATATATATATATATATATATATTCTTATTTATGTAGAGATCCGGAGTCGTAGTATTACCCGTGTGACTCTGTGCTCGGAGCTATAGTACGTCCCGTGTGTCTCTGTGTCTTGGAGCTACGGTTTTATATTTGGAAAGCCTACGCGTCGAACATTGTCTTCAAAGTTGTGTCTGTCACGCCCCGATTCTGTTGAATCGTAGGGGCGTCCCCCGAGCGTGACATCCGTACGGGCCTAGTGTTGCGCTCGCACAAGGCTAGAGTATTTTTACATAACGAGCACATATTCAGAGTACGCAGATAAATTGAAGCACAGATTGAAACATGGAAAAGTTTTCCTTATTGATAATGAACATATATTACAAACTCTTGAACGAGTCAGCTAATTTGCCGCACGGGCTTACAAAAGTGTTGACTCAAATGAGATGGCAGTCATGTACATTATATCCCTTTACTAAACTTCAAAATGATAAAGACCTTCGGATAGAATGATAGCTTTTGCATGGAGTACTTCAAAACGTAGCGCAATCAGGATGGGCCTACAGCTGAACTGGATCGGGAAAACGACTTCGGCTCCTCGCTCGGTTTGCCTTAGTACGAAGAACCTGTTTTAACGAGGGTCAGTACATCGAAATGTACTGGTAAAGGTGAGCTAACCCAACTATACCAATCAACACGTTGTTTTAATGAAACATGCATATTTTGTGGTCTTTCTATCTTGCCTTAGTTTATTTACAAGCAGCAGTATATATATAAAATACTGAAATGAACTTGCCACCGTTCGGTGGCTTTTACCTGTCCGTCTGAACCACATGCACAATACTTACCATGCCTTCCCTGCCACGAAGACACAAGTTAGATTTCAACAGGTTTAAATATACACGGGGATCACTGGCTTGATGCCATAATGGACTAGTCAAGGACAAGGATAGTATGCAACAAGAATATACGATGAACACACAATAAACACATGATGCGTTGCACGCCATCCAGTCCGCATACGATGACTACACACAAAGTTTTGCACGATAAATATACAATGCTTTGAGGCAGTATTTTCTCTATCGTTGCCTTGGCGTTTGTGATTGTAGGTATGCACAGTGCCGGTAGAAACATGAGGATACTGCGGTTCAAGAGATAGGGCATGATTCATGACTTTCTGCTTTGTCTGATACTGATAAACGACTACGTGCACATGGATGGCAGAGCGTAGACCACCTTCAAACCTTCTAGCTCGATTCGTTGTATCAGGTAAATAGGCGCTAACGAATTTGGAGAGACGGTTGAATTCGACGGAGTACTGTTTAACTGTCATGCTGCCTTGCCTCAGTTGCACGAACTCATTCTTCATCTGACGTCGTACTGGAGGGGGTATAAACTCCTCTTCAAACGCAGCACAAAAAGTTGCCTATGAGATTGCCTCCTCTCCATGGTCAAATTGAAGAGATCGTTGATGCACGTCCCACCAATCGTGCGTGTTGAGGCAGAGCTGCAATTGCGCACAGGCGACACGCTTCTCTTCGGGGACCTCTAGCATAGCGAACTGGTCTTCAAGTTCGACAAACCAATCTAGAGCAACGATTGAGTCCTCAGTCCCGTTGAATGGAGTATTGCAGACTTTCTTGAAGTGGCCAAAGTCGAAGGCAATCACTTTCCTCATCTCTAGAATTTGAGTCATCTCGACTTCAAGCACGGGCTGTTCCACCGGTGTCGCTGCTGTTGCCGCAGACTGGTTGGAGGCCAAAGTCTGCATGATCTGTTGCAGGGTATCTACCTGCTTTTGCTGGACTGAGAATCGAGCTTCTATATTGTCTTGAAACTTGAGCTGACTTTTCTCCGCTCTCCTCTCAGCCTGTTCGTAGGGAGCCTCGTCCCTTTATTGGTTTGCCTCCAACATCCACAACATTTGCTGGATGGGATTAACGCGAGATATGGCTCGCTGGCTCTTTGAACTTCCCGAAGTACCCGAACTACTTTCTTGGCCTTGCATTTTGTTCGGTGCTAGCGCTGAGGATTGCGCTGGTGCCATTCCTTCAAAAAAAGGTAAATTATATTAAGGTCATAAAGTATTATGGACTTATTGCATGAATATATCTCATTTTGGCCTAACGAGTTCAAGAGTTCGCACAGGGATTTATCGTTAAAGGAACTTTTCCTATACGAAAGTCAGGAACTTGAATCTGTGCTCTGATACCAACATGTCATGCCCCGATGAGGCAATAGCTAGTTACATTTTTGATTTGTTGGATTTAGGAACAAGTATTGATTGAGTTGGTTTGTAAGCCCCCTGATTTTTAGGAATTTTTTTAATTTGGCTTTTTCCCAATTTTCTGGAATTTTCCGGGATTTTTCTATAATTTAAACCTAGGCTTTGATAATTAAATGATTTTTAATTGTTGTTTAATAATATTAAAATATTATGGAAATAATATTTTATGGTGTAAAATGGAAAACCGGACATGTGGTAATTTTCGGTAAATTTATTGGACTCCGGAAACCCATTTAAAAGCCTTAAAACTATTAAATAAAATAAACCAAATTAATCCAGAAATAAACCGGGTTTATTTCAAATAAACCGAGAAGAACCAAACCAAACCCAAACCCAAACCGAACTGACCCGAACCAAACCGAATGGTTAGCGGGTCGGGTCGGGTCGGATCCGAGTCAACCCGACCCGAAACCCGTTAAACAATCTCTGAACCCTAATTCTCCTCGGCCTCAACTCCGCGGCGGCGCATCTATAAAACGACGCCTCGACTTCTGTGCCGCCGCCGCAAACCCTAATTCTTCTCGCCGTCGCCGGTCATCTACTCCGACGAGCTCCTCCCCGTCGCCTCCTCCTCCCCGGTCGTCTCCCCCTCTCTTTCATCTCTCCGCCGCCGAGCCCTTCCCTGAACCCTAAATCCCCCGACCTCCGCCTCGTCCGAACTCCCCGCTCTGCCCTCGAACGCCGCCGTCCCCTGCCCAACTCAGCCTCGCCACCGACGACCGCCTCCCACCTTCTTCCTCCCCTTCTTCTCCGGCGTCGACGCCGTCGACCACAGCAGCCGAGCAGATCCCAGTCGAACACCTCCCCGTGTCGAGCTTCCCGGACCACCGCAGCCTCGGCGCCGCCGTCCTCCCCGGCGTACACAGAACCCTAACCGGGGACGCGGCTGGACACAGCTACCTCGGCCGGACACAGACTCGGCCGGACACAGGAACAGTAAACCCTAAAACCTAGGGTGGACACAGGACACGGTTGGACACGAAGGACTCAGTTTTTCAGACCCTCTTCAGGTATCCGTAACTTTTGACTCGTAGCTCGGATTTCGATTCCGTAAATTTCTACACGAAGCCTGTATGACCCTCTCGGTGCCCGGACAAACCGCTCGGGGCATCGCGTCCTGTGGTGACCGCACACCGCGATCCAAAAACAGGTAAACCAACGCCCCGTTTCACCCCGGAACCGAGTACGCCCCGCCAAACGGGACGACTTGGTCGCACGCGGTCTTTACCAAAACGTGCGCGACGTTGATACGGACGTGTAGGATTTCGCAGAAGTTGATTTGGATGTGCGTGCACACCGGAATCAACGCGTATCCGCCGACACCGCCCCGTATCCGTCGATTCTGGAACACGCTGTAACTTTGTGTACACACGTCGGATCGAGACGAAACTTGCGCCATCGGACTCGTAGCAATACGCTGGTCCTGTGAGCCAAGTTTGGTTCGATTCTGAGAACGTTGACAAAATCGCGTATCGTGGGCCCCACAGGCTCCACTTGACGGGCGATTTTGTGATCGGCTCATCGGAATCCAATTCTGGAAGTTCCGTTGGGTTCGTATCATCGTTCCTGACCTGTTGACACTAAGTTTGACAGAATTGGAGACCTTTGACCCTGACGCGCTTTTCGGTGCAAAGCGGGCCCGCATGTGGACCCCGTTTTGACCCGAAACTGTCGTTTCTGTCCTTGTCTCCAAATTGGACCCAAGGACAGGCGTTTTTAGCTATTTGATATTTTCTGAATCTAATGGTGATGTTTATTTCAGCAACCGGAGTAGTACCTGCAGATCACACTGAGACCAGAGCCACAGTTGGAGCCAGGACCCCAGGCAAGTGTACCTTGCCAAACTTTGCAGTATTGTTACATAATTTCCTTGCTTCATTATATTGTTGTGCATGCTCAACCTAGGGCCGTGTGACGTACTTAGCGTCCGATTATCAGTCGGGTGCCGACACTGTACGCAGTGTTGGGTACGGTCATCTAGAGATGGATATTCGTGACACTATATATTATCGTACTTGTCTTACCAAGTACGTTGGACTCAGGACACTTGACACTACTCATGAGACAGGATCTTCCCGAGATATTCGTGGGGATTCTGTATAGGATACAGGACATGGACATTGTATTCCTAGATATTAGATGACTTGTTGCATTAGAGATGATTGTGCGTGACATGGACATGGTGCATCATGGACATGAGACGTGTGATTACATTGGGTGGGGAGAGTATTACCATATGAAAGGCTGATCATATTATATATTGACATCTGGATGTGTCTTAGTCTCTGACACAGAGCTATGGCACCAGTTCTGGCCCTTCGAGAAAATACTGCTATTGGGTTCTCCGACACTGATCCTGTAGTAGTCTCAGCCCGAGTATGGAATAATGTTCTCATTTGCATATCACTAGATGGTTATTTATTCACCCTATTGTTCATTTATTGCTGCACTGCATTTATTTTGGCTTGTATTTTCTGTACCTTGCTGTCCCCTGAGGACCTGGATCCGGATTATGTCCCCAGATATTGCAGACGAGATCTATCCCGAGGTTTACGGGACCGGAGCATTGGCATTAGCAGGAACAGGTGCCTACATTGGAGCAGAACCAGGATCTGAGGACGAGATCGTACCAGAGGACTTCTCTTGAGTATTGGCTTGAGATACTCATTTATTCAGTTTATAGTTATTTCATTCCAGTCTATTTCATTTATGTACCAGACTTGTACTCGGATTGTTCTCCGAGACACTTTTATTGAGACTGGTTAGTTTATTTTTATTTATATTTACTCCGACTTTGATCTGTGATATTCTGTTGTGGATGAGATTAGATAGACTGTGACCTGTACCACTGGATCTACTTATTGTTATATTACAGCTTAAGTATGCCCTGATGGATCCATTAAATTGGGTTTGTCCATCGGTGCGTACTGCTGGCCATTATCACGCGTCCGGTCCCTCGTCATTTTGGGACTGGGGCGTGACATGGTTTCATGTGCAGATCACAAGTGGAGTTTGATGCAATCGAATATTCATTCAGAACAGTACCGAGATAGCAGGATTGGAGCGATAATGCTGTCTTGCTTAGTCCGATTGGTCGGATGATTTGGAGAGCACGGCCTGCTCGAATGATCATACCAATTGGGTAGATCGTGCTTTGCATCGGACCACGGGATTAAGGGATCGGCCGTATCGACATGGCAGGATGCTTAACAGAATCAGACTTGGTGAGTGGGCTCTGTCTCTTCTCCTCTACTCCTTCATGCCTAATAATTTGGAACACACGTAAAGGCTTGAACACTTGGACTGGAACTTGGGAATCATTATACTGTGGCTTGCATAAAGTGTACTTCATTTTCTTGGATCGATTTATGGCTTGAATTAGTTTTCGCGTCGGATAGTTGGAGCTAGAGTTGGATTATATTTGGGATAGTTGGAGAAACAGTTGGAATTATACATCATGGTTGGGACATCGGGCATTTAGGGCGAGCGAGCGTGCATCCGTGCACGAGTATCACTTGGGCGCTTTGTCATACAAAGCGTGCAGTTGTGGTTCAAAACTGAACAACTGCATCGGAGAGGGCATTATGCCACATGATTGTTCTGAGCGTGGGGTATTGCACCGATTAGAGTATTGTGTTGAGAAGTGGCATAGTGCTTATGGGGATAACTTGAGATGGTGCCTTGGGCTATAGTGGGAGAATGGTTATGGTTAGTTGTTTGGATTGAGGCTAGATAGTTTGGTGGGACGAGAATGGTCGATTCTTCCGTCATACCTACTTGGAGTTTGCATCGGTCACGGACAACTTGTTGCGCACAGGATTTAGTTTTCTCGAACGGGATAGGCTCTGGATCATTGGGACCATTCGGCTATAGAGGAAACAATAGTAACATGCCTTGGGTGTGGTGCCGATAGTTCAATACGACCAGACGGGCTAGCTATCAGTCTGGATTGGATAAAACTGCAGTCGATCAGTCCTTTATGGCTTGCCCAGTAACTTCAATAGATAAGAGTTGGTTTGCTTTGCTTTGCTTTGGTTTGTGCTTTTCATGTAGGCGATAGCCACCTTACCTCGGCAAGAGTGTACATATTGTAAGACTTGGATTGTGACTTGGTTTGAGGATGGATATTAAGGCTTGGATAATGGTTCGATAGGTTCTCGCGTTCCTTGGGTTTGAGTAGGACGGTTTGCATGCTAGTTTACTTTTTGAGTTGGATATATATTTGCTTGTATATTGGCTTGAGTTGATGCTTGTCATACCTATGCCATGAAATAAATCTAGGATTCAACTAGAAAGATCACCACATAACTGTTTATATTCACTTTTCTACTTAGTGTCGGCTTAGACGAGTGGGTTACCCCGCTCACCAGTACGGCTGCATACTGACCCACGTTTGTGGGCATTATTTTAGGTACGCAGGTGTAGTGGTACTTCTTGGATATACGGGACATAATGTATGAACGGTAAGTACCTTTGTTGGCTAGAGAAAGAGCAAGAGTATTGTATTATCCTTTATGGCATTCTTCTTTGTGGCATTTTATTGGGACCCTATCGAGAGCTTCGCTGCGTATACTCTGATGTGTGCTTGGTACACAATACTTGACTTTCGTTGCAACTTGGTCATTTCGGTGATAACTTTAATGTTTGAAAATATCACCTTGTGTGAGCGCAACTCCAGGCTCGTACGATATCACGTCTCGATGAGAACGATTGTCCTGCGGGAGCGCTACAACATGGTAATTCATGTTTAGCGAGGACGATTGAGCTTGCGGGAGATTGGTCACGTTCAACGGGGACGATTGAGCTTGCGGGAGATTGGGGCATGACATATTGGTATCAGAGCGCTCGGTTCATTTTCTCAGATTTTGTCCTTTGCTTCATCACAAACTCTAAATAGCTTTCTCGTGTCATTTAGCTCTTGGCTCTACTTGGTGTCGCATTGGATGTTTCATGCAATAAGTTTATATATTGCTGGTTGTGTCTGCATCTTATTTTTTGTTGCGTTGCTTTCGTTGGTTTTTGGCAGATCATATAGCATCGTAGGGCGTTGTTATATTTGTGCAGCAAGTTGAGAGGTGTCATTGCATTGGCTTGGCTTGTCGTTTGGAAAGTTTATGATTGCATCAGTGGATCAGTTGGTTGGCAGACGAGATTGGTTATGCGGCATGTTATAAGTAGAAGCATCAAATAAGAATGGATCATTGCACGAGTTGCTCGTGTAGCGAATGTGTTGGATGGAGTTTAATTTTTGGCTGGGTATATCACATAGAGCATTGGCTGAGCAAGTTTTAGTTGGCTTGGGAATATCAGGATAGCGTTGTACGAGTTGCTCGTATGGCAAATAAGAAGAACAGTTGGGTATTGGGTTAGATTACTTGGAAGAGCTCGTTGCATGAGTTGCTCGTGTAGCAAAAATATCAGACAGTTTAAGAAATAGTTGAAAGTATTGAGAATGAAACATGGCACAAGTTGCGTAGCGAGATTGACAAAAAAGTTAGATGGTTCATGCGTTGGCTGAGTTTCATGTCAGACTTGAGTTGGGGATGGCAGGTTCACGCATAAGGGATGGTTCATACGAATCTTGGATCAGTGTAAGGAATTATGATGCGAGTAGTAACTTGATTCAGAGTGGTATATGGTATACCATATAGTGAGTAAGGCATTAGAATATTTTGGATAGACATCAATGGAATTGCTACAACGGACACGGATAACAGGAATATAAGTTGGTTGGTGCACATCGGCTGAGTTAGGAAGAATGAAAAATGGAGCAAGCGAATGTTGAGTTGAGAAATCGAGAAGGGACTTGTGCAAATGGAAGTATCGTTGGACTTGAGAGATGAACGGGATTCAGGCAGACCAAGTATTAGAAACGAGTTGAGATAGTTAGATGGAAAACTGAATATCAGAGTTCGTTTGCCCAATTTGGAAGTTTTGTAGAGTATTTATGAATGCCAAGAGAGAGTTGAGTATGAGGAACGAATAATTGGGATACGCTTGAGCGAGCGATGGGTGAATCGGAGGATAGCGAGCACGGACTATGAACTTAAAGGATTTTGGATATTGGTGCTTGGGAAGTTTGACTCAGGTTCAGCGAAAGTAAAAAAAATGGCAAAATGGTGCAACAATGGTAGACAGATTTTTCGGAAGACGTGAACGGGCTAAGGAATGAAACGAGAGCAAGGATTATGGCAGATGGACTTTTGAAGATAGCTAAACTAGAGAGCAACTATGGAGCAAATTACTGTCCTGCTCGAGCAAGTTGGACGTATACTGTGAAACATGGCAAACGGATAAGAATTTGGAGCAAGTCTATGGGTTCGGAAATTATTGCAAGTGGCAGTGCGAGAAGTCGAACAAGGCAGTTCGGAGATTTTGATGGATTCAGGGCAGAACGGCAGATTGATAGAAGACGATTTCAACGAGCACAGTTCTCAAATTTTTAGTATGGATAGATAGTTGACTCTAGGTGGTTAAGCGGCGTTTGGTTAACAGATTCGTCAGAGGTAGTGCATGGAGTGCTCAGATTCGGAAGTTCATTCGGATAGAATTGTTGGATTATGGCTCAGATTTAAAAACTAGATATAGCATGGTTCGTAGTAACTGTCCATTGTAATTTCTTACAATTATCGAGCATAACTTCGGGACAGCTGACCCTAGCGACTTGACCGCCAAATCAGAGATAAATATTGTAGACCCTTAGAACGACCCTTGTGGCGGCGCATTTAGGAATGCGTCGAGTACAGATGTGAGTAGTGTGTGTTGAAGATTGGCCTTAGTGACTGGGTATTGGATTTAAGAGATCCTTGGGATAGCCTTCAGCTGAAGATGCAGCCGGAAGATCGAAGCGATGGTAGAAATATCCTAAGTCAACTGATAAGATTCAGAGTCGTAAATTTTTGAAGATGACATTGCCTCTGACTCGTCGTACCCCGGAAGGGAATAACATTCATATAAATTGACGACTGTGAAACTAGCTTATGAAGTTAAAGCAGCGGCTCATTCAGATCTAATTATGACAATACTGGAAGGGACAGATATGCCTCAGATCTACAAGATGCATCGGAACTTAGTCTGGGATGCGTGCTTGTATTGAAGGAGAAGGTAATATCCAGTGCTTTGAGGCAGTAGAAGCAGCGTGAAGAACTATTCCATGCGCAACCTAGGAATTATGGTGAGTGTGTCCACGTTGAAATCGTGGTGTCACTACCACATTCTAAAAAAGGGATATTTTTAACTTTTTATATATTATTAATATTGTGTGTATTTAATTTAAATAATTGCATGATATGTGTATTTATATTATATTATATACAGTATTCTTAATGTTTGAGCGAGTAGACTTGACCTAGAAGCCCACTAGATGAACACTTGACCGAATTATAGGGTTATGAATTTAATTTGTATTATTTAGGATTTAATTATTTGAGGTTATAATTAATTACCGTAATTTTATTTTATTATTGTGCCTTACCGTTGCTTCGATTTTGGAGCACTATCCTATCTTTTGCCTTCCAACAAATTTTACAACTTTGCCCTAGACGTGTCCGCCTTTCATTGTGACCTTTGTGTAACTCATAATTATGCTCTCTTGTGCTTCATTTTAGTCGCACAATATTCGTCGTGGATGTTATTATTTTAATTCCAATAAATTTGACTTTTGTATCCTTGTGCGTTCCAATCGAAATTGGAGACACAATCTCAACCCATTTCGTATAACCCAAATTAGGGTAATATTCTATTCTGAGTCTACTTCATTCATGACACTTGTGTCCGACTTAATTTTAGTCCCATGTACTTCTAATTAATTTTAGAACACCACTTACATTTATTTAATTAAATTGGGGATACCAACTTTGACTAATCCTGTTTTAACCCCAAATTAATCCAAATACCCCGTTGGTATCTTGTAGTTTGGAGAGGTGTATCATGTGTCATGGATATTGTTGTGTATCATAATGTGATGCACACTAGGTGTTTGTTGTAGTGATTATTAGTGTGTGTGCTCATTTTTTTGGGTGTGTTGAGTATGCATTTGTAGTTATGTGTTATTGGTTTGTGTCATAGGGATATTTTGAGAGTGTTATGATACATAATCATTTGTTGGGATGTGCTAGACCTGAGGAGGGTTTGGATGCTCTGTGTGTGTACTTGGGAGCATGGATGTGTTGTGGGTGTGTGCAACCTGACATCCCTAACTAATTGTTTTATACATTGCTGCTACCTAACTCTTCTTTCCTACCACCTAGGCCTACCTGATACCCCCTCTACAATACTGCAACCAATCTCTGTGCCTAGGGTGTATATGTGTTAAGTGTTCAATGGGCAATATGGTAGATATAAGAGAGTCATGTGTTAGGTTGTGGTATTGTGGGTTAGTTAGTTTAAGAGTGTGTGGGTGTTTTGAGTGAAAGAGATGTGTTAGTGTGCTGGTGAGAGTGGAGTTCTGAGTATAAACAGTGCATATTTGTTCACTACTATAAGGCTTAGGCTCAGGTAACGCAGATAAAGCTCCGGTATGTGAAGTGTCATTACTCGGGTAATGCAGATCAGTGAGGAAGTTAGTAGTGCACTGTGTGCACCGGTTTGGAAACTATGTTGGCAGTAACTTGGAGCTCGAGAAACAGTATGTAGGAGCAGCAGTAGGTGTCCATGTATCCATATGAGGAGAAGAGAGTGTTAGATGTGGGTGAGTGTGTGGTTGTATCAGAGATACTCTATCAATTTTGAGTGTTTGTGTGTGTCCATTGATATATATGTGTATATACCTGTCAGTATGAGTTAAAGTATGATGTTAGATGTGTGTGTGTGTGTGTGTGTGTGTGTGTAGTTTGTTAGAGGTAAACTGTATGGGTTATTTCCATGTGAATAACAACAGCAAGTAAGAGATACTTACTATTTTAGTGTCTATACAAGTGTATCGAGTGTGAAAATTGAGTATGAAGGAAAGGGACCTGTTGTAAACCCCCTCGACCAAATCAGAGCTATTTGGAATTAAATTATGAGACTAGGATTACATTGGATGTAATTAGATTTAATGTGCAGCAATATTGTAACCGAATACACCTTACGGTTGCCTTGATGTTGGAGCGTCATACTAGTAGGTACCCCCAAACCAATTAAGTACTCATCTCCTAGATACGCCAGGCTACCCACCTGCACCTTGTGTAACTTTCAGATCCCCAATTTTTGTGTTTCAATTTAGCTGCACAACAGTCGTTGCAAACACGTAAGTATTATTTCACTAAACCCAACTTTCTCCTAATACCTGATGCAATTATTTGTAACCTAAATTAATTGAGGCCAAGATCACCACAAAACAAGACATAACCAAGCCCTGTATACCTATCATGTAGACCATACCCTACCCCAAGGAGTCCAGACAAGCCCAAGGCCAGGCCATAAACCCCCTCCTATATATAAATACCTCTTCCTACTACTATTGAAATCCTAGCATCATTACCCTCTTCTTCCAATCCTAGCCGAATCCCCCTTGCGGAGATCCATCCCCGCTCAGCCCTCACCTGACCACCGCCTCCCAGCCATCTCCGGCACCACCAACCACCCCTCCAGGCCGCCTGACCACCACCTTCATCTACCCATCATAACCACCCTCTCACCCGGCCAACTCGAGCCCGCTGCCGCCACCCGACTTCCAAAACCACGCCTCCAACACCACCTGACGCCGCCAGACCCTGCTACCAGACTCGCCGGACCCCCACTTCAGTACCACCGGTGGCCAACCTCCTACACCGACCGCTTCCACCCGCACCATCACCATTCCCGTCCATCAGAACCCCATTGAACCCGACGGCCGATTCCGACTGCTCCCCACCACCCACCAAACGCCGTTAACCACCCCGATAGGTCGACCCCAACCACCCCACGACCTGACCATCAGCCCCGACGCTGGCTCAGCCCACTGCCGCCGCGCCAGGCCACTGCAACCGCGGCTGCAGCCATCGCCGCTACGGTATGCCAGCAGGCCATTCCCGTCCACCTGTCGACCGGAGTCCACCCCACGCTGGAGAAGACGATCGACTAGCAAGCGGACCCCCTCGCTCGGTCGATCAGGTACTCGTTCGTTGAACCCTTCTCTCTTGTATCCTAATACTTCTCCTTCGTGTCGTCGTGTCGCACATGAACACATATTAATAGTATTTAACCTAGTTAGTATTGTATACATGAAAGTTTATTTAATTTGTTACTAGTAAATAATTATTTATTCTAAATTAATGACCAGTTATCAGGGACAAGTAATTCACTTGAAATACCTGGATATAAACCAAGTATGTTTGAACATGGAAAATAGACACATGTGTCAGCACAGAACAAAAATCATGGTCAACTCGTAACTAGATAAATTATTGCCTCGAGACATATGTTAACCGAAGACAGAACACGTGTACACCCTAGCTACGTGCACACGTGACGCTGTATTCAAGCAACAGTGAACTCACGACAGTATTCAAGTATAACGTCTTAGTCGTATGTAGTTAATGCAGAGTATCTGATGTCGATATTTGTTGTGTTATATTGTATGTCTAGGGTCTTTGGATCAGCCAGGAGATGCTACAGGAGCAGGCTTTTGGCATTCATATCTTGAAGACTCAGGCAAGATACCTTGCCATATTTACTGTCTAGTTTAAATTTTGCATATGTTGTATTGTATGCTTGTTGTTTTGCTTTATACAACTGTGTTCGTCCGATATTGACTCGGGTGCATTCGACGGATACGTCGATGATTTAGTATCCTTGACCTAGTCACTAGTAGACTCACCCCAGTAAGGAGGATGCACTGATATCTTCCAAGACCTGACACTTTTACACGTATTCATAGTGACAAATCTCATGTTGGGATGCGGGTTCGCGTGTTCGACTAGCTATCGCCGCGTGTGACATGCATCGCGGTTAGCAAGTAAGTCAGGACTATTTCAGTATAGAGACTTGGCATTTAGATACGGAGTATGCACGTCGAGCATTTGACTTGGATATATATTGGGCGGGGAGGACGACTAGTAGGCATATGGGACACCCCACTCCTTTACACTGATACCGCACTCGACGGAGTGATACGGACGTATATATATATTACTGATATCACGTTCTGTAGAGTGTTGGACGTTACTTGGTGATATTATAGATATCACACTCTATAGAACGTCGGACGTTACTGTATTCCTGCGCCCGTGTTATAGGGGGCATGTGTGGCATATACTAGCCGGTTGCCATGACTGTTGAATTACGTCAGCATCTGTCTAGCCTACACCTTCCCATATACTCTCAGTTGTCCTCACATTGCATTCACTTAGATGGTTAGCACACCCTTTATTGTATTTATTTTATTCAGTATTTATATATGACATGTTTTTATGTATCTTGTTACGTCCCTCTGAGGACCTGGTACCTTTCCAGATTTGGACGAGGCTTACTACCCCACAGTATACGGCCTAGGGCAGGAGACGAGGTTCGCTACCGAGGAGGAGTTAGAGGTGCTACCGTCAGAGTTTCTGTGATTACTTGGTAGGCCTTCTGACTAGGATTGGAAGCATCGTTATCTAGTCAGCCGATGCCCTAGTCACTATTTATTTTATCTGTTATTCAGTACTTTTATTCCGTCATAGTAGTGGGTTTGTTCCCACCAGACATTCCTGGTTGTACTATGATATTTTAGACTGGTGTTTATCTTCCAGTAGTTTATTTAGTACTTCTTGCTCTTTATATTGTAGATAAGATTAGATTACCTGTTATTGCCTGATATTAGACATGTTAGTATTATAGGACAGCGTAGCACTCTTCGTGGATCCATTAAATTGGGATATCCTCGGAGATGTGTCAGCTGGCTATTGCCACGTGGCCTGGTTCCGTATATTTTGGGACTGGGGTATGACATGGTTTTAGTGGTGGCCTATGCAGGTTGACTCTTTTCACTTGTGGTATGGTAACATGCCCAGCGAGCCTGCAATAGGATATAAATTACTAGGTCTCATCTACTTTGACTGCGTCTATGAACTTCCTTCGTATTGCTTCTAAATATCTGCATCATGTTTGCTTGATTCCGTACTCTTTTTGATGAAGTTCTATCTCTTGCAGCAAGATGAACTTGCGCAGTGGACGAGGAGCACCCAGTACCGCAGTGCCAGACAACACCACTCAAAGAGAGGAGGTACCCCAAGGGCAACCCCCGCTACAGACCCCACTGATACATTGGCACGAGACATCGCTGGGCGATCCTACACCGCATCCCAAGGGACAGACTTCCCAGACAATCCCCACGCAATATTGTGAGGGCCAGACTTCAGGAGCTACACCAATGCCGCAGACTGAGAGGCCGACATCTGAGGAGATGCCTACTGCACAGCCAGAGATTCCACTACCACCGCCTCCACCTTATCCACCCCAGATGCCACAGCTATATGGCCATCCACAGATGCTTCAGTTCTTCCAAGCAATGATGCAAGCACAGTGGCAACAGACAGAGATATTGCAACAGAGTCTGATGGCAGTACTAGAGAGGACACCTGTCACAACACCAGTACCAGCACCTCCACTAGCCCAGACAGGTGGCACTGTTAGATGGTTCTGACAGATGGGATCAGATACTTTCTTGGGCAATGAGACTGTCGAGCAGATCTCCGATTGGGTCGCCAACATGGAGATGTTATTAGAGGCTTCACAACTGCACCCCGACCTTTAGATGGCCGCAGTGAGGGCCCAACTGAAAGGCAACACCCATCACTGGTGGGATTCCATTGAGCATAGTGTAGGCAAGAACCAGACTTGGGAACAGTTCCTAGAATACTTCAATATGAAGTATTTCCCAGCTATAGTCAGAAATGCCCTGTACTCCCAGTTCCTACATCTAGAGCAGGAAAATATGACAGTTGATGCCTATGACGCGGAGTTCAGCCGCCTTAGCAGATTTGGTACCTTAGCAGATTTGGTGCCATCCTGTAAACCCCCTCGACCAAATCAGAGCTATTTGGAGTTAAATTATGAGACTAGGATTACATTGGATGTAATTAGATTTAATGTGCAGCAATATTGTAACTTAATACACCTTACAGTTGCCTTGATATTGGAGCATCATACTAGTAGGTACCCCTAAACCAATTAAGTACTCATCTCCTAGACACGCCAGGCTATCCACCTGCACCTTGTGTAACTTTCAGATCCCCAATTTTTGTGCTTCAATTTAGCAGCACAACAGTCGTTGCAAACACCTAAGTATTATTTCACTAAACCCAACTTTCTCCTAATACCTGATGCAATTGTTTGTAACCTAAATTAATTGAGGCCAAGATCACCCCAAAACAAGACATAACCAAGCCTTGTATACCTATCATGTAGACCATACCCCACCCCAAGGACTCCAGACAAGCCCAAGGCCCGAGGCCAGGCCATAAACCCCCTCCTATATATAAATACCTATTCCTACTATTATTGAAACCCTAGCATCATCACCCTCTTCTTCCAACCCTAGCTGAATCCCCCTTGCCGAGACCCATCCCCGCTCAGCCCTCACCTGACCACCGCCTCCCAGCCATCTCCGGCACCACCAACCACCACTCCAGGATGCCTGACCACCACCTCCATCTAGCCATCATCACCACCCTCTCACCCGGACAACCCGAGCCCGCTGCCGCCACCCGATTTCCAAAACCATGCCTCCAGCACCGCCTGACGCTGCCAGACCCCGCCACCCGACTCGCCGGACCCTAACTTCAGCACCACCGGCGGCCAACCTCCTACACAGACCGCTTCCACCCGCACCATCACCATCCCCGTCCATCACAACCCCATTGAACCCGACGGCCGATTCTGACTACTCCCCACCACCCATCAGACGCCGTTAACCACCCCGAGAGGTCGACCTCGACAACCCCACGACCTGACCATCACCCCCGACGCCGGCTCAGCCCGCTGCCGCCGTGCCAGGCTACTGCAACCGCGGCTACAGCCATCGTCGCTGCGGTATGCCAGCAGGCCATTCCCGTCCACCTGTCGACCGGAGTCCACCCCACGCCGGAGAAGACGATCGACCAGCAAGCGGACCCCCTCGCTCGGTCGATCAGATACTCATTCGTTGAACCCTTCTCTCTTGTGTCCTATTACTTCTCCTTCGTGTCGTCGTGTCGCACATGAACACATATTAATAGTATTTAACCTAGTTAGTATTGTATGCATGAAAGTTTATTTAATTTGTTACTAGTAAATAATTATTTATTCTAAATAATGACCAGTTATCAGGGACAAGTAATTCACTTGAAATACTTGGATATAAACCTAGTATGTTTGAACATGGAAAATAGACACATGTGTCAACGCAGAACAAAAATCATGGTCAACCCGTAACTAGATAAATTATTGCCTCGAGATACATGTTAACCGAAGACAGAACACGTGTACACCCTAGCTACGTGCACACGTGATGCTGTATTCAAGCAACAGTGAACTCGCGACAGTATTCAAGTATAACGTCTTAGTCGTATATAGTTAAAGCGTAGTGTCTGATGTCGGTATTTGTTGTGTTATATTGTATGTCTAGGGTCTTTTGATCAGCCAGGAGATGCTACAGGAGCAGGCTTTTGGCATTAACATCTTGAAGACTCAGGCAAGATACCTTGTCATATTTACTATCTAGTTTAAATTATGCATATGTTATATTGTATGCTTGTTGTTTTGCTTTATACAACTGTGCGTGTCCGAGATTGTCTCGGGTGCATTCGACGGATACGTCGATGATTTAGTATCCTTGACCTAGTCACTAGTAGACTCACCTCAGTAAGGAGGATGCACTGATATCTTCCAAGACCTGACACTTTTACACGTATTCATAGTGACAAATCTCATGTTGGGATGCAGGTTCGTGTGTTCGACTAGCTATCGCCGTGTGTGACATGCATCACGGTTAGCAAGTAAGTCAGGACTATTTCAGTATTGAGACTTGGCATTTAGATACGGAGTATGCACGTCGAGCATTCGACTTGGATATACATTGGGCGGGGAGGACGACCAGTAGGCATATGGGACACCCCACTCCTTTACACTGATACCGCACTCGACGAAGTGATACAGACGTATATATATATTACTGATACCACTTTCTGTAGAGTGTTGGACGTTACTTGGTGATATTACAGATACCACACTCTATAGAACGTCGGACGTTACTGTATTCCTGCACCCGTGTTATAGGGGGCATGTGTGGCATATACTAGCCGGTTGCCATGACTGGTGAATTACGTCAGCATATGTCTAGCCTACACCTTCCCATATACTCTCAGTTGTCCTCACATTGCATTCACTTAGATGGTTAGCACACCCTTTATTGTATTTATTTTATTCAGTATTTATATATGGCATGTTTTTATGTATCTTGTTACGTCCCTCTAAGGACCTGGTACCTTTCCAGATTTGGACGAGGCTTACTACCCCACAGTAGACGGCCCAGGACAGGAGACGAGGTACGCTACCGAGGAGGAGTTAGAGGTGCTACCGTCAGAGTTTTCGTGATTACTTGGTAGGACTTCTACCTAGGATTGGGAGCATCGTTATCTGGTCAGCCGATGCCCTAGTCACTATTTATTTTATCTGTTATTCAGTACTTTTATTCCGTCATAGTAGTGGGTTTGTTCGCACCAGACATTACTGGTTGTACTATGATATTTCAGACTGGTGTTTATCTTCCAGTAGTTTATTTAGTACTTCTTGCTCTTTATATTGTAGATGATATTAGATTACCTGTTATTGCCTGATATTGGACATGTTAGTATTATAGGATAGCGTAGCACTCTTCGTGGATCCATTAAATTAGGATATCCTCGGAGACGTGTCAGCTGGCTATTCCCATGTAGCCTGGTTTCGTATATTTTGGGACTGGAGCGTGACACCTGTGTGCATCAGGATTTGATATACTAGTGTTAGTGCCATGGTGTATCAGGTACTAGTGTGAGTAGATGAAGAATCTGCAGTTGGTTTTGATCAGTGTGCAAGAGGAGAGGATGAGTTACGTAGTGTCGGGTTTTAAAGTATCCGATAAGTAGATAGCCATAGATATGGTAATAGGTATAAGTCTAAGTACTAGTGAGGATTATTGTGACAGTATGTGAGGAAGGATGAGTGTAAGAGTGACTGCACATCACTGTGCAGCGTGTAAGAGGATGTGGGATATTGGGTATTACTGTAGTATTAGTTAGTGTGGATACAAAGTTGGGTATGTGAAGAAATGGGGTCGTGCCATGACACTTAGATACATAACTGTAGGGGTAACATGATACTTAGTGGTTACCAAGGTATTAGTTATATACTAAGGTATTAGTAAGGGAAAGGTTATACATATAGTGTAAGGTAAGTCTAAGATACTAAGTTATTGATAAGATACTCTATGATACTATATATATATATATATATATATATATATATATATATATATATATATATATATATATATATATATATATATATATATATATATATATATATATATATATATACTATTTTGACTAAGTAAATAGGTAATATGAAACCTAGAATTAGGTAATTGACTAGTTGACCCAAAATAACCAATTTTTGACCTAGAAACCTCACCTAGACCTATTTAATCATATTTGTGATTCTGAAGCTCCTTTTTGACATAAAATTTCATATATAGGTCTTCGAGGCACCGAGTTAGACACTGTTTGATATTCAGTACCGGATTTCAAGTGAGTATATTCTCTGATAGTTTTATTTACTTGATAGTTATTATATGCATGTATTTAGTGATAACTTACTTGATTCATGACACGATGGTTACACGGATTGGTATGGTATTGATTTTTGTCATGATATATTGCTTCTCACATCGTATTATAGACATTGATCACCATGCTCTATTTAGACATCATAGACATTTTTTGATAGCCAATCACGTATGTGGTTTAGCTGTACTATTATAGATATTATTTGATAGCCAATCACGTATGTGGTTGAGCCGTACTATGGCAGACAATATTTGATAGCCATTCACGTATGTGGTTGAGCCGTACTATTATAGACATTATATGATAGCCAATCATACCTTACTTGTATGCTTGAGCCATACTATTGTAGACATCAAATAGTATCATTGATGATTGACCATATATTGAAAACAGTCTCCAAATCACTTAGTCGGTTAAATCCAATTTTATTCCACATTACTGTCTATTGCCATATTGTGCATGTCTACTTATTTCTAATTCTTATCCTGCTATGATATTGTATTACTTATTTTATCATGTATTTTATTACTATTTATTGTCTTATAGTTTCTACCATGTATTGGAATTTTTGTTAGAGTTGTACCCGTTCCATCCTGACTGGACAATATTTTTATGCGACTGTCTCGAGGAGTGGTGTCATACTTTCTACGGACCCAGGAGGTTGAGGGTGTAGATTTGGACCATGTAGCTCAGTCGTAGCTTAGGGTACTTGCCGGAAGGTCTAGCCGGAGTTACCAGTTATCTTAGTTTCTTTATTTAATATTTTGGTACCGGATCTGTCTTCGACAACTATTTGAGACTTGGGATGTTATATTTAGCCTATGGACTTATTGTTTAATATATAGACTTGTTAGAACTTGCGATTGGATTTCTATCCCTTTTATCGTATCGTGCTTTATCGTACCACTAGATTTTATGATTGAGTATTGTTATTACTTTATACCATTGTTCTCCTTATGGAGTTGGATATTATTGTGTGAGATTGATAGTTAGTTACATTGATAACCTAGACATCGTTTTACCGTCGATGTTGCGGCGGTAGCTGAACGTATCCACGTACTCGTACCCGATCATCCGGGTGTGGGTCATGACAGTGATACCATATGAGACTTGTATTATAAAATATATTCCCTTCTCTACATACAGTCGTGATCGTATTGAGGGTTACTACAAATACCATAGTTTGTAGCTGGCCGAGTCATACCCCTGTCCTCCGTATTTCAGTACTGGGGTGTGATACCCACCATCATCATACATCGCTCAATAGTAGAAGGAGCTCTGATGAGCTCCAGACCCTCAGACACCACTGTCAACCACTGGTGCTCCCCATCGACCCCTTGTACTAGAGAACTCCATCATATTTCGGTACTTTTTTTATTTTTGTGATACTTTTTCAAGACGACATATTTTGGGGCTCGTATTTCAAAGAGTTATGTCATTTTGGTGAACAGTTACTTGGATTACAAATCTAAGACTACATTGAGTTCTCATCATCGTTATGGTGTTGTATGTTTTATCAGTTTATTTATTTGTATACATTTCAATTTGTCCCATTTTTCGTGTCATGTTTCATATATCAGTCCAGTTTGACTCCGATTTACTTTTTCTACAATTAGAATTTTTTGGAATTCTAGAAGCTGCTAATGATTTATAAAATATTAATGGATGTGTTGATACTCTTGTCTCAGGATTTGGATATCGCTCAATAGATATTGATTATCATGTCCTACTGTGTCTGACATGATCGTGTCCAACACATGATTCTTCTCTAATGTATATTTGGCAAGTATACACGACCAAATGTACTTCAATTTATATGAGAAATTCTGCGACATTAGATTTTTGTCAAAGCCCCAGCCATTTGAGTCAGTGTCGATCAGGCTCGATGTTAGTCTCTATGGTACTTGTACTTGTAGATTACTTGCTAGGGATATTCAAGACCTTGTTTTATCCCATGGATACGAACATAGATCCATGGCATCTTTATTGTGCATTCATGTTTAGGTGCATGCCCTTGTGTCTTTACAGTCAGAACGTTCTGGATGTGGACCTGTTATAAAGATTATCAAACATGATATTCCATTTTGGTATTATTCTAGGACTCATAGATTACTTGGATCCATCGTACACTCAAGTTAGATAGTACATTCTTGATTGTATGTGTCGTAAATGTGGCCCGTACAATCTTATTAGGTAGGGAGGACAATTATTAATCGTCTAGGCCACTTGTACACGTTTCTTTGTTATTTGCTAATATTGTCTCTAGAAGAGCACTACTCGATTATTTAATTTGATAATATCTCGAGATAAGCTCTACCCTATGTTATTTTGAGTGTCTCAAGATGAGATCTACCTGAGTATCCCTAGATGGAGAGCTCATGCGTGCGAATGTTGCCCTCAATTTGTATCTCATGTAGCTAGTTAATCTTAGTTATACCCCCATGATCTTGATTATTATTTTACTTTTGCCATGTTATTATCTACAGTCATTTGTATTTACCACCCATTCCTAATTGCTAATCCTATTCCTAATTGCTAATCCTATTTTACTTTTGAGAAGGTGGGGGGGTGGGGGGGGGGGGGGGGGAGGCGGAGTAGAATTAGCAATTATGATTGAGGGGGTAAATACAAATAATTCTATTATCCATCTTACTACATGTCTCTAGGAATCTAGTTTCCTTCCAAGCATAGCGAGGAGATTTACCCGGAGGAGTATGGCTAGAAGTCTATTCAAGAGCTGCCTAGTCAAGGACACAAAAGTCTATCTAGAGAAGTACCCCTGATAAATGATATGAATTCTGCTTCCGGATCCGTGTATCTTATCTTGATACCAGATACTCAGACAAGGTTATCTTCTTGTACTTTGCATTTATATCAGCACTTGTATTAACATGTTTGTTTCCGTCAGACTCTAGTCGGAGTTATTCCATCATTTATATTTCAGTTTTGTTTATTTATGTGTGATATTCTTTTCCTACTTTATCTGTGGATGACCTACCTCACATATAGTAGTCGTGGACTGGACTCCACTTTCATACATCGATCGGAGTATGTTTCGGTGGGTCCATTAGGGTTGGATCCCTCAATTCGTATTAGTTGGTCAGGTCATGTGTCGGTCCTACATATTTTGGCACTGGTGGGTGACATGGTTTACAGTGGTGGCTCATGCAGGTCAGTTTGTCGAATATGTTAGGTTATTGTACCGATGCAACTATGTGATAGGATTAGAGCGATATGTTCTCATTCACTAACTGACTACTCGTCTCTCTTGATCATACATACCGATTGGTTTTTGTCCTATTTCCGACTTAAAACTTTTGCTTTCTTTGTTCAGAGAAATGAATCTGTATATACAGCAGCGGCATGACTCTATAGTGTTCTATCTAGGGTGAGACTTCCTTGAACGACGAGATGTCTCAGAGTCCGCAAGAGGGCCAGGTATGCCGACAGACTCCGATGTGGCCGCAGACGAACGACATGAGCTCACAGCAGGTGCCAACGGCTCGCCCAAGATCCCTTAACCCTAGTCCTAACCCTAACCCTAACCCTAACCATACGTTGGCCTTGCTTCATAGTATCTCCTAATTAGTGTGGTGGATTCCCTTCAATCGTGTCATGTTAGTTAGTTAGTGCTCGACTTAATTATTGTGCCCCATGTCTAGCTACATAGTAATCGGTGGTGTCTGCCATTCTCGTTCCCCTTCCCCCCCTAGTCGCTACTGGAAACAAACATGGGAGAGCAAGACACGGAGGGAAATAGGAGTGTCATCTCTCACACTTTTTTTTTTTTTTTTTTTTCCGCTCGTCCAAGGTCCCTTAATTGTCTTCCCTCACCTTAGTTTAGACCGGCCCCACGGAGGCAGCACACGTGTGGGCGGCATCGGTGCAAAGCATGGTCAAGAAAGTGACGTCTCTCTCTCTCTCTCTCTCTCTCTCTCAAGTGATCGATCGTCCAAGAGTTCGGCTCGTCCAAGGGTGAGTGGGCTCAAATTCTTGAGCGATGCATTTGTCGAAAATATATGGGAGATCTGGCTGGGCCTGCGGCTTTGTGCTTGCTTTCTCTTTCAATACCACGATTGAGCGGGGCATTCTTTCAGTGAGGTCTTGATTAGTGCCGAATAGCTAGCTAGCTTTACTTCTAGCCGTTGAAACCAATGTTCAATTTATAGCAACTTTAATTGTTATAGTACTTGAGAAAAACTATTTGATCTCTCTTTAAGAGCTGTGCTATATTTTTATTTCAATCAAATTTTATACGGATTTTTTCCTATAAAATAATATAATATAATATATTTATAAATAAAGGAATAACTTCGAAAAAATAGCGAGGGGGGGACCACTCGCCAACTCAGTTGGCGAGCTGCTGAGTTGGCGAGCATCTCGCCAACTGAGTTGGCGGGGCGCTCTCCTCGAGAGGCCGCTCGCCAACTCAGTTGACAGGCCAGTGACCGTTACATCCGACCGTTGCACAACGGCTCCCTCCAACCCTCCAACCCCTATAAACACCCCCCACCCCTCCCCCCCCCCCCCAAACACTCCTCACACAACACATTCTCCTCCTCCTCCTCCTATTTTCACAACTTCCTCCTCCTTAATCACAGCAATTCTCTTTCTCCTCCTGATATTTACTGGCGATGGCTACCCACAATGACGGTCGTATTCCTGGCGGACCGACTACCGCGCTTATTATTAAGCAACGTGAAGACCACATTTCTAGTCAGATATTTACTGGCGAGGTAATTTTTGAAATTACAAGTTGCCAATTTTATTAATGCATATATTTTTTATAATGCCTATATTTTTACTTTATTAATGCATATAAATTTACACACAAAATATAATGCATATATTTTTTATAGTTATACGACCATAATCATGCTTTACGAACTCGGATCCACGTACATTGGCGGTCCGAAAGGAATTATCGTACGTGGGAGCTAAATTCGGTCCAAAAGGCGTTGGTGGAATCCTTTGGATTCCACTATATAGATCGTGTTAGATATTTAATCAACGATCTTCATTTAGTTGTAACCTTGCGGAGCGTTGGTGGCCAGAACGCAACACTTTCCAACTCCCATTCGGTGAGTTGACGATCACCCTTTTTGATGTGGCGAATATACTAGGGTTACCTATTAACGGTAACGCTATATATTTTGATCCGCACTTAAAGGGATCTGATCTGATCCGGAGGTATCTCGGTGTTAGCCCTCCTTCAGGTCTAAAAGACGATAATTATGTGAAATTTACATGGCTCCGTGACAACTTTATGGACCTACATCAAACTATTGATGGGTTGGTTGATGTAGATGAAATTCGGGTATGTATTCTTATTAGTAAATTTGTTTATTACTTAATTTAGTGGTGCGATTCTATATAACACTTAATAAATCCAGGTCATTCGTTGCACTAGAGCGTATCTGCTCTGTTTATGTGGTACAATTCTATTTTTCGATGCATCGAAAAATATGGCAAATGTGCAGCTTTTACCATTCTTGATGATCTGACAAAACCTACTGAGCATGCGTGGGGAGCTGCTACTCTTGCCTTTTTGTACGCCAATCTGACAGAATTTGCCAGATCCAATCGCAAGAGTATTTGTGGATGTATTTCACTGATACAGGTATGAATGAAAGACCTTAAAAAGTTAGAGTAATTTTATACGCAAATTTTGTTTGTACTAATGTCCTATTTTTGTTTTATAGTTCTGGTCCTACGAGCACTTTTATATTGGTAGGCCTGTTACCAGCATTCTCAGTGATGTATTTCCAGTTGCTATGCGCTGGCCTATAGACGTAGTGGATTATCAACACTACCAATACAGGACTGTATCACTATATCGTAGCCAATTTGATACCCTGCAGTATAATGAGGTAATTTTTAAATATGCAATAAATATCTTTAAATTATTTAAGTTTTGATCGTAGATAAACATCACATATAATTGATACAATATCTTTAAATAGGTAACCTGGTTACCGTACTCATGTGGACCTGATGCTCCAGAAATCAAGATGACATCCTATGCATTTAGTTTACACAGATGTCATATTATATATGATCGGTTCACCATGTACCATCCGGCAGACCGTGTTCTTCGGCAATTCGGAATGGCCCCAATAATTCCCGATGATCCACCGACAGTCGGTTATCAGACATCAAATGCATTACAACGAATCATTGGTCTCGTTGCTGACTGGAATAATCGGTTCGAGAATTATAGTGTGAGGGACATGTCTCCCAGACTAAATTCTACTGAGGAATGTAAGTTATAAGTTACTCATTATTCGTATTGATTTAGTGTAAATAATTTGCTAAAATTTTGTTTACATTTTGCAGACATAGGTAGTCTGGACTATAGACAATGGTGGGGATGCCCTCTTATGAGCAACCGAGTATACCACTACGAGGAGCAAAGGTTCAAGAGTATATCCGTAGACGATTCTACTCTGCGTGCTTTTGTCGATGGAATGCATGATTTGGTATGACTTCATTATACTTTCAAAAATACATATACATAGATATGATAAATATATTAATTTACAAGTTTTAAATTTCAGAGTGGTGTATACCGACAACATTTACAACGACCTCATAGAAACCTTTTCCCAGACAGTCGGCGTCTTATGGAGGAACTTATGACTCGTGTTGAGCATCTGGGTATTGGACGGGAACCAAAAATGCCTCCAATACAATCCCGTCTTCCACCGGACTATCCGACCGGCTTAGTACGACAGAGACACTCTCGTCGTCGTAGGCGGGATACTGCAGAGGACCATTATGCTGGAGCGGGCCCGAGTGACCAGTATGCTGGAGCGGGCCCGAGTGGCCAGTATGCTGGAGCGGGTCCGAGTTTTCAGTATGCTGGAGCGGGACCGAGTTACCTGACTGTTGGAGCAGGCCCGAGCTACCAGACTGCTGGAGATGAAAGCTACCAGATATTCACACAATTTTTTTCGACTCCATCAGCACCGCTGCCTACCCAAACTCAACAAGACGAGGAGAAGGATGAGTAGATAATTTGTAACAATGTATGATTGTAATATTTGTATGATTTATAAAAGTTTTTTATTGCAATATTTGGGTATTGAACAATTTTATTTTACTCTCTCATTATCAGACTCACTATTACAATATTTTTAAGTTTGTATTGAATAATTCTATTTTACTCGCTCGGTTGACTAGTACATCTTCTTCGGTTGTGTCCCATAGCACCACAATTACTGCAACGTAGATCTCTTGTCGATGAATCCCGGGGTTTGATGCGGTTCTTCTTTGATCTTCCGGCTTTGTGTCTTACATCTGGCACCCCAATTTGTCCTCTTACCAAAGGACCTTGGATCTCGTAGGGAACTGGAATTGGCTCCATTTTTGGCGCGTATACACTTTTCAAGTTTTTCGTCGAAAATACTGCAGGATAAAAAGTATCAATACTAATATTGCAATATCTACAAACAAAATATGCATGTATACATGGTATATAAGTATGGTACCATCTTAAACATATATAAGATCTGTCAGTTATATGAACAATATAGGTTCTACTTGTTGCCCGGTCTATTATTTCAAACTTATAACTATCAATAGCTAATATTTCTAGGTGGTTCTTCTCTTTGATAATAGAAGCCATATTTTTTAACATCTTCGGACAATAATCTGTGTCTATATTTTCAGCAAACTTTCTACGATTGTCATGAAGTGTAATAATCTTGGCTCTAATACCATCGAGAAGTATTATAATTGGCTTATCTCGTAATTTCTTAATCCAGCTATTGAAACATTCAGCAAGATTAGAAGTGTTAATATCTAATATAGGACAAGTAGCATACGCTGTTATCCAATGTTCAAATCGACGACTTTTATCGTTTACACCAATAAGCCAATCGTACAACACTATGTTCTCGGCTTTAATTATATCAAACACACTCTCTGCATTCGTTTTATTATATGATCTAGCAAGCGAGTCTAACAAGCATTGAAATACTGGTTCTTTTGAAACTTTTTTCATGTTTTGTTTAAAATGTTGAATACAAAAAAAATGAGGAGATGCAGGAAAAATAGCACGAACAACATTTATTAATCCCTTTTGCTTGTCAGATATAAATAAAATTGCACTCCAATCATTAAAACAACTTTCAAAAGATATTTTAAGCGAATTTAAAAACCAAGACCAAGAATCACTATTCTCACCTTCAGCAACAACATAAGCTATAGGATATAATTGATAGTTAGGATCGTGAGCACAAGCAATAAATAAGATACCTTGATATTTAGACGAAAGAAATGTAGCATCAGTACTAATAATTGGTAAACATTCACTTAAAAATCCATCAATACATGACTTAAAACAAATAAAAATTCGTTGGAAGCTATTATTTTCGGCAGTTTTAATAAAACATGTACTACCTGGATTTGTCTCTATAATTCTATAACAATACTCCTCAAGACTAGCGTATGCCTCATCATAACTACCATTAATTTTAGCTAGTGCTGTCTCTCGGGCTCTCCATGCTTTGGAATAACTAACTTGTATACGGTGCTCCCTATATATATCTTTAACAATTTGTGATGGACTGTATGACTGGTTATCTGTAATAATGTCAATTATCATGGTCTTAATCCATGAAGCGGTAGCTAGTCGATGACGTCCTGTACTAAGTCTTCCTAAACAAGAATGACGATTTTCTAATGTACTAACTTTAACTATATCGCCATTTCCAATAGATTTGACATATACTCTCCAATTACAATTCGGTTGATCACAACTATATATAATTCCACGAGCATTATTCATAAGACTAGATGAACAACTAAAATTATATTTAATTGCTAAATTACTTATAAAGCTTCTAAAGTGAGAACGACTAGGAAATGATTGTCCCTTAAATAATTCATTAGTGATAGCTTTTACAACATCATCATCTACTGTATAATCTACATTTTCAACTAAATCATCACTATTTCCATCGTCGTTGTCACTATCATCATCATGGTTAGATTCATCTGATGAATGACCTTCTTGGATAAATGAAACTATTTGTTGAGAAGAACTAGCACCCGAACTAACATGCTGATATTCAGAAAAATATTTATTATTTCTACTATCTAAGGTTGCTGCTACCTTAATAACATATATTTTTATATATCGTGATTGTGAATTAATCTCAAGAATATAATTCCATGCATCTTCACTATCTATCAAAAAATAATTAGAACAAAAAATAGACTTCAGAATAAAATCATAATGAATAGAACAACGTTCAATAATATGATTACGTATATTTTCAAAACTAATATTCGGATAAGTTAAAAAAATTATACTTTCTCCTCCTTCGTAATTTAACCCATTTACTTTACCGCCGTGCGAGCATACAATTATTACGCTACGATCCATGACGGTTGAGAACTTTTGCTACAGAAAACAGGAGGAGGAAGCTGTGAAAATAGGAGGAGGAAGCTGTGAAAATTTGAGGAGGAGGAGGAGGAGAATGTGTTGTGTGAGGAGTGTTTGGGGGGGTGGGGGGGTGTTTATAGGGGTTGGAGGGATCCGTTGGAGGGAGCCGTTGTGCAACGATTGGATAGGAACGGTCAGCGGCCCGCCAACTGAGTTGGCGCGTGGCCTCTCGAGGAGAGCGCCCCGCCAACTCAGTTGGCGAGATTCTCGCCAACTCAGCAGCTCGCCAACTGAGTTGGCGAGTGGTCCCCCTCCCGCTAATTCTCACAAATTATTCCTTTATTTATAAATATATTATATTATATTACTTTAAACGAAAAAATCCGAATTTTATATTACTTACAAGTTACAGTGAACACTTATCCATATTTAAAAATTGTCAGCAAATCAAAAGATATTTTAAATTTGGAACGTGTTCTGTCTCCCGATGACGGATGGAAATACAATATTTTTTTAGTATAGGTAGGTTTCAATTTGAGAAGAATGGAAAGGAAGCATATTGTAACCTTGTGATGATACACAAGTAAATACTTTGGAAATCAATCATTCCTAGCACCTGGGAAAGGGGCCCATGTTGCTAAAGACCAAATAAGTAGCGATGCCTGAGAATGAGAGTTAAAATTTTGCAGCATGGTCTACCAAAAGCTGTGGCAGAAGAAACACATTGACAGCAAATTTGTACCCCCTATAAGTTTACACCACAATGAAATCACCTCACCTTTAGATGAATCCACAATAATGTTGTCACCCATGTTTCTTCTGACAAGCCCGACATGCTCGATCAGCATTCGCAAGCGATCGAGTGGGAGAACAAAATTACAGTTGCAATCTGAGCTTCGAGCTAGCTAAAAGAAAAAGAAAAAAAAGAAAAAGAAAAAGAAAAAAAAAAGAAAAAAAAAAACCATTACGTTCACATTCCAAATGGAGTCTAAGATGAAACATAATTTAGTTATGGAGCACGTGAATTGCACCCGTGGCCTAAGTGATGTCTGTCTTTTTTCTTTTTCTTCCCACCATCCGAACCTCCACACGCTCAAGCCGATTCGAGCCACAATTAGTTGCCAATAATTAGAGGGTCAGGTTAAGGTATATTTCTGGTATATTGCCGAGACCACCGTGGACACGACCAACAACGTTGTACTCGACGAGGTGTACGCTCAGGTGCATCTGGGCTGTGAGAACGACCACCACGGCAAAGCATGGTACCTCAACACCGGCGCCAGCAACCACATGACAGGCTGCAAGGAGGTCTTCGCCGAGCTGGACACTGGAGTCACGGGCTCCATCAAGTTTGGGGACGGATCCGTCGTCGACATCCGAGGGCATGGCACGGTGATGTTTACGTGCCAGAACGACGAGCACCACGCCCTCACAGCATCTACTTCATCCCGAAGCTACGAAGCAATATCATCAGCCTTGGGCAGCTCGATGAGAACGGCTGCCAAGTCTTGATCGAAGGCAGCGTGCTCTCGATTCGAGATCGTCAGCAATGCCTCCTAGCCAAGGTAAAACGTGCCCAAAACCGACTGTACATTCTATCTCTTGATATTGTACAACCAGTGTGTTTGGCAGCATGACTCAATGACGATGCATGGCGGTGGCATGCACGGTTTGGCCACCTCAACTTCGAAGCACTAAGGAAGTTAGCTCGCCGCAACATGGTGCACGGGCTACCACATATCGAACACGTCAATCAAATCTATGGTAGTTCTCTTGCCGGGAAGCAGCGCCGCACGCCATTTTCGCAGGAGACCAAGTATTGTGCTGAAAACCTGCTAGATCTCGTTCACGGTGATATCTGCGGGCCGATCACACCGATGACACCTGATGGTAAGCGCTAATTCTTGCTGCTCGTCGACGATTTCAGCCGCTACATGTGGTTGACGCTACTGGGTTCGAAGGATGAAGCGTCGACAGCCATCAAACACTTTCAAGCCCATGTCGAGGTGGAGACAGGGCACAAACTGCGCACGCTCCGTTCTGATCGTGGGGGCGAGTTCACATCTGTAGCATTTGGCGAGTATTGCGCGGGCCTCAGCATCAAACGACAACTCACAACACCGTACTCACCACAGCAGAACTGCGTCATCGAGCGCCAGAACCAGACGGTCGTCGTGATGGCGCACAGCCTTCTGAAGGCAAAGGATATGTCCGAAAAGTTCTGGGGCGAGGCGGTCACGACGGCTGTCTACATCCTCAATCGCTCGTCGACACGGAGCGTCGACGGTAAGACGCCATACGAGGCATGGCACGGACACAAGCCAAGCGTGCACTTCCTCCGCACCTTCGGCTGTGTCGCACACGTTAAGGTGGTCAAGCCGAACTTACAGAAGCTAGAAGATCGCAGCAAGCACATGGTCTTCATCGGCTATGAGCCCGGCACTAAGGCGTACCAGGTATACGACCCCGCCGGCTAGCGCGTGCACGTCACACACGACGTTGTCTTCGACGAGGAAGCCAAGTGGGACTGGGGTGTGCAAGACAACGTTGGTGAGACATTTACTGTTGAGTATACTATACCACATGTTGAACACGCAGGCGCGCCAGTGCACGGGGGTGGCGATCCATCAACAACAGTGGCACCCAGTCCAGGGCCGTTGAGGCCAGCATCCGGGGCATAAACATCCGACTCGGTGGTACAACGTGGAGTGGAATTTGTCTCGCCACCCACCAACGCCTCGGCCATACTCGACACCGATGACGACGGGCCATGCAAGTACAGGACCTTGGCGAGCTTGCTTGACACGACCACCGTCCGCGAGCTCGATGTCGACGAGCTTCTCCTCATGGTTGACGAGTAACCTACCACTTTCTTTGAAGCCGAGAAACACCGATGTTGACGCCAAGCGATGCTCGAGGAGATGAGCTCCATTGAGGAGAACTTTACATGGCACCTCGTAGACCTCCCACCCGGTCACTGTCCGATCGGCTTGAGGTGGGTCTACAAGCTCAAGAAGGAAAAGCACGGCGTCGTCCTCAAGCACAAGGCGCGGCTCGTGGAAAAGGCTATGTGCAAAGGCAAGAAGTGGACTTCGAGGAAGTGTTCGGGCCGGTTGCTCGCCTCGAGTTTGTCCGTTTGTTGATCGCACTCGCCACGCATGAGGGGTGGGCGGTGCACCACATGGACGTGAAGACGGCGTTCCTCAACGACAACCTCAAAGAGGAGGTGTACGTCGCCCAACCTCCCGGTTTTGTTATCGAATGACAGGAGCACAAAGTGCTGAAACTTGACAAGGCACTGTACGGGCTGCAGCAAGCACCGAGGGCTTGGAACACCAAGCTTCACAGTTGCCTACTGTCACTTGGTTTCCACCGGAGTGCACAGGAGCACGCTGTGTATACACGCGGCAAAGGTCCAGCTCGCCTACTTGTGGGTGTGTACGTCGACGATCTCATCATCACCGGAATAGACCCACTAGATATTGCTAAGTTCAAGGAGGAGATGAAGGCCTTGTTCAAAATGAGTGACTTGGGATTGCTCACTTTCTACCTCGGCATCAAGGTGCAGCAGTCCAATGGCTTCATCACCCTCAGTTAGGAGGAATATGCCCTCAAAATCTTGGAGAAGAGTGGCATGGTGGATTGCAACCCGTGCCACATCCCTATGGAACTGAGGTTCAAGCTAAGCAAGGTGAGCTCAGCCCCTCCGACTGACGCCACATCCTATAGGAGCATCGTCGGGAGCCTCCGGTACTTGGTGCACACGCGCCCTGACATCTCGTACGCAGTGGGCTACGTGAGTCGGTTCATGGAGAACCCGACCACCGAACACCTTGCTGCCATCAAGCGCATCCTTCGCTATGTCGCTGGCATACGTCACTTTGGTTGTCTCTATGCAAAGAAGGTGGAGGAACCACGATTGATCGGCTACAGCGACAGTGACATGGCAGGTGACATCGACACCTGCAATAGCACCATTGGCGTGTTATTTTTTCTCTGTCGTAGACTCATTAGCTGGCAATCTCAGAAGCAGAAGGTCATGACATTGTCATCCTGCGAGGCCGAGTACATTGCCGCGACAATGACGGCATGCCAAGGCATTTGGCTTGCAAAACTCCTTAGTGACTTAAAGAACAAGGAGGCCGGCAACGTCATGCTCACGGTAGACAACAAGTCCGCCATCTCCCTCAGCAAGAATCCCGTCTTCTATGACCGAAGCAAACATATTGATACAAGGTATCATTTCATTCGGGAGTGTGTCGAGAGAGGGAAGGTTGAGGCCGAGTACATCAACACTGAAGAGCAGCTCGCAGACATTCTTACCAAGGCGCTTGGGCGAGTCAAGTTCATTGAGATGAGACAAAGGCTCGGCATCATAGAGGTGAATCTCATGCAACAGGCTTAGGGGGTGATTTGTTAGAGTTAATCCTGTTGAGGAGGTTGAAGCGGTTGTTATTTGGATTTCAATGAATCCCTACTCTTTAGGAATTTTGTTTGTTCTATGCCGTTAATTTGTTTTGATTTGTTAGTTAGAATATGGTTAGAGGGTGCTACTTTTATGCATTCTGTTAGAGTTGTAAATGGCTATTTAAAGGTCAAGTTGAGGTTGAACATAACACAAATTATTCATTCCAAGAAACAAATACTCCTCTCATCTTACAAATATTGTGTTTGATCTATCTTGATAATTACGTTAGATGGTTCGTTAGCTTCAGGTGGTTTGGTATCACTTTTGCGTCCATTCTGTGACCCACAAAAAAGTTGCTTGCAAGTATTAAAGTTTGATATTAGTAACAATGTGCTATGGATCGATTCCTTCTAAAACTTCTAACCTGCCAAATTTTCCTATTAGTTTTGTAACATTGGAGAATATCCTAACTTCAAAGTTCTGCAGAGAAGAAGGATCCTTGAACAAGTCAAGGATGGATTGGAGAAAGGAAGGAGAGAGGGGGAGGAGTCAAGTTGAGAGTGATGTGCACTCTCCCTAATTTGGCTTTGTTATCTTCCCAATCTTATTGGCCTCCACTGAACGTCCTTTCACCACTTGGGGGTCTGGGGTTTGGGTTTTGGAAAAGGATAATTTATCAACTGTTATGCTCATAATAAGCACATTCCTTTTGACCAATTTTTTTTTTTTTTTTTTAGTCAATGAATGTTTTCATTATCGCCACAAACACCTAGTTTCTGACAGTTCCGGATCAGAATTGGAGTGAGGATCCGAAAATCGGTAAAACTATCGAAAGCGATGATTTCAGAATATTCCATTTTTCTATCGTTTAAAAGAACTTAAAAGATGTTTATTGGTTGTATAAGCTTAGGTCAACTTACATGGTAGTAGTAGCCTCTTATGCTCTTTTAGCTATTTTGACTAGAAATCTATCACTGGCATAGAGGGTTGACTACTCAAAAACAAAATGTCACAAATTTTTTGTTAAATATTTTATCAATCTTTCTTATGTTTCATATCTTCCTCACAAAGACTTTAATGATTTTTTTCTTTCTTTCCTTCATTTGATTTGTTTTGTTTTGTTTTGGTCTACAAACACCTAAGAATTATTGAACCACTGAGGCTCACTTTCCTGTAGAATATAAAACAATGTAGGCTTGTAGCCACACGAGTCCAAATGAGGCCACATACAAGGATTAGTAAATATGGGGGATACACTAAGAAGAGGCCACAAGAAAAAAGATGGAAAATGAGGGAGCCCTATGGAAACCCATTGTGGGCAGATCGACAGCCTACAGGTGAGAGCAGTGGAGCGAGTCATGGGCAGTCCCCATGGCCATGCCTCTTATTAATGGCTTCTTGTCCTCTTGGGGGTGTCAGTGTCCCTGCAGATGTATGTATATAGTTCCCATCACTTAGCCCTAAGCTAGATTTAGGTCCACCAGGATTTTGATAGATAGATTGTTCTACATTATTGCATTGGAGTGTGTGCGTCACACAGTTGATGACAGTTAATACTCCAAACATAATTTTACTGTAGGACTTTATTTGTGAACTACCACTGTGCAGTGGTTGTCATTTCTCCCGCTAATAATACATCTCATAGCAGAGGTTCCGACCGTATTTGACACTAAATTGTCCGCTACTATACGGTTTTCACACTACCACCAAATTGCTATTGCTATTATTGATTGGAACTTTCGTTTGATTGAGAGAATCAAACTCAAAAAGGGCAATGGGACAACAAAAGGAAAAAAAAACTGCTACGGAGTAACAGAAGAAGGAGGAGGAAACTCTCATAACTCATCAAACTGTGAACACGTGGTAATCTTTCATAACCGTCAGCAGAGTCCAATACAATAAATATAGAACTCAAACTAAAAATAGACAAATCAATTTAGAATTCTCGTAATGGTTCAGAATTTTGATATAGCGACATGGACTAGAACATATTTTCTGGAAAAATACTACAGTTACAATTAAATGTTTACAACCCTTTTACAATCTGCCAGGTGGCGCCACGTTGCAGGTTTTCATTCGGGGAGGTGGGGCCGGATGGGATCCATATGTGAGGAGAGGAGAGGGAGAAAGAGGTTGTAAGAAGGTTGTGTTGTAAACTTAGCATTATTGTATTTTCTGGGTTGAGCTTTCATATCCCTCAAGTGGTGAGGTGTTTTAAAACATTCCTTCAATTAGATGCAGGTTAGGTGTCCACTTTAATTGGTGGGTGTAGATTTTTATTTGATTTGGTCACATGACATATAACATGCCTACTAGATTCTAGAGTTTAGGCACACATCGTCATGGATTTCCTTTGCTTTCCACAACAAAGTGAGCCTCTCTCTTTGCGAAGTGACAATTATTGACACCCTGAGAAGTGTGAAAAGGGGGAAGTCATCCTTGTATCCACCCCTCTTCTCACATGCTGCTGCAATTTCTTCCCAGATGTTGCTATTTCTTATATCCCTGGTTATGAATATATAATTAAATGCGGCGTGTAGTCGTTTTCTTGGCCATTAGTTGAATTTGTTGTAGACTAACACTCGACTCGATTGCAAATGATTCCGTCTCCACTTTGCTGAGGTTTCCACAATAATATTATGTTCCTCAGATTCTTGCTCCACTCAGTTAGTTGCTTTCACCCTCACTCGATGAGCCTGCTTCTTATGCTCCATGCATGCGTGTATAGTCCTCTAGTAGGGCATCCACATTCATTAGCGTATGCCTCTATATACGTTATCAGTAGCTTAGCAGAGTCGACTATGTATATTTATTTGTATTTTGTTTGATTCTCACAGTGGATATCATCCATTGTCGACTTACTTACAAAATGGGTGAATATGATCCAATCCGAGATGGGTCAGATATTACTAAACAATGCTACAAACTTATAGAAGGAATCATGTTCACAGTGGATAATTGAAATCTTAGATATTTTATTTTTAATTTGATCTTCGGTCTCTGGTTTTAATATCCATGTCATTTTTTTTTTAAATTTTAAACACAAACATCGACTTCCAAAATATTTCATATATATATATATATATATATATATATATATTTATTTCATTCTTGAATTGTATTAAAGCAATATTCCAATTCTATCATGGACACCCCGGTCATTAAAAGATCACATGTCAACGAAGAAAGTATTAGGATAAAAAAAATTCGTGTTGTTACACCACACTAAAATCGTTTCCACCAATCTAAAATTCAAAAATATGATGTATAATCGTCATCATTTCATCACAGTTTAAATACAAGAACAATTGTTGAGTTGGAAGAGAAGATTGTTTTTGTTTGTTACTTTATAGTATATCTTAACATGAGATAACTTATGACATGTTTGGTATCACATTTGTTTTAAAAAAAATATTTTTGGTATAAAAACATATTTGGTAAGTGTATTTTTTAAAAAACTAAAACTAATTGTTTTAAATAGTAAAACCGATAAAAGTTGTTTACCATGTCTTCATAAACAAAAAATAGGAAAGAAAAATAAATAAATTAGGGATGCATATGGTATGGTATGTTTGTTTACCAAAAATAAATAAATTTAAACTTTTGTTGCTTATCAAACATATTTTTGTTTTAAAAACAAGTAACAATTAGATATGTCAAATATGTTTATTGTTTATATAAAACTGAAAACAATTATTTTTAATTATTTTTAACAAAAAACAGATAAACGAAAGTAATACCAAACATGGCCTTAGAAATTAAACCAAAGACTACTATTACCTTGAACTGTTGAACTAGGTCAGTTCGATATAACTTTCTCTTCATATAAACTAATTAGTGTATCTAAACTTTCTTTAATCTATTTTTAAACTAGTTACTTTAATGTTCATTGTGTCATAAAAATTATCTAAGAATATAAATACATCATCTAATTTTATCTTAGGACCAAAACCGAACTCACACTACCAGAAAAAGTCAAATTAGCGACGTTTAAAAACGTCGCTAAATGACGAAAAAACGTCGCTAATCACATTTAGCGACGTAATTAGCGACGTTTCAAAGAAGTCGGAAAAAAGCAAGTCGCTAAAAGAAAAAACGTCGCTAAACGTCGCTATGCCGACGTTTTTTAGCGACTTAAATGTGTCGCTAAAATTAGCGACGTTTAGCGACGCAACGTCACTAATTAGCGACGCAACGTCACTAATTAGCGACGCAACGTCACTAATTAGCGACGTAAATAAACGTCGCTAAACGTCGCTAATTAGCGATTTATATAGCGACGTTACATCGACGTCTTTAATGACCTGGCAATACTGCCATATCAGCAATTTGCGATGTACAACGACGTTTTTAGCGACCTGTCGACGTCATTAGCGACGTTTTTAGCGACCTGGCAATACTGCCATGTCATTTTTTTTTAAATCTTAAACACAAACACCGACTTCCAAAATATTTGATACATTACATTTTTCTTTTTTTTTATCATTCTTGAACTGTATTAAAGCAATATTCCAATTCTATCATGGACACCCCGGTCATTAAAAGATAACATGTCAATGAAGAAAGTATTAGGATAAAAAAAAATCGTGTCGTTTACACCACACTAAAATCGTTTCCACCAATCTAAAATGTCACCACCCTATTTCCAGAGCCGGGTATTTTTTTTATTTTTAATTTAGTTAATTGTGCATTATTTTTTTATTAATTGTATTTATAATTAATTAATGATTGTATTATATTTTTATTGATTGTTTTAGGATTTTGGCTAGCCTGGACCCATGTCAGACCTTAGTGGACCTATGTTCGACCCAGCCCGCACCCTTGTGAGAATTATTTTGGGGCTTAGAAATATTTATTTTATTTTTAGAAGGTTAGTGGGAGAGATTTGGAGTTAGTTTGAGTGTTTTTGGAACCCGAAACCCAAAACCGAGTTACGGGAGGGCATTTTGGACCTTTGTACATGTAAACCCCCATTTTTATGTGTGGCCGGTCCCCCCTACCTACCCATTCCCGTGCAAAAACCAGCAGCAGCCCCCCCTCTTTGTATTCTTCTTCTTCTTCACTTCTTCTTCTCCATTTCTTCTTCTCCACTTCTTCTTCCTTCTTCCTTCTTCTCCAAGGTGAGTTCCCTCTTCCATTTTTCTTCTTTCTTCTTCCATTACTTCTCCTTATGCTAGCCCTAATCTTGCTTTTCCCTAACCTAGGTGTGAGGAGCTTAGATCTAGTGTGGAAGCTAGAGTTGGTGGCTTGGAGCTTGAGGGAGGTAATTTCTAGGGGTTGTGAGACTTTGGCCTTGGGATTCCAACTCCCAAGAGATAAAACCTAACTTTCCCCTTGCTAATTATTTTTGTGCAGTGTAATTAGTGTTGTAGAACCCTCCTAGATCCTAAGCCTACCCGTAGGAGGAAGTTGGAACTAGTTTGGGTGAGTTTAGAGACTTTAACACTAGATTTTGTGTCAATTTTGGGTAAAATCCGAATTTGGCCCAATTTTGGGTGATGTCCTAGGTTAGACAGACCTAGGTAGACGTTGTCGGGTGTCTAGAGGGTGAGTGTGTGTCTCCGTTTGGACACGGGAAGTCGTGTCGCGAAGAAACGGGCATTTCGGGCAAAATTGGGGCTTTTCGTCGTCGCCGATTCTAAGTGCGTGTGCGTTTTTGCCACGGGCCTAGAATCGATGCGGTAGCATTTTTTCTAGGATCTAGGCATCGTTTAGAGCGCGTGAATAAATTTTTGGCCGATTCCGAGTTCGTTTGGTGTGCGTTTCAGGAGGTTTTCCGAGCCGCGCACCACGTATTCGTCGAAATGACCGAACGGCCATTTCGACTTGGTTTCCTCGTTTCGGGCTTGTGCGCGCGTTGGGTTAGTATCGGGGAGTGTGTGCTAGAGTTTTTGAGTTATATTTTATATATTTTAGGGTGTTGGTGAGTGTCGGGGTCGTTGGGCGTGAGTGGGGCGTGTGGTTTGTGTGTTGTTGTGTGTTGTGTTAGTGTATATGTGTCTATATATATATATATGTATATATTTATATGTATGTGTGTTTATGTATATATATTTATATATATATATGTGTGTATTTATATCTATGTGCTTGTGGGTGTATATGTCTATGTGTATATATATATGTATGTGTAAGTGTGCTTGTGTGTGTGTGTATATATATATATATATATATATATATATATATATATATATATATATATATATATATATATATATATATATATGTATATAGATCTTAGAGTGTGTGTGTATTGGTATATATATATATTTGTATGTGTGCATATATATACTAATATGTGTGTTTATATATATATATATATATATATATATATATATATATATATATATATATATATATATGTGTGTGTGTGTGTGTGTGTGTGTGTTAGTGTGTTTGTGAGTGTGTTAGTGTGAGTGTTAGAGAGTAGATATAAGTGTATATATATAGGTATTTAGTTGTGTATATATATAGTTATATGTGTGTATAAGTATATATGTTAGTAGATGTGTTAGTGTGTATATATATATATATATATAGAGAGAGAGAGAGACTTGTGTGTATATATATATATATATATATATATGGTTGTATATATATATATAGATATATGTATATATATGTGTGTCTGTATGTGGTTGTGTGTGTGTGTGTATGTATGTGAGAGTGAGAGGGGGGTGGACTGAACAGCAGCAGCAGGCAGCATGAACAGCAGCAGCATTCAGCATTTAAAAAGCAGCATTCAGCATTTAAAAAGCAGCAGCAGCAGCATTTAAAAAGCAGCAGCAGCAGCAGTAGCAGCAATGAAAAGCAGCAGAATAAGCAGCAGCAGAATAAGCAGCAGTAGCAGCAGTGAAAAGCAGCAGCAGCAGCAGCAGTAAAAAGCAGCAGCAGCAGCAGTGAAAAGCAGCAGCAGCAGCAATGAAAAGCAGCAGCAGCAGCAGTTTTAAGCAGCAGCAGCAGCAGGGTAAGCAGCAGCAACAGCTAGCAGCGAGCGAGGGAGAGAGTGATATGTATAGATATATATATATCTATAGTTAGATAGATAGATAAGTTAGATAAATAAATAGATAGATAGATAGATACATAGATACATAGGTAAGTAGATAGCTAGATATAAATAGATAGATAGATTTATGAATAGATAGATATCTAGATACTATATAGATATTAGATGGATAGGTAAATAGTTTGATACATAGATAGATAATAGATGGATAGTTAGATAGATAGATAGGTAGTTGATATCTAGATATAAATAGATAGGTATCTAGTTAGATAGATATTAGATAGGTAGATACTAGATAATAGATAGTTATATATATAGATACTTAGATAGATAGCTAGATAACTACATAGTTATTTAGGTAGATAGACAGTTAGATATCTAGATAGATATATTTATATATTTGAGAGTAAGGTAAGGTAAGGTAAGGTAAGGTAAGGTAAGGTAAGGTAAGGTAAGGTATATAGATATAAGGTATGTGTATATGTGTATTGTGTGTATGTGTGAATATAGATACATATAGCTATGTAGATACTTATATGTGTTAGATATATGTATAATAGCCTGTACATATAGTTATATAAAGGTATAGAGACTAGATATAGATATATATGTATTGAGAATGGGTATAAGGTAAGGTATATGTGTGTTGTGAGATATATATATAGATATATAGGTATATGCCTATATGTATTAGATATCTATATTTTAGCCTAGATTATAGCTAGATATATATGTTTATGCATAGTTAGTTAGCTAGAGGGGTAGTCGGGTTGAGTTTAGAGCGGTATCTCAATACCTTGAGATACCGAGGTATTTCAATACCTTAAGATAACCAAGGTATTGGGTTTCGAACGGGGTTTTTGAGCAATAGCCTAGGAATAGTATTGGAGTGATTTTTATATGTATATGTGTATATATTTACGCGTGCTAGCATAGGTTTTAGAGGGTATAGGTGGGGTATATAGCCTAGGTTGAGGTATCGGATACCGAGGGTATCCCGGTATCTCAAGGAGGCGAGTTTGTGAGTTTTCTAGCTTAATGAGCTCGGTTTGACCTAGAAATTCAGGAGCACCCTAGTTTGACCCAGACTTGACAGTAGTTGACTCGGTTGACCGCCAAGTCAACTTTTGACCTAGTTTTGACCTAGAGTTGACTCTTTGGACCCAGAGTTGACCTTTTGACCCAGATTTTACCAGTTTGACTCGTTTGACCTAGAACGACCCTAGAAGCCTATTTTTAGTTATTTTATATCTGTTTAACTCATTAGAACCATGTTTAACCTTGCTTTTTGTATTAGATGCATTTTTTGACTTGTCTCACTTACATGTTTCTGGACTTGACTCACTACATGTTTTTTATGCTGGACTCACTACACGTTCATGTGCACGGACTTGATCTTAGCTTAGATTTCTTGTATCTTGCAATTATTACTATCTTGCTCTGATATCCATGCATCTTTACCTTTATGCACCAGTTATACATATTTCTTTGTTTCATACTTGCTTCATTCTTCTTGCTACTTGCTATAACTGTTTTATAGTTTTTATCATTTAAATGAAACTGCTGTTAGAGATGTACTTGCTCCAGTCCTGACTGGACATATTTTTCAGAGTATCCGGAGGATTGGTATCCGACGTTTTATGGACCTGAGCCTGTCGATGGTGCAGACAGGGACCCTCTAGTTTAGGAGTAATTTCCGGATTGGTAGCCGGGATCACTAAGACTTTGTTGTTGTTTTTATTAGCTTTAGCACCGGATTTGTCTTCGGTTTTGGATTGAGACCTTGTTTGTATATTATTTTTGGATGTTGTATTATTATTTTGATGTTGTGGCTGTTGTAGTAGTTGTTGTTGGTTAGACTTTATAGTTGTTAGATCTCTGTGTTATCTTATCGTGCTTAGATTCGTGATTGAGTATATTGTGATTATCATTTGATATTTGCTCCTCCGTTTGGAGTTGAGATCTTGACAGGTTTATATTTTGATTGTGTGGTTGCCCTCCTTTTGGAGAGGTCATGCCCGATTTTTGTGTGAGATTATTATCTAGATAGTTGACCTAAACAGCGTTCTACCGCCGATGCTGCGGCGTAGGCTAGACGTACCCACGACTCATGCCCGATTTTCCGGGTGCGGGTCGTGACATAAAATTCAAAAATATGATGCATAATCGTCATCATTTCATCATAGTTTAAATACAAGAACAATTGTTGAGTTGGAAGAGAATATTGTTTTTGTTTCTTACTTTATAGTATATTCTTAACATGAGATAACTTATGACATGTTTGGTATCACATTTGTTTAAAAAAAATTATTTTTGGTATAACATATTTGGTAAGTGTATTTTTTAAAAACTAAAACTAATTGTTTTAAATAGTAAAAATGAAAAAATTTTTTTTTACCATGTCTTCATGAACAAAAAATAGGAAAGAAAAATAAATAAATTAAGGATGCATATGGTATGGTATGTTTGTTTACCAAAAAATTTTTTTTTATACTTTTGTTGCTTATCAAACATATTTTTGTTTTAAAAACAAGTAACAATTAGATATGTCAAATATGTTTATTTTTTTATATAAAACTGAAAACAATTATTTATAAAATATTTTTAACAAAAAACAGATAAACGAAAGTAATACCAAACATGGCCTTAGAAATTAAACCAAAGACTACTATTACCTTGAACCGTTGAACTAGGTCAGTTCGATATAACATTCTCTTTATATAAACTAATTAGTGTATCTAAACTTTCTTTAATCTATTTTTAAACTAGTTACTTTAATGTTCATTGTGTCATAAAAATTATCTAAGAATATAAATACATCATCTAATTTTATCTTAGGACCAAAACCGAACTCAAACAATGTAAAAGAGGTATATCACGCCAATACAAAAAAATTACTTCTATTTTAGAAATGACGTAATCAAAACCATGAGTATTTATAAATTTTGCAAAGAAATAAGAAATATTAATAATCTCTGTTAAAGCTAAATAAGAAGTTGGATAATAAACTCTAAATACAACACACTTAATATTGTGAAACAATTCAAAATTTTAAAAATTGACATAGCAATTAATCAACCATTCTCAGTAATTTGGTAATCACTACTTGAACTTGCATTATTAAAATAGTTTAGCATACCATATTTATATTTACTATATGATTTCAACATTAAATAGATATAATTTTATCTATGTGGTACATCCTTAACAAATCTCTAAATCTATATTATATTGTGCATATAACATTTTAAACTCTTGTTGCCTACTTGGTGAAGTGTTTAAACTAATTAGGCTTGTTCTAATATTTTATAAATTCACTTCAAAATTAGAGGCATTCTTGTACAATTAAATTAACAATATGATAAGAACATTTAAAATAAATTATCCTTCTAATATAGGTAGAAATTAAGATTCCAAAAAAAATTATACAACAAGTATTATTAGTAGCATTTGTTTCACGTAGAAAATGGAAAGGGAGTTATACTCAGGGAAAATACTGTATCCAAAACGCTCTTTATTTCCTTTTGAACGAAAAAATATTACAAGTACAAAAAATCACTAATTACAAATACTCTCGCAATCAGGAAACGAATTCTAGGTACATAATGATTCGGGTGTCGGGTGGAGGAAGAGATCCAATAAGCACGCGATTGCTTAACTCCATGGACCATCCGACACCGCGATTGGGGGAGATGCTGGAAAACCCTTGCTAGGCCTCGAACTCACAACACCGTGGAGAGGAGTAACCGGTAGCAAGTAGGCTATGTTTGCTCAAAGGTCTAGACTTTCAACCTTGAGGGCGCATTACATCCGAGGATATTTATAGCCATAAAACTTATGCACGAGAAACGAGGTAGTAATGACTCAACCTTTAGGCGTGTGTACACTATTACGCGTGGGTTTCATGTCTTCATTGGGCATAAAAGGTGATGGAGTTGACATCGACATGGATCACTGTCCGTGCGGCGCATCCCATCGGTTAGGGAGTATCCTTCATGCTTATGCCGATGTAAAAGTCATCATGACGAGCATTTAAAGGAAAGTGCATCAATGGCTATGCGTCTAACTCCACTAACAAAATATAGTTAAATAGCGACAAAATGTAGCGACGAAAATAGTTCTGTCACTGAATAGCGATAGATTTGTGACAAATTTTTTATGTAAAATAAATATCTAATTTTCATCGTTGATTCCATCGCTACTCAGTCGCTAATGTTGTACCTAAAACTTAGTGACGAAAGCCTTCTGTCGCTGACCACGACTAAAACTGAAACAACAGACTTTCGTTTTCTTTCTCAAAATTTTGACTCAAATTATTTTTCCATCAAATCTCCCCTCCTCCTCATCCTTCCCGATCAAACCTCCCCTCCTCCTTTGTAATGACCCGCTCCGCTCAACCCTGAGAGTCGATTCAAATAACGCAAGTGTAGCAAACTGTCCCGCCTATCTCGGTGAGATGACTCACTTTATGCTAAGGCATTCAGACTTGGCCTTCTGAGAAGTTCAAACTTAGACATTTCAGAGGCGCGCTCGGAGTCTCGCACGGCCGATGTGATACATCGCTAAGGTGGGTGGCTCTGATAAATTTGTCTCTGCTTAGCTGCAAACTAAATAAAAAGAATTATACATGCTAGTTGTTAGGCGATAAGATTTGCATGCTAATAAAAGAGTCGAACGCACATAGATAAGGGGATAATATCGCCTTATCATTTCCATATAACATAAAAATCTTACTTGGTATATGCGTAACTTGGAATATTGAATCAAACGAAGTAGTTTCTTGTGTTATGACACAAAGTAGATCTTGTTTACACATTAATGGATCATATCGCATGAAATATGACACGGAGATAGAGTAAAGTCATGTGCATACATTGATGAGGAAGGCTATTCAATAGTAGTTCTGAGTCAGGAGAAGAAAGCAAAGACAATTATCTACTATCTGAGCAGGAAGTTCCTCGGATAGTAGAAGCCGAATGAGTTCCTTGGATAGTAGAGACCGAGCGAGTTCCTCAGATAGTAGAAACCGAGAGAGTTCCTCGGATAGTATAGAAGTGGTAAAGTAGTTGCATGGTCATGGACAACTAGTTACACACTGTAGAAGCATGCAAAATACGCTGGGAAACTCTACGCAGTATATTGATGCAGAGCAGCGTAAACAGAGGCATTCAGTGCCGCCAAGCGTACAATAGTGCTTCTCCACTGGACACAGTATGAAATATAAAGGACCATCCGCGTAAGGCAGTATGTCCAAACCGCTTCAGCGTAAACAGGGTGCTTCATCGCCTTTATGCGCAACATTGAAGTGTACGAGGGAAGCTTCGTGTTCTCCAAAGTGAACCTGTCAAAGCCTGCAATAAACTTGTCAGATCCTGCAATGAACCTGACGTCTCGACTTCTGACAAAGGGATACTGCTTGACTACCCAGGCGACGGCTATAATGATGGCGCGGCACTGCAACCCAGGCTATCGTTTACTGCCATTTTCCTTGCGTAAACCGCTTTTACGTACACAGAGGAATATGCTGCCTAGTTTACAGAGGCAGATGAGAGCTCCTTACGCTCCGTAGAAAATAAACCGCCTGCCACGTCAAAAGTTGCACCTCGTACGAGATTCGAGGCACGTCTCTGCATTTTTATGCACAGAGCGGTGACAGGTTCTCGAGGCACGTCTCTGCATTTGAAGCACCAAAAACTGACAAATGCCCGAGACACGTCTCTGCACCATGCGCAGGCCAAGTGACAGACCTTCAAAACACGTCTCTGCGTTTAATGTACCGGATGATGGCGAATCTCCATAATTAATGCTGGGGATTTGATTATATCTCCAAAAGCCATAATTCCGGCTAAAACATCCATATCATCACTCTGGCACGTTACGAAGCGGCTTCTACGCCCATTCAGCTTTGGTGCCTACTCGGATTCTACGCCTATTCAGCTTCGGTGCCTGCTCGACTTCTACGCCCATTCAGCTTCGGTGCCTACTCGGCTTCTACGCCTACTCGGCCTTTATAACCACTCAGCGTCTACGCCTATTCGGCTTCTATGCCAGTTTGATAACTATTTGGTTTCTATGCCAGGGTGACAGACATTGGCTTCTATGCCAACCTCTTCTACACGATGGATACCTACCTACGTGGCTTCTATGCCGTGATCTTTGTAGCAATTATACGTGTTTTGTTCCTTAGTTGGACCCGCGTCACACGCTCATTCAAAGGATCATCTATACGCAGGCATTGGTTATTTTAACCGTTGTGTAAAAGGGTGCTGTACTTTCCACTACTCGGTTTTTACACCGATTGAGTGGTCACTGTCACTAAAACTCTATAAATAAAGACCTCTATCAACGAGAAAAAGGAGAGAAATTGGAGGTCGAACGATCAGAAATAGGTCGACAAATCGGAGAAAAAGGAGAGAGAGAGAGAGTAGAGTCCAGGGCTCAGGCAAAGAGAAGGGATCGACGACTTTGGCATCGGACATCCACCCTCTTCAGCAACCTTCGAAGCTGCTACCTGTCTTCCACGGCACTTCTTCAACATCGTGTGGTCCAAGGGCTAAAGTGATCAACTGCAGATCAGACACCTATAGCAATATTCACCCAGATTAAATAAATTGTACTTAGACATCCTCGTGTAGGATCAAATTTGTACAATCTTGTTTGTAAACATAAAAGAAGGGCGGGTCTTCGTACAAGACCTTGTTTTCCGTATTCATCAAATCTTTTCTCGTTTATTATCCTAAACAATATGGCGACTCTGCTGGGGATATCTTTTTCTTCTGATGAGGAAGCTATTGCTCGACACGATACGGTATCCGTGGGATCCGTGAAGAAGACACTGGTCGTCCAGTTTGACCAGTCTACCTACGAAGATATGCTCCAAACAAGGGGCAGCTCTCACTCTCTCTCTGTCCAAAATAAAAGGAAGCTGCGTAAGGTTTGGATGCCCAAGACATCCTCTACCATTCCTGTGGACTCTCCAATCTCTCCGATCTCTCCGACCAATGAGGTTGTAGCGTTGCTCCCTCCGCGCCCTGCGCGTAAAATTCAGTCGCCTGTCTCTGACAGAACCGACAAAAACTTCTGGCAATGCCTCAGCGCTAACCCAGAAGTATACTCCGCACTCTGCACGTGAAATTCAGTCTCCCGTCCCTGGCGGAATAGACAAAACTTCTGGCAATGCCTCAGCGCTAACCCAGAAGTATACTCCGCGCTCTGCGCATAAAATTCAGTCTCCCGTCCCTGGCGGAATAGACAAAACTTCTGATAAAGCCACAGCGCCAAATCAGAAGTACAAGGCATGCTCAACGCGTAAAACAACATCTGACCTCTACGGAGAACCAGATGATCCCTGTGATCTCCGCAAGGAAAAGCGAGCGGCGGACTACTCAACTTCTCGGCATCTACGCCAGCAAAAGAACAATCTGCACATCCTCCGAATTATGCGAGACGCTGATGGCCGCCTGAGGACATCCTCAGCTTTACGCCAACCAGAGCGAAGCTCCAAATTATGCCAGGCGAAGTCCTTAAGCGTAAAGAAGGCTACAGTTATGGAAAGACACCCTCCCCGGGGATTATCCTCCACCCAGATGGCCAACCTGTTGTATATGGGTGGCACAGGGAAGACTATGATTCCCATCATTCGCAGGCCCACCAATGGAAACAGAAGGAACAAGCCATCATCTTCTTCTTCTACAACTCCTCCTGACCTGCGCAAGTATCTAATCCAGAAATACAAGGAAAGGTGATCTTCCAGCGTGGCTATTACACCTCCTAGCGAGCACTATTGTAATAGTCACAGGATTGTAATTAATTGTTGCTGTTCTAAAGCAAAACGACTGGTTTTCGACCGGCTAAGCTACTCTCCATCTTTCCTAGAAGAAGAGCCCACGCGTGCATCTGTGAACATGGCTTCACATATACCTGGAGGAAGCTCAGGCTCAAGACGTCCGTCCTCTAGAACTCTGAGCCGAAGGAAATTCAACATGCTCCTTAGGGACACCGAAGCCGGGGTGTTCCAGAACACTCATTCAAGTTCCCTATAACTGACTTCGTGCTCTTCTGATTCCGATGCTGGGGGTCGTCAGTCTCCCAAATCAGATACTGAGAGTATAGAGTCAACTTCTGCAGCGACCTATACTCATCCTTCAATGACGCCCAGGGAGATAGGAGTTTATGCCATTGAAGACGAACACGAGGAAGCCTCGCCATCAGGGAACGCTGAGCAACGCATTACTACACTAGAGACATCTCTGAAACAAATGCAATCCATGATGGAGGACATGCACCAAATAATGCTAACTCAACAGGCGGCTGCTATGTCTCGAACATCGGTCCCGCCTACTCAGATGCGTGTGGGGGTGGATCTACCACCATCCAACACAACCCAAAAGCCTGCTCTAGATCAAGAGTCAGCTGGCCCTTCACTTCCTCACTCGGAGAATGTACTACCTCCTGCGGGAGTCACGATACAACCGACTCTGAACCATTCCGTGGTCTCACTACCACCTGAAAATCTGATGCAAGCAGTGCGGGAGTTGAAAGCCCAATTTGACGCCTTGAAGCACAAAGATCAGCTCAAGAAATTGGAAATCAACCAGCCATACCCAGCTATCTGGGAAGAGGTCCCTTTTCCTCCGAGGTACAAACCTCAGATCATGGCCCTGTTCGAGGGAAAAACATCACCAAGTCAGTACATGAACTATTTCAGTATGATGACGGTGTTGCTACAAGGGAATGATGCCCTCCTCACCCGGGTGTTCAAGGGCTGTCTCTCAGGAGTAGCTTACCAGTGGTACCGCAGCCTGGCGGACAACTGCAATACTTCCTTTGAAGACTTCAAGGCTTTATTCTTCACACGATTCTACGAGGGAGGAATGGACATGTCTATGTCCTCTCTCATCGAAGTCAAGCAGAGGGAGAAGGAGGACGTTCGCACCTTCGTCGAACGTTTTCGTCAAGCCACTTTACAGATGCCTCCAGGAGTTCCAGACTCACCATTAGTGGACATTTGCAGAAAGAACCTTCTTTCCGTGATCTCAGTGTTCACAGGACCATATCAGCTCCACTACTGGCCCTCGTTCATCATCTCAGCGGTAGCCGCCGAGGACAACAGTCGCAAGGCGCATAACAATGGCATCATGATCTCTACCTCTGACAGAGGCAAGAGGTCATCCCCCAACGACGACCATCCTCGCAGTTCCAAAGGAAAAGAAGCTCTGGCAATCAATACGTCCAGACAGAAGACTGCGGCAACCGCGCAGACAAAACCCGGGACTTCCAGGCCCGTCGAAGTATACTCTTTCGACGACGACGATATTCCGAGTATATTCGAGTGTCTCGTCAAAAGTGGCAAGATTACCCTTCCGAAGGAGAGGCGGCCCAGTGAAGTCGGCAGTGCCCACAACCCCAAGTACTGCATCTTCCACAGATACGTACACCACCCAACAAAGGCATGTTACATACTGAAAAGGAAGATCCAAGAGCTGATCGATGCTAAAGCTATCACCCTGCGTAATAGCGAGAAGACGGTCACGACCAACATGATCTCTCTGCAATTTGGCAATCTGCCTCCCCAAGAAGTATCGGACGGTGTTACACCTATTTCCCGGACAATGATGAACATCGTTAATCTCCCTCCGGCTAGGGGTCAAAATCACGACCTATTACCCCTAACTACCCTGAGAGGCGAGATTATGTGGGATCACCCAGACTTGGTGTCAGAGCTCGAAAAAGAGACTAATGCTACTAAAGCTAAGTCCAGGAAGAACTCCAAATACAAGCCCTGCCACATGGTTGCAACTTCTTCGACATCAGACGAAGACGAGGTTTTGGCCACAGCAACCCGTTCAGGGAAGGCTTACCTCAAAGACTACGGAGCAAGTCAGGAAGATGCACCTGTAGACGCTTCATCTGCCAAGCCTTCAGAACCAGAGCCCGTCGTACCAGAGGCCGGTCCTTTGAGACCAACTTCGGCGGATAAGGGGAAGCAAAAAGAAGTGTGCTTCGATAAACCTGTGAAAAACATTCAAAACAAAGGTTTAGAGAAGCCGTACAACTTCGACATCTTGGCCCAACTGGCTAATACACCGGCCAGGTTGTCCATCTTCGAGCTACTCAGGCTCTCCCAAGACACTCGTCTAGCCCTGAGTGAAGCATTGATACAGGCGGATACATACTTGACCCAACTAAAGTCCCCCGATGAAGAACCTGCAGCGTGTCCCCGATGCCACAGTGTGATGGAGGTGGTCCCAAATATCACTTTCACTCAAAACGACATGCTGTTAAAACATAACAGGCATGACAGACCGCTCTACCACACCGGGTACGTCGATTCCATGGAGGTAGACCGGATTCACATAGATCCGAGATCCTCGATCAGCATCATTCCTCATAGTCTGCTCAGACTGTCACTACCACATTCCGAAAACAGAGGTATTTTTGACTTTTTACAATATTTAATATTATTGTAGTTACAATTAAGTAATTGCATGATAGTATATTTAATTTAAATAATTATGTGATGTGTAATTAAATATATAATTATTATAGTGTTCATTTATTTGAGCTAGCAGACTGGACCTAGAAGCCCAGTAGGTGAACACCTGTCCAAATTGTAGAATTCTGTATTTAATTATTTTATCTAAAATTTATTTATTGGAGATTTTAATTAATTACCGTATTTATTTAATTATTTGTGCATTGCCTTTGCTTCGATATTTGGAGCGCTATCCTGACTTTTGTCTTCCAACAAATTTCACAATCTTGCCCTAGACATGTCCGCCTTCCATTCTGCTATTTTTGCAACTCATGATTATGCTCTCAGTGCATTATTTCTAGCCGCACAAAAATCGTCGCGGACGTTATTTAATAAATTTCTATTTTGTGTCGTTGTGCGTTCCAATCAAAATTGGAGGCAAATCTTGACCTATTTTTCGTGCGGCCCAAATTAGGGTAATATTCGGTTCTGAGTCTTCGTCATTATTGGTATTGATGACCTGACCTGATTTTGGCCCATGTACTCCTAATTAATTTTAGAACACAACTTGCATTTATTTCTAATTAAATTGAGGATACTATTTTAACCAATTCTGAAAATCCCAATTTAATTCCAGCGCCCTGCTAATTGAGCCCGTACCAAACATACAGTGCCCCCTGACCCTACAAAATACCGGACACCGAATCGCCCGCCAAATTTTCGTCATTTTATGTGTCTGTGCAAATACCCAAATTTAAGGGGGCTAATTTGCAAATTTGCATTTTTGTCAACACCTCATTTGTTTAGAACAATGAGGGAGCCTAATAATATTTAATTAGCCACTCACCCTCATTCCCACATGAAAATCTCCATGTCAATCTGGACCCCTCATTTAAAGGGGGTCAATCACCACCCTTGATTTAACAACACCCTCTTACTATTTAAAGTAACATCAACACCTTTCCCTAGAAAACCTAGGTTTCCCCACCTACTCACAAGCCCCCACATCTCCTCAACTCCAACGTAGGAGTTTCTCCTTTCTTCTTCTCCTTCTTTCTTTCTTCTTCTCTTTCCTTTCTGCTCGGCCGACTCCCTCCGGCAAGTCTCGGCTTCCCCATCCATCCATCCACATCTCTCCGGCGAACGTCGGTGCCAACTCCGGCCGCTCCCCCGTCAGTCCAAGATCGACGAGTTCCTCCCCGATTTTCCTACCTCCCTGCTGCACCCGCCTCCCCTAGTCGAGTCCAATCTCCGGCCGACGTCGAGCTCGTCCACCATCCCGCTGTAGCCTCATCTCCAACGCGGCCGGCCAAGCTCCGGGTAGCCGCCGAACACCCGACGAACCGCTCCTCCTCCACTCCTCCGCGAGCCACCTCTGGCCCGAGCCCCCACGCGACCGGAGCAGCAGCTCGAGCACCCCTCCGGCCGGCCGGCCAGCAGACCCCCAACCCCCCTGTGAGAGCTTCTTCTTCTTCTCTCTTCCTTCTTCCTTTGTACATATATATATATATTTATATACATACGTATATACGTATATGTATATAAATAGTATTTATTTAATTAATGTTTTAAATACGTGAATATGTATAGTACATATATACTTTAGTAATGTATAATTTAATATATATACATGTATAGTAATTATTTTTAATTAAATGTTAAACATGTATAAGCGTAGTATATATATATATATATTAGTATATGTATGTATTAATGTATATATATACATAAATATGATATATGAAATGTTTAATGTTTAATTAGTGTATATTTAAAGAAAATTAGTATGCATATATATACTGGTAATTCCATAAAATTGTATTTTATAAAAGGTACACTACATTATTAGTGTAAATTAAATTATTGTATTGGTACTTATGTATTTATATGTATGCAATTAGGTATTTAATTAATGCTTAATATTAATGTATACATATATATATATATATATATATATATATATATTGAACATGATTGGTATACAGGTATGTATATGTATGTATTTAAATCAATTTATATATATATATGTATTTGGTATACACTTATTATATATTTGTTATATATATTAATTGGTATATATGTATACAAACATTTTAGTATATGTATGTAATTATCAATTGGTGAATACACACAAATAAATATACTTATTTATTTTGCTAGATGTTTAATAAAACATAATTTTAGTATATATGCTAGTTAAAGATAGGTATATTTTTCTACTAAATGATCCAAGGTGGCCAGTATCATACCTAGAGTAGTCCCGAATTCAGTGTTTATAGACTGTGTATTAGCGTAGCATCTGATTCATATATGATTTTGCTTTGTGATATGTTCATAGGACTGTTGGTTTATCCAGGGGATACTCTGGAACAGGACATCAATAATTACCAGCTAAGGACCCAAGGCAAGTACATTCTCTGATAATTTCCAATTCCTTGATAATTTTTATAAGTTCAATAATCATGAATTATTATATCTGAATCCTTGACACTGTGCTACACGGACTAGTATAGCTTGGATCTGCAGTCATGAGATGTTACATTGATTATCATTGACATTGTACACGACATGTATATTAGACATCGTACATGATAGATTAGACTTGCTCGTGTATCATGACGTGTCATGGTTGGATCCATAATACTAGTTGGGGGCGGAGAAGTAGTTAGTAAGAAATATGATCATACCCTTTATATAGTATAGAACAATGTAAGTGTTAATCATGCTCTTCACCCATGATTAGCCAGGCCCTATAGCTATCGTACATGTTCCCAAGTCGATCACATTTTGAAACTACTATTTCAAACACTTAGAATAGATTACAGTTCCCTATTTTAAATCATATACTACATCACTCGTATATGATACTGTTCCTTGTTCTTTTTATTTTTATACATGCACTGACTATATCATATTGCCTATTGCCTGTCTCTTTATATTGCCTGTCTCTCTTTAATTGCCATTGCATTTATTTCACTGTCTTCTCAGTAGCTAGCATCACATGTTTATTGCTTTATAGTCCTTATCAATTTAATGGAACTGTTATTTGAGATTTTTACTTTGCTCCTTCCTGACTGGAAACATTTTTCTAGACTATGCCTTAGAGGATCGGTAGCCAACACTTTATGGACCATATGGTGAGTAGCTGCACTTGGGCTTGATAGTTAGTTGTGATTCCGGGAGGTCTAGCCGAAATCACCAATCTTCTAGTTAGTTCTTTCAGTAGACTATTTGGTACCGGATTTGTCTCTGGCATTTTTATTGAGACTTGGATATTTGTTGAGTTCGATTATTACTTTAGACTTATGTTGTACTTAATTTTGTTCGATATCTTATCGTGCTGTAATCCTGTGATTGAGTATGTGTTCATTTTAATTGTGTCATCCGTGCCTCCTTATGGAGATTGGATGCTTGTGTGAGATTGGCTAGATAGTATCAAGACCTTGACAGCGTTCTACCGCCGATGTTGCGGCGCAGGCTGGACGTACCCACACACTCGTGCCCCTAAACCGGGTACGGGTCGTGACACGTTTTTAGTGGTAGCCCATGCAGGTCTGACTTCGCGAGTTGTGCGATATCGTAGTAGTGTGGCATCCTTGTTACACTATTGTGTACCTGTGATAGGATCTAGGACATAGGATACTAGGACGAGAGCGAGTACTCAATCACAATTCCTTAAGAGATTCCTGGGATGACCCCTGAGAATCTTGTTAAAACTTTCAATTTAAAATCATTCCCTTGTTCCGTCCATTCTCACTTATTGATGTTGAATTTGATTGTTGTTAATCAGTTATTAAATTAGGATTTTGGTTTCATGGTAGGGTTTGATTTCGTATCAAAATGAATTTGCAGACTGATTTATGGTATTATTTGATGATACGTCGATGAGGACAGTGAGAAAGATTAACACTAGGGCTATTGGATTACTAGATATGGATTTAAATTTTAAATTGAGGATTAAAAATGAATTTCAAATTTTTGAATTTTTGAGAAGTTGAGATATTGTCATTAAAAACTTTTGAGGATTCATATTCGATTCAATAAACCTAGACAAGCTGTAAGGATTTTTAAGTGATAAAATTTTGTTTCAGTATTTAGATAATTGATCTTGAGGGAAGTATATGCATTTTTACTTTAAAATTTATTCGAAGAGTTATTTTGAGAAATTTTATTTGAGGATAGGATTTTATAGTGGGAGAGATATATTAGCATATAAGTAGATGAGATGCATGTGTAAGGATATGTTGGCTTGAGCATGATTGAGATTTCACTGCCAACTGGCTTAGGTGTTCATCTAGGATTGTATTGGAGAGAGAGCAGTACTTAGTATGGTGTGTTGCATTTGATATGCACTTGAGTGATAAGGATAACTAGTATCAGCGATTGTAGTAGGTAAGGAAGCTAGCAGAGAGTATGTTTCTAGTAGAACTATGGTACCTAGGGGATAGAGGAATCAAACCTTGGATGCATCTTTGACCTGTGCAATCACAACTAGGGTTTATTTCCAATTGTTTATCTTGAATGTTGCTTCTTTAGAACTGTACTGTCCTTCCTTGATGATATCTTATTTTGCCTAAATTGATTCTTTGGGATCTGTCTTCAGGATGTCGCCGCAGACACGGTCTATGAGAGCGGGAACATCAGCTTTAGAGGGGCCTGCCACCTCTCCACCTGAGGGACAGACCGCCGTAGTTCCTCCTACATCTCCAATGCACGTACGTGTGTCTGCACTTTTCGGGGATCCTCCTCCCCCACCTGTTCAGAAGATTGCCGCAGCTATGACGGACAACCTTCCTCCTCCACCGACTCCGATTCCCGGAGGTTTGCCCATTGATGGGACGCAGATGTTTACCTTGATACAGGGCATGGTAGATGCCCAAAGAGTGACGGCAGATGCTCAGCGAGTTCAAGCTGAGGCTCAGAGGGTGCAAGTAGAAGCGCACCAGGCACAAACCGAGCTGATGAGAGAAAACATGGAGAATGCTCATCAGGTGACTCTCCAAGCTTTGGAGAGAGTAGAACAGTACCAGCAGTTTCCTGGCCAGCAGCAGCAGAGATCAGGCACTATAGTGGATTTCAAGAGGATGATGCCTCGAGAGTTTAAAGGCACCGAAGGGATACTCTACGCTGACGACTGGCTAGAGGATATAGAGAGGAGCCTACGATTGACCCAGATTCCGGAGAACTTGCAGATAGAAGCGGCTGGCAGTCAGATGTTCGATATCGCACTTACGTGGTATCGTACGGAGCCGAGAATTACTGCACAAGGACTTACTTGGGAGACCTTCAAGGAACTCTTCAAGGAGAAGTTCTTTCCCGACGTGGCATTGGGAACCTTGGAAAGTCAGTTTCATGACTTGGTTCAAGGAAATATGTCGGTCGACGAGTACGCTGCAGAATTCTGTAGATTGAGCCGTTTTGCATCGTCTATGATTCGGGACCCAGGAGATCGAGCCCGGAAATTCAGAAAGGGACTGACGAGAGAGATTAGGTCGCGCACTTCTGGTCGTCGTACCGCTACCTTTGAGGCTATCTTGATGGATGCTCAGATTGCAGAAGAGGATCTGGACCTCAGGCCTAAGAGGAGTCACAATACTTTTGGAGATACGAATGGTAGCACAGGACCAGCCAAGCACCCCCGTATTCAGCACCAACAGCAGTACCAAGTACCATTTCATATTCAGCAACAACCATGGACATTTCAGCATCCACCACAGTACCTAGCACCAGTTCCTATCCAACAACATCCATGGGCGTATCAGTATCAACAACAGTACCAGGCACCAGTCCGTGTTCAGCAGAATCAGCAACAGCCTCCGAGAGAGACACGGCAGACTTGTCATTTCTGTAAGAAGCCAGGTCACCTTTGGGAGAGCTGTAGAACGAGGCTAGGACTTTGTTTGCACTGCGGCGCTGCGGGACATCGAGTAAGGGATTGTCTTCTAGCCCCTTATCTTCCCGGCCAGAGTACAGCTTCAGATTATAGAGATCCAGTTAGGCTACTTGTGGAACCGTATATTGCTCAGCACTCGCGAAGGGAACCACCCCAGCAGGGCGGGGCATTTGCGATGACGATCGAGGAGACCGATACTACAGGTAATGTGTTAGCAGGTTCTGTTCTTTCCTTCCTTCTGTTCCTATCTACTTGATTGATTGATTGATACCTTAGTACCGTAGCTTGTATGCATGATTCTTGTTATAATGTAGTTAGTAGTACCCCTGATACAGAGAATGCAATACCATGACAAAAGACACCATGACCGTACATATTCCCTTAGGTTGCATGTTGTATGATTGTGGGAAGATTTTCTTAGACCATGATTATTGGGGTTTAACCATGACGAAGATTCATGAAGGAGTTATGACTTGACAAGAGAGACAAGATGATTAAAATTCGAGGATAACCATTAATTTAAATAGAGGGTTAAGAAATTAACATTTTATAATTGGTGGTTTATTAAATCCAGGAAGATTATGACATGCTTAAATTGGTTATTAAATTTGAAAATTTTGGGAGATTTATCAATATATTTATTAAATTGCAAGTTATGAATTTTAGAATTTTATATGGGATGTTGCAATTAGAGAATCCTTAAGTATCGCATTGTTGAGTATTTTGAGGAAAGAGAAAATCGAGGAATAAAATTTTTGATGGATAAATGTTTGAATTCAAACTTTTTTTTTTGGACGAGATTTTATTTATATACGAGCATTGATTAAAATCAAATTTGAGGAGTGGATATTAAATTCTGAGTATTGAATTATTAACTAAAAATTTTGGAGAAAATTTTGATAAAAATGGACTTTGATTTTATTTCGAGGATTTTTCAGGAATGCAATAACTTCAGAATTTTTGAAAAATTGTGATAAGACATTGTGAGTTATTACCTGATTTCGTGGTTGATGAATTTAAACTTTGAGGGAAATGATAATGTGTATGAATAAACGCTACCTTGAGGATTTTAAATTTCGAGGACAAAATTCTTTTAAGGAGGGTAGACTTGTCACTACCACATTCCGAAAATAGGGGTATTTTTGACTTTTTACAATATTTAATATTATTGTAGTTACAATTAAGTAATTGCATGATAGTATATTTAATTTAAATAATTATGTGATGTGTAATTAAATATATAATTATTACAGTGTTCATTTATTTGAGCTAGCAGACTGGACCTAGAGCCCAGTAGGTGAACAACTGTCCAAATTGTGGAATTCTGTATTTAATTATTTTATCTAGAATTTATTTATTGGAGATTTTAATTAATTACCGTATTTATTTAATTATTTGCGCATTGCCTTTGCTTCGATATTTGGAGCGCTACCCTGACTTTTATCTTCCAACAAATTTTACAATCTTGCCCTAGACATGCCCGCCTTCCATTCTGCTATTTTTGCAACTCATGATTATGCTCTCTGTGCATTATTTCTAGCAGCACAAAAATCGTCGCGGATGTTATTTAATAAATTCCTATTTGTATCATTGTGCGTTCCAATCGAAATTGGAGGCAAATCTTGACCTATTTTTCATGCGGCCCAAATTAGGATAATATTCGGTTCTGAGTCTTCGTCATTATTGGTATTGATGACCTGACCTGATTTTGGCCCATGTACTCCTAATTAATTTTAGAACACAACTTGTATTTATTTCTAATTAAATTGAGGATACTATTTTAACCGATTCTGAAAATCCTAATTTAATTCCAGCACCCTGCTAATTGAGCCCGTACCAAACATACAGCGCCCCCTGACCCTACAAAACACCGGACACCGAATCGCCCGCCAAATTTTCGTCATTTTATGTGTCTGTGCAAATACCCAAATTTAAGGGGGCTAATTTGCAAATTTGTATTTTTGTCAATACCTCATTTGTTTAAAACAATGAGGGAGCCTAATAATATTTAATTAGCCTCTCACCCTCATTCCCACATGAAAATTCCCATGTCAATCTGGACCCCTCATTTAAAGGGGGTCAATCACCACCCTTGATTTCACAATACCCTCTTACTATTTAAAGTAACATCAACACCTTTCCCTAGAAAACCTAGGTTTCCCCACCTACTCACAAGCCCCCACATCTCCTCAACTCCAACGTAGGAGTTTCTCCTTTCTTCTTCTCCTTCTTTCTTTCTTCTTCTCTTTCCTTTCTTCTTCCTCTTCTTCTTCTTCTTCTTCTTCTTTTTTTACTTGTTTTTTTTGAATTCAAATAGAAGGGGGGGGGGGAGGGAATACTGTTCACCCCTTCCCTGTGCACTCTGGCCCGGCCACCAGTCCACCCGCGCACCCCGGCCGAGCCTGCACCCGGCGGCCAACCACCCAGGCCGACCCCGCCTCCGACGAGCTGCCCAGCCAGGCCGACCCGCCGACTGCTGCTGCTCGGCCGACTCCCTCCGGCAAGTCTCGGCTTCCCCATCCATCCATCCACATCTCTCCGGCGAATGTTGGTGCCAACTCCGGCCGCTCCCCCGTCAGTCCAAGATCGACGAGTTCCTCCCCGATTTTCCTCCCTCCCTGCTGCACCCGCCTCCCCTAGTCGAGTCCAATCTCCGGCCGACGTCGAGCTCGTCCACTATCCCGCTGTAGCCTCATCTCCGACGCGGCCGGCCAAGCTCCGGGCAGCCGCCGAACACCCGACGAACCGCTCCTCCTCCACTCCTCCGTGAGCCACCTCTGGCCCGAGCCCCCACGCGACCGGAGCAGCAGCTCGAGCACCCCTCCGGCCGGCCGGCCAGCAGACCCCCAACCCCCCTGTGAGAGCTTCTTCTTCTTCTCTCTTCCTTCTTCCTTTGTACATATATATATATATATATTTATATACATACGTATATACGTATATGTATATAAATAGTATTTATTTAATTAATGTTTTAAATACGTGAATATGTATAGTATATATATACTTTAGTAATGTATAATTTAATATATGTACATGTATAGTATTTATTTTTAATTAAATGTTAAACATGTATAAGCGTAGTATATATATATATATATTCGTATATGTATGTATTAATGTATATATATACATAAATATGATATATGAAATGTTTAATGTTTAATTAGTGTATATTTAAAGAAAATTAGTATGCATATATATACTGGTAATTCCATAAAATTGTATTTTATAAAAGGTACACTACATTATTAGTGTAAATTAAATTATTGTATTGGTACTTATATATTTATATGTATGCAATTAGGTATTTAATTAATGCTTAATATTAATGTATACGTATATATATATATATATATTGAACATGATTGGTATACAGGTATGTATATGTATGTATTTAAATCAATTTATATATATATGTATTTGGTATACACTTATTATATATTTGTTATATATATTAATTAGTATATATGTATGTAATTATCAATTGGTGAATACACACAAATAAATATACTTATTTATTTTGCTAGATGTTTAATAAAACATAATTTTAGTATATATGCTAGTTAAAGATAGGTATATTTTTCTACTAAATGATCCAAGGTGGCCAGTATCATACCTAGAGTAGTCCCGAATTCAGTGTTTATAGACTGTGTGTTAGCGTAGCGTCTGATGCAAATATGGTTTTGCTTTGTGATATGTTCATAGGACTGTTGGTTTACCCAGGGATACTCTGGAACAGGACATCAATAATTACCAACTAAGGACCCAAGGCAAGTACATTCTCTGATAATTTCCAATTCCTTGATAATTTCTATAAGTTCAATAATCATGAAATGTTACATCTGAATCCTTGACACTGTGCTACACGGACTAGTATAGCTTGGATCTGCAGTCATGAGATGTTACATTGATTATCGTTGACATTGTACACGACATGTATATTAGACATCGTACATGATAGATTGGACTTGCTCGTGTATCGTGACGTGTCATGGTTGGATCCACAATACTAGTTGGGGGCGGGAAAGTAGTTAGTAAGAAATGTGATCATACCCTTTATACAGTATAGAACAATGTAAGTGTTAATCATGCTCTTCACCCATGATTAGCCAGGCCCTATAGCTATCGTACATGTTCCCAAGCCGATCATATTTTGAAACTACTATTTCAAACACTTAGAATAGATTACAGTTCCCTATTTTAAATCATATACTACATCACCCGTATATGATACTGTTCCTTGTTCTTTTCATTTTCATACATGCACTGACTATATCATATTGCCTATTGCCTGTCTCTTTATATTGTCTGTCTCTCTTTAATTGCCATTGTATTTATTTCACTGTCTTCTCAGTAGCTAGCATCACATGTTTATTGCTTTATAGTCCTTATCAATTTAATGGAACTGTTATTTGAGATTTGTACTTTGCTCCTTCCTGACTGGAAACATTTTTCCGGACTATGCCTTAGAGGATCGGTAGCCAACACTTTATGGACCATATGGTGAGTAGCTGCACTTGGGCTTGATAGTTAGTTGTGATTCCGGGAGGTCTAGCCGGAATCACCAATCTTCTAGTTAGTTCTTTCAGTAGACTATTTGGTACCGGATTTGTCTCCGGCATTTTTAATTGTGTCATCCGTGCCTCCTTATGAAGATTGGATGCTTGTGTGAGATTGGCTAGATAGTATCAAGACCTTGACAGCGTTCTACCGCCGATGCTGCGGCGTAGGCTGGACGTACCCACGCACTCGTACCCCTAAACCGGGTGCGGGTCGTGACACAGACCACTGAGGATTCCTACCAGCGAACTGGCTTACACCACCACTACTATCGTGGGTTTCAACGCCGGAAGAAGTAAGACGTTGGCAAAAATTAGCCTGAGGATCCAGATTGGCAACCTCAGATCGGTGGCTACATGCTACATCATCGATTCAGAGGTGTCCTACAACATCCTGCTGGGAAGACCATGGATCCACGACCACAACATCGTTCCTTCGACTCTATATCAATGCTTCAAATATGTAGATGCTCAAGGGACAGTACAAACGGAGGTTGACGACCTAAACTTGTTTAAAGGAGTAGAATCCTACTACTCCGACGTCGTGTTATACTTTCAAGACTACACGGAAGAGGTGTCGGCCCAAGCAGAGAAGGAATCCCACCGGGAGCCTGAAGAACCTTCTGCCAAGCAACCTCTGTCAATCAAAGTGAAAGGACGGACTACCCGTCCAAAAGCCACAGAGCCTATGGCTATCCACATGAACAAGACCAGGTCAGAGAAAGGGGGTTATCCTCTAGTGATCACTCTGAGATATGAGCCTCCACCCTTAATCATCAACCTTCGGCGCAACAAGCAGCGGAGTGATATAAATACAACCAGGAGTGCAGTTTCTGATAATAATAAAGGACCTCTTTTCCAGTATATCGACGCCCGAATTCCAAATCAGGAATCCTCTCCCCATGACGATATAGAGCATATAGCACGAAAATTCTTGGCAGCTATAGATTCCTTTCATCAGTACATATGGAAAGTGGAGTCATCATCTAATATCACCATAATGTATGGACCACATGAGGATTCTATCTTCATTGTTCCACCTGCCCGCAATTGTCAGCGTTCAATAGTCTTCGGCCGCATGCGCAACGAACAGACTATACAAGAGAATTCCTTTGATGACGACAATGGTGAAATACAAGTTTACAGGTACAGCCCGCAAGCCTTGAAGATCATGAAAAATATGGGTTACAACTTGAGGATAGAACTAGGTCTCAACTACGGGAAAGGCAGACGAAGATCGCTGCTTGGCAATCCCCACTATCAACAAACCCGTTCCGGGTTAGGGTATGCCACCTCCCTTACGACTTCCAAGTCGAACGAGGATATCTTTTCCTCCTTTCAAGATGGCTCGTCGCTCTCCGACTCATCTCACGCTCTCGAGCAAACATTATCAGCAAATATGGTAGCAACGAGTTCCTTTGAATCAGACGAACAAGAGTCCGAACCATTCGAGAATGACGCATGGGCTCAGCAGATGGATACACAATGGGAGTTCCGCTTTGAGCAAAGAGAACCTCCCACTAAAGATGAAGTTATCCAGATTGACGTAGGGAATGAACTTTCACCGAAGCCAATATTTATCAGTAACAACCTTTCCGAAGAAGAAAGGGAAGAAATTACCCAGCTGATAATAGAGTATATCGACGTCTTTGCGTAGAATTATGAGAATATGCCAGGTCTTGATCCAAAGGTGGCTACTCATAAAATCAATATACTGCCCAATTCAAAGCCTGTAAAGCAGCATCAACGCCGGTTCCGCCCGGACATGATGGACGCCATTGAAGCTGAAGTCAAGAAGTTGATAGCCTGTGGCTTCATCCGTGAGGAACAACATCCCGACTGGGTCGCCAATGTTGTCCCGGTCATGAAGAAAAATAGGAAAATACGTATCTACATCGATTACCGAGATCTGAACGCAGCCTGCCCCAAGGATGAGTTCCCTCTTCCCATCACAGACGTCATGGTCGACAATACTTGCGGTTTTGAACGTATGTCTTTCATGGACGAATTCTCGGGATACAATCAGATCAAGATGCATCCTGAAGACGAGAAACATACTGCCTTCCGGTCACCACTGGGGGTATACTGCTATACGGTCATGCCCTTCGGATTAAAGATCGCCGGGGCTACGTACCAACGAGATATGAGTAACATATTCCATAAGCATTTATGCAAGACAGTGGAGTGTTACGTGGACGATGTAGATGTCAAAAGCCGTCTCAGGGATAATCACATCTAAGACTTGAAGACAGTATTTGAATTAATGCGCCAACATCAACTCAAAATGAACCCTACAAAGTCCTTTCTGGGGGTATCTAGCGGCAAATTTTTGGGATTTGTCATCACCGCCAAAGACATTCAAGTGGACCCTGATAGAGTCAAGGCCATCTTAGAAATGCGATCGCCCCACAATCTGAGGGAAATCAGGGGATTTCAAGGTCGTCTGGCTTATATCAGAAGATTCATATCCAACCTCTCCGGGAGATGCCAGCCCTTTTCTCATCTCATGAAGAAAGGCGTATCCTTCGTATGGGACGAAGCCTGTCAGCAAGCGTTCGGAGATATCAAGCGCTACCTCAGCCCGCCAGTTCTGGTACCGTCCGTCATAGGAAAACCATTCGTGCTATATGTTCGAGCAATGGATCATTCTCTGGGAGCTCTTCTCGCAAAAAAGAACGATATGGGCCACGAGCTGGCTATTTACTACCTCAGCAGGATGATGGTCGGAGCCGAACACCGGTACAACCCAGTGAAGAAAGAATGCTTGGCCCTGATTTTCGCTATCCAGAAAATGTGACACTATGTCACGGGCCAAACCATTCACATCATCTCCAGGATCAATCCTCTGCGGGTACTAATGAACAAGCCAAGTGTTCTTAATTCCCGACTCGCGACTTGGGCGATGTTATTAACGCCATATGACATGGTGTACATCCCTCAGAAGTCCGTCAAAGGCCAAGCATTGGCTAACTTTTTAGCTGCTCATCCGATCCCGGAGGCCTCCAAACTGTACGAGGACATTCCCGACGAAGTTGCAGAGTATAATTCCGCAACGGAAGGCAACGCATGGCAACTGTTCTTCGATGGCGCCTCCAGGACTGGTCCCAGGAGAAACGTGGTTTCAGGAGTAGGGATCGTCCTAGTTACTCCCGATAAACTTGTTATCTACCGAGTGTAGAAGCATGAAAAATACGCCGGATGACTATACGCGGGATATTGGTGCAGAGTAGCGTAAGCAGAGGCCTTCAGAGCCATCAAGCGTGCAACAGAGCTCTTTCCGCTAAAACGCAGCATGAAATATGAAAGCTCAAAGGACCATCCGCGTAAGACAGTAAGTCCAAGCCGCTTCAGCGTAAACAGGGTGCGCCATCGCCTCCAGGGCGTAAAACTCATCCTCTTTCAGACGCAGCATTGAGGTGTACAAGAGACGCTTCGTATTCTCCGAAGTGAACCTGTCAGACCCTGCAATGAAGATCCTACATTGAACCTGACATCTGGACTTCTGATAAAGGGATACGGCTCGACTACCCAGACGACGACTATAATGATGGCACATCACTGCGACCCAGGCTGTCAAATACCGCCATCCCCTTTGCGTAAACTGCTTTTACAAGCACGAAGGGATACACTGCCTTGTTTTACACAGGCAGACACGAGCTGTTTACGTTATGCAGTAGACAAACCGCCTGCCACATCAAAAGCTGCACTCCGTACAGGGTCGAGGCACGTCTCTACGTCTAATGCACAGAGCGGTGACAGTTTCTCAAGGCACGTCTCTGCGACTGATGTGCAGAAGGAGTTGCAGACCTTCAAAGACACGCCTCCATATTTAATGCACATGATGGTGGCAAATCTCGGCATTTAATGCAAGAAATTTGATTATATCTTCAAAAGCCGTAATTCCGGCTAAGACGTCCCCATCAGCACTCTGGCACGGTACGCAGCGGCTTCTACGCCCATCCAGCTCCTACGCCTACTCGGTCTCTATGACCACTCGGCTTCTATGCCTACTCGGCTTCAACGCCTGCTCGGCTTCAATGCCCATTCGGCTTCTACGCCTGCTCGGCCTCTATGACCACTCGGCTTCTATGCCTATTCGGCTTCTATGCCTATTCGGCTTCTATGCCGGATTGATAACTATTTGGCTTCTATGCCATGGTGACAGACATTTGGTTTCTATGCCAACCTCTTCTACACAATGGATATCTACCTACATGGCTTCTACGCCATGATCTTTGTAGCGATTATACGCGTTTTGTCCCATAGTTGGACCCGCGTCACACGCTCATTCAAAGGACCATCTATACGCAGGCATTGGTTACTTTAACCATTGTGTAAAAGGGTGCTGTACTTTCCACTCCTTGGTTTCTACACCGACGGAGTGGTCACTGTCACTAAAACTCTATAAATAGAGACCTCTATCAATGAGGAAAGAGGTCGACAAATTGGAGGGCCGAAGAAATTAAGGTCGAAAAAATTGGTCAAGAAACCAATATCAGATCCAAGGTCAAGAGAGAGAGAGAGAGAGAGAGAGAGAGAGAGAGAGAGAGGAATCCGGAGCTCAGGCAGAGAGTAGGGATCGACGACTTTGGCATCATGCATCCACCCTCTTTTGTAACCTTCGAAGCTGCTTCTTGTCTTCTACGGCACTTCTTCAACATCGTGTGGTCCAAGGGCTAAAGTGATCGACTGCAGATCAGACACCTATAGTAATATTTACCCAGATTAAATAAATTGTACTCCCATATCCTCGTATAGGATCAAATTGTACAAGTTTGTTTGTAAACCAAAGAAGGCGGGTTTCTCATAAATCCTATCCTGAATATATTTTTCATTCTTTCGTTTAATACCACAAACAAGATGGCGACTCTGCTGGGGACATCTTTCTCTTCTGATGAGGAAGCAATTGCTCAACACGATACGGTATCTATAGGAACCGTGAAGAAGACACTGGTCGTCCAATTCGACCAGTCTGCCTACGAAGACATGCTTCGAACCAGAGGTAGCTCTCACCCTCTCTCCGTCCAAGACAACAGGAAGCTGCGCAAGGTCTGGATGCCCAAGACATCCTCTACCATTCCTGTGGACTCTCCGATCTCTTCGACCTCTCCGACCAATGAGGTTGTAGCATTGCTCCCTCCGTGCCCTGCACGTAAAATTTAGTCTCCCGCTACGGGCGGTACAGACGAAACTTCGGGCAAAGCCTCAGCGCTAACCCAGAAGTATCCACTGCGCTCTACGCGTAGGAACCAGTCTTCCGCTATGCGCGGTACAGACAAAACTTCGGGCAAAGCCTCAGCGCTAACCCAGAAGTATCCACTGCTCTATACGCGTAGAAACCAGTCTCCCGCTACGCGCAGTCCAGACCAAACTTCTGATGATGCCTCAGCGCCAAATCAGAAGTACAAATCACTCTCCATGCGCAAGACAACATCTGACCCCTACGGGGAACCAGATGAGCGCTGTGATTTTCGCAAGGGGAAGCAAGCGGCAGGGTACTCAACCTCTTGGCCGTTACGCCAGCGAAGAAGCAATCTGCCTACCCTCCGGATTACGCGGGAAGCCGACGGCCGACTGAGGACCTCTTCAACTTTACGCCAGTCTGAGCAAATCTCTAAATTACGCCAGGCGAAGTCCCACGGCGTAAAGCAAGCTTAGGTTGCGGGAAGGCACCCTCCCCGGGGATTATCCGCCACCCAGATGGCCAACCTGTTGTACACAGGTGGCATAGGGAAAACCTTGGTGCCCAATCTCCGTATGCCCACTGATGGGAACAGAAGGAACAAGCCGTCGTCTTCTTCCTCTACTCCTCCTGACTTGCACGAATATCTAATCCAGAAGCGTAAGGAGAGGGGACCTTCCAACATGTCCATTACGCCCCCTAGCGAGCGATGTTGTAATAGTCATAAAATTGTGATTGACTGCTGCTGTTTTAAAGCAAAACGGTCGGTTTTCGACCGATTGAGCTACTCTCAGTCTTTCCAGGAAGAAGAGCCCGTGCATGCATCCGTGAACATGGCTTCACACATACCTAGAAGAGGGCCGAGCTCAAGACGTCATCCCTATAGGCCTCCGAGTCGAAGGAGATTCGAAGACCTCCTCAGGAACACTGAAGCTGGGGTATTCCAAAACACCCATGCAAGGTCACAGCAACCAGCTTCGTACTCGTCTGATTCCGACGCAGGGGGTCGCCAATCTGCCAGATCAGATGCTGAGAGTATAGAGTTGACTTATGCAGCGACCTATACTAATCCTTCGATGACGCCCAGGGAAATGGGAGTTTACGCCGTTGAAGATGAACGCGAGGAAGCTTCGCCGTCAGGAAACGTGGAACAACGCATCACTGTGCTGGAGACATCTCTGAAACAAATGCAATCCATGATGTAGAACATGCACCAAATGATGCTAACTCAGCACGCAGCTGCCATGGCTAAAGCGTCGGTCCCGCCAACTCAGATACGTGTGGGGGTGGACTTACCACCATCCAACCCGAGCCAAGAGCCTGCTCTAGATCAAGAGTCAGCAGTTCCTCCGCTTCCTCACTAGGAGAATATATTACCTCTTGTTGGAGTCACGATGCAACCAACTCCACGCTACACCGTAGACCCGCTTCCAACTAAAAATCCGATGCAAGCAGTACGGGAGTTGAAAGCCCAGTTCGACGCCTTGAAACACAAAGATCAGCTCAAGAAACTGGGAATTAATCAGCCTTACCCAGCTATCTGGGAAGAAGTCCCTTTCCCTCCGAGGTACAAACCTCAGACTATGGCTCTGTTCGAGGGAAAAACATCACCAAGTCAGTACATGAACTATTTTAGTATGATGACGGTGTTGCTACAAGGGAACGACGCCCTCCTCACTCGGGTGTTCAAAGGCTGCCTCTCAGGAGTAGCCTATCAGTGGTACCGTAGCTTGGCGGACAACTGCATTACTTCCTTCGAAGACTTCAAAGCTTTATTCTTCACGTGATTCTACGAGGGTGGAATGGACATGTCTATGTCCTCTCTCATCGAAGTCAAGCAGAAGGAAAAGGAGGACGTTCGCACCTTCGTCAAACGTTTTCGTCAGGCCACCTTACAGATGCCTCCAGGAGTTCCAAACTCTGCGTTAGTAGACATTACAGGAAGAACCTCCTTCCCGTAGTCTCGGTGTTTACAGGACCATATCAGTTCCATGATTGGCCCTCGTTCATCATCTCGGCAGTGGCCGCCGAAGACAACAGTCGCAAGGCGCGCGACAATGGCATTATGATCTCCGCCTCTGATAGAGGCAAGAGGTCATCTCCCAGCAACGACCATCCTCGTATCTCCAAGGGAAAAGAAGCTCTGGCGGTCAATACGTCCAGACAAAAGACTGCGGCGACCACGCAGACGAGACCCGGGACTTCCAGGCCCGTCGAAGTCTACTCTTTTGACGACGACGATATCCCAAGTATATTCGAGTGTCTCGTCAAGAGTGGCAAGATCACCCTTCCGGAGCTAAGGCGACCCCAAAGAAGCAGTATCCGTCAAAAGACGATCATTACGCTTCTACTTCGACGCATCTTCACAATGCCTATATCGCCGGACCTACGACGGACTGCTATTAAGATGTCTGTCTGACGACAAAGCACAACAGATTATCCGGGAAGCTCATGACGGCGTATGCGGAGCGCATCAGCCCGGTCCTAAGCTACAGGATCGTATCAGGAGAATGGGCTATTACTGGCCCACTATGATCACAGACGCGATCAACTATGCAAGATAATGCAGAGCCTGTCAGGTTCATGCAGACTTCATACATCAACCGTCTGAATATCTACATCCTACGGTTGCATCTTGGCCTTTCGAAGCATGGGGTATGGATATCATTGGTCCTATTCACCCGTCTTCTTCCAGAGGTCACCGGTTCATACTGGCCATCACAGATTACTTCTCCGAATGGGAAGAGGCGATCCCTCTTGCTGAGGTAAAGGCGTCTGACGTAATCAGCTTTATCAAGCATCACATCATTTATTGCTTTAGGATTCCCCGAAGGATAATCCATGACAATGGGCCTCAGTTCATCAGCCAAGCGTTTCACCAATTTTACGATAAAAATCGAATACATAATATTGCCTCTACGGTGTATTATCCAGCTGCTAATGGTTTGGCGGAAGCTTTCAACAAAACCATTATCAAACTCTTGAAGAAGTTCGTCTCTTCAAACAAAAGAGACTGGAATGAGAAACTGGGCGAATGTCTCTGGGCATACTGCACAACGGTATGGACACCGACAGGTTGTACCCCATTTTCACTGGTCTACGGGAGCAAAGCAGTTCTTCCCATTGAAATCCAAATCCCGTCGCTCAGGATAGTCGTGACTAATGAGCTGACCCAAGAAAAGAATAACCTGTTAAGGCTTCAAGAGCTAGAAGGATTAGACGAGAAATGCCTCCAAGCTCAACAGCGCATCGCGCTCTACCAAGCACGCATTTCCAGAGCTTTCAATCATAAAGTAAAGGAAAGAGTGTTCAAAGTCGACAAGCTAGTTTTAGCCGTAAGAAGGCCGATGATTCTTACTCACAGGAGTAAAGGCAAATTCCAGCCCAAGTGGGAAGGCCCTTATGTGATCGAGACAACGTTCTCGAACGGCGCTTACAAGTTAGCCCTGCCTAATGGAGACCTGTTAATGGCTCCTATCAACGATAAATTCCTGAAGAGGTACTATGCTTAACCTCCTCTGCTCAAGAGAAATATAGCGAGAATCTCAAAGTCTGACCAAACTACTGCCAGAACGAAACTAGTTAGGTCATATTCTATCATGTCCGTATGACCTCTGAATAGATATGTCTTGCTAAAAGTTTATCGAGAGTCTATCACGTCCATACTACCTCTGATATCACTCTCGTCCAAACCTGTCATTTACATTCCGAAATGATGGGTCCACAAAGTCAGAAAAGATTCGCTTTATTTATTACCGAAAAGAGCAGAATTATATTGAGAAAGCAAAAAGAAGAAAGGGCACATCATTGTGGGGGAGCGGTCAGATCGCGAATCAGCTTCACCAGTGCAGCCACCCTCTCGTCCCTGGAAACCAAGACATCAGCGCGGGCCTGTTCCAGCCGTGCCTCGGGATTGTTCTTAAAGGATAGTTCGGCCCTTGCCCCAAGAGAGCCAGCTCGGGCAGCTTCTGCATGCTCCAGGTCCCGTCGCGCTGTGCTCAGTCGACTAGTCGCTATGTCTAGACCTGCCAACGACTGAGAAGCCCACTCCTCTGCCTGAGCAAGTTTCTCCTTCAACTTGCGAGCCCTCGCTGCATTCCCTTCATGCTCGGATTGGCACTTCGTCTGAAAAGCAAGAGCCTCCTCCACGACAACTTTTTTTTTATCCATCTCTAGCTTATGTGGTTTGATGGAGTTATCTAGGCTCTCCAGCTGTTTGGTAAGCCACGCAGCCATGAAGTTGTATCTGGCCTGGACCTCAGCTTCAAAACTGCCCAGAGTCAGCTGCAAGTATTCGTTAATAGGTTGCTCCAACCCATTAACCATCGCCTCGAGGGCGTCAGCTACCCCAGAATCGCCAAACTCCCTGACCGCCCCAATCGAAAACTGGGAAGCCTTCTTCAGACGCTCAAAATCCAGATTCTTCGCCAACACCATGGATATCAGCGTTTTTAAACTGGTGTAAAAGAGGCTGGTATACAGCTCGGTCAGCACAACCAGATCTGGTTGAACGCCAGGAGTGGCCACGATATTGTCGAGTTCCCCTCCAGGAATGATTGCAGATGAGGTGACCACAGCCGCCGCCTCGACGGGTGGTGCGACCGAAGAAGGTGCGACAACGACGGTCGAAGTCATCGGCGTACTCGCAAGAGGCGAGGTCACGATAACGGGTTCGTCCTCCTCTGGAGGTGACGAAACTACTCCGGGCGAGCTGGCCCCCGAAGGTATTTCCTCCTCGAAGTCGAACGCCTCCGTATCATCTTCAGGAGCCCGAGCAGAGCCAGAAGGCGCTTCAGCGCTATACTTCCCGTGGACGCCATCCCCTGAGAAGAGGACAAGAAAGTTGATATCAATATGATAGTAATCTTTCTAAGAGGAGACATAAAGATGACCTTTACCCGTAGCCAACGGCATATATGCCGCGTCTGCAGCCGATGTAGCTATATCACGCCTTAATGACGCAATATGAACTGTCATACCTGGAGAAGGAGGTGGGCCAACCGACATCGCCAGGAGCTCTACCAAGCCTTCACCAAGGCGCAGTCGAGGTTCGTCAGCTGGAACCTCGCTGGTCATGCTCACGGACGCGACAGGAGTTTCATCCGTTGCCGGTCTAGGGAAAGATTCTCCCATTTTCCTCGGCCACGCAGGCGATTTCATTCCACTACCGGAGGCAGTGGCAACAACGACAGCCTCAAGCAGGAGTTCTCCGGCACCGCCAGTCAAAACTGAGGGTCCCTCTCCGAGAGGCGGGGAACCTCCAATCAAAGAGACATCCCCAACAGGAGAGATAGCAGGTTCCTCTCTAGGAGCCTCAATGCCAGAAATCCAGAGAGGGCGATTAACCGTCTTCTTCTTCCTCTTGCGAGGGGAAGTCTTCTTCAAAGCAGGAGCCCTTCACTTCACAGAGACTGCCAAAGCCCCCACAGGCGGAGGCACTTCACACCTCGGCACCGACACCAGAGGCTCATCCGGAGTGACGGACTCCTCACCCTCGTCAGATGAAACCGAGGGGACTTCGATTCTTCCCCCAGGCTTGGAAGAAGGCAGCCTAAAGCTTTCACGCATGTCAAAATCGCGATGGAAGGTGTTGATCGCCACGTAAAACTGAGCATACGAATGGAGGATCCGCAGCTCCGTGGAGAGGGTGACGGCTGGCACGGTAAAGATTGCTCCCATGCAACCCACGATAAAATACTGCCATCCTCTGGCTCCATCAATGAGTTCGCCCCTGGACCTGAAGCTGCTAACGACATTGCCCACGTACAGCTGATCGTACCCAAACTGCCTGGCGAACCGACTGGGCAAGTAAGGCTTGAAGAAGCAATGATCTTCGCTTCTGTACAGCAAATGGGAGGGTCTGATGCAGACCAACCAATTAAAATCTTTCGGAGAAAGACTAGTCTTCTCTCCACCTAAATCCTCAAGCCTAATCCCCGACTGATTGTGATGCACAGAGGGGACAGTACAGAGGAGCTTCCAGCAATGACCGAGGCTCAGCACCCGCCGGCAGTCTAAGACTGTGTTCACGTTCCAGAGGGAGTCTTTGTAGTTCAGCAAGAAACTACCCCCCGCGCTACTACCAGGGCCGGGAGACATCACCCGGGGGTTGTGGATAATTAACCATCCCATCAAGTACAGATATGGTAACTCTACCCGGGGAAAGCTATCACGTCGAGCTTCATCGATGAGCAGCCCATCAGTCATGGCTCTTAGGCCAGCCTGCATACGGCACACCATGGCGGGGAACAAGCCCAGTCTTGCCCCGAACACCAGACGCACGGCAGGCCACAGGATGTTCCGGTGGATGCGGTCCGCGGATGCGATGCCGGGCACCACTACTCGACGCAGCCAAAGGAAGAGAAAGCCAGCTACCCTGGCTTCCTCAGACAAAGGCCTGCGGCAGCGCCTCAAGTAACTATAGGCCTTAGTGCCTTCAGGATACTTTCCTACCCGTCATTGAGAAACTGATCTGGAGCTTTAGCCTCCTTCATAAGTTCCTCGACGACCTAGGCACTGAGCACGCCCAAACAGTTCACGGGCTCATTCTTGCCCCCTGAAACTTTCTCCGACTTGACGGCCCTAGCCCGGTGGAAGAAGGGGTAGGACATCCACTTAGTGGTGTGAGCCAAATCAGAAGGCTCATTATAAAAAGCAGTGCACGCGAGATAGTGGCACATCAGCTCCTGATACACCTCCACAACCCGAGGGTCCGATTCCTCCAACTCTCGGTTAGTGGGAACATACTCTTCATACGGGATATCCCCCATCGGCAGTCTCGAGATCGCTGCCATTTCGTGGAGGGCCAACCCCAACTCCCCCAGTGGAGTGGCGAAGGTCCCGGTGAGCGAAATGTATCGCTCCATCAGTGCCAGAAACAGGTTAGGGTTGGGAGGCAACCTAACACTCGTCGCGCTCACGGCAGCATACAGTCCTATGACCTCCAGCTCTCTCCAAAAATACTTCAAAGCCCAGTCAACTAGGCAAGTCCATCAGAGGTTCGCTGGGGTGATCCACCCGTTGCACCGAGGATTCTCCTTGGGGTATACCCCCCTCTCACCATGAAGTCATTACAGAAAGTCGGCAATTGGACCGGCTGGATCACCAAACTATCTTCACTTGGGACGCTGCCCGGGCACAGTCCCCTGAACAAAGTCACGACGCCAGAAGGGCGGCTGATAAATGACCCCTGGTCAGCTCCTTTCTGATGAAAGATCTTCCCCGGCTTGCCGTGAAGATCGGGAGTCAGCGTCCACAACATCCTCTTGGGATGTGTGGCATGGAAGAAAGTCGAGATGGGATAATCTCTCGGCATCATGGGCAGATACAAGACCACACTCTCGGCGGGGAAAACCCAGGGTTCTCTCTTGGGCTTCGTCTGGGACTGTTTGTCTATCATGTCGCCAAAGAGAAAGGCCGACTTGATGAACTGGTCCCCGTCTATGTACGTCAGGGGCTCTCCGTTAATCATATTCAGCAATGTCCGCTCGCCCTGAGCCGATATCAAGATCCCTCTTCCTTCAGGATACTGGGGTCCGGAGATAGGAAATGTCACGTGCGACAGATCCTCCAGATAGTTCGAGTGCAGCATCCCGGCAGCGAAATCCATCACCTCGGCCAGTGGAGACTCATGCAAGTTAACTGCGAAAGTGCAAGGAAAATACGTCGTTATAAATCTTGCAACACAAAAACCAAGAAACGACAGTCTGTGCTTTACTCCAAGACTGTACAAAATTTGGTCATTTTACGCCGAAAGTCACATCCTGAAGCGTAATTGGCGGTATATAGTCCGTGCTTTACGCCAGACTGCCAAAATTCTAGTTATTACGCCGGAGGTCTCATCCAAAGCGTAAAACTAAAATTTTATAGTATACACCAAGTTTTCGGCAGTCAGAGCTTTTACGCTCAAAACTGCGAAAACATGGAGTTTTTACGCTGGCACATTAGAAATGTGGGCATAAAAGATGAAAACATCTCTGTGCGTCATCTTCCTCAAAGAGGCTATCAACACAGGAGACGACCTAGCGTGGTCACGTTCAACGTGTACGAAGGATTTTTTGTCGTTCTTTATCATCCCAAAAGGCTATACCTCTAAGACCGGGTGCGCTACTCGTCGACAGGATGCTTCGCTCAGAAGGAAGTTCACCTTGCCCGACCGAAGACTCTCTCGCTGGGGCAGAAGAACGAGAAGAAGAGCCTATACTCTTTCCCTTGGTGGAGGGGGTTTGTTTCGGCACCATTTCTGAAAACTCGGAGTGCTCGGAGAAGGAACGAGAGGAAAAACTCAAACAATCGAAGGCTCTCTTTCGCAGAAGACGGATAAAAAGTTTTTCTCTCAAAAGCTTGAGATATATATAGAGTTCGGGTCGACTCCTCGAATCCTCAGACGGGCTCCTCGAAACCCCAACCAAATCTCACAAATTAAATATTTGGTTATGATTGGGTACTACGTCAGCCCACTACTCTCGAAAGACGGACAGTCAGCAAATCCGAAGAGTTTTTCGTGCAAAAGCAGGTCAGCGGTTCCTATGCTAAAGAGCTTTCTACGCTCGACAGCAACAGATCTACGGTTTTACGCTCGCAAGCTACAAGTCTATGGTTTTATGCCCGGATGCCTTTGTGGTCGGTAGCTTTTATGCTCGAGAGGCTACAAACCTACGACTTTACGCTCAGCAGATACCCAATCGATGATCTCACGCTCGATGGCGTTTAGTTTACGCTCGGAGGCAACAGATCCGCAACCTTACGCTCGGAAGATTTCTTTTTCACAGGCTACAAATCTACAGTTCTACGCTAAGGAGCTTTCTACGCTCGACAGCAACAGATCTACGATTTTACGCTCGCAAGCTATCAGTCTATGGTTTTATGCCCCGATGCCTTTGTGCTCGGTAGCTTTTACGCTCGAGAGACTACAAACCTACGACTTTACGCTTAGCAGCTCCGAATCTATGATCTCACGCTCGGTGGCTTTCTACGCTCAATAGACTACGAACTCAGGATTCTCAGCTCATCTACACTACGGATCTCTGACTTTTCGTATATCCGAACAGCAAGGCGGTCGATTACAGGAGTTCACACAGAAGATACTCCTTCTTGACCTCAATATATCCCAAGTACCCGAAGCATACAAAGTTCAAGCATTGAGAAATTACTCTTCTCGGAGCGAATTGGAGGATCATCCAGACTCCAATCTAAATATCTCGTATATCAAGATGGCAACTCAGTTTGACAGCCATTTCTCGACCCTGTTCCAAGGGATTTTTGAGAAATCATTCTTGAAGATGAAGTCTGAACAAAAAATTCTGTTTATCAGAAGTAAAAATAACAGTTCAGAGCTCTACGCGATTCCTCAGTCCTAGCAGCAGGACAGTTCTAAATGTTCAAAATGCTCAACAGTATTCTATGGACTATTCGCTATGCATAAAGGATAGGACCTAGCACTCTTTCTATACAGAGTCGACGTAAAGAATCAGACGTGTCGAAGCTACACATATTCAGACTTCACAGCAACGTATGGCAAAATGATCATATACGGGGAAGAAAGACGATTTTTATTAAAGATTAAAGTCATGATTACATGTGAGGGAAATCCTGTCTACAAAGGGTTTTCTCTTCATTTTTATGACTACATATAAGGGAAATCCCATCTACAAAGGGCTTCCTCATCATTATCGTCTGAAGACTGCACCGAGGAGCTGTTCTGACAGAGGCTCGCGTGGGTGATGATCTTCCTCTTCTTCCAAGAAGATGATCAGTGGCAGGAGGATACAAAACTGGGCATATGACCCATCCTCCAACAGAAGGAAAGCAGGGTAATTCTGCTTTCCTACAGACCACCGCCACTCTAGCCGGTCTGTCTGCCTCTCGTCACCAGAGGTAACTGGAGAAGGCGCCACTTGCAAGCAGCGTGGTCAAATATGACCCTTCCCTTCTCCTGGAAGAATAGCCATATAAAGTTGCTGATTATCCCGAGCAAGGGAGGCTAAGATATCCTTCCATGATCCATCGTTGCAGTGGACACTTTCTCGAAGACGCCGTCTTTTTCGGCTCCTTACACGCTGGAAGAACATGATCTCCTTCTTCCTCAGATCGACCCGACGAACTCCGGCGATCATCTCTGCGTGGTGATGGAAATGTGTGGAGAACAGATTAACTCCCCCAGCCTTTTTATAGGCGAAAGAGGTCACACCGGTCCCCAATAAATCTGCCATAAAGTCAGCATCGACCGTTTCAATGCTCCATTCAGAAACGTTTCGAGTCACGAGGAGCGGTTCATGCTTCATTCAAAGCGTTCCAAATTTCGAGGAATTTGAAAGCTTTGAAGGGGGTCTTGTAGAAGCATGAAAAATACGCCAGATGACTATACGCGGCATATTGGTGCAGAGCAGCGTAAGCAGAGGCCTTCAGAGCCATCAAGCGTGCAACAGAGCTTTTTCCACTAAAACGCAGCATAAAATATGAAAGCTCAAAGGACCATCCGCGTAAGACAGGAAGTCCAAGCTGCTTCAGCGTAAACAGGGTGCGCCATCGCCTCCAGGGCGTAAAACTCATCCTCTTTCAAACGCAGCTTTGAGGTATACAAGAGACGCTTCATATTCTCCGAAGTGAACCTGTCAGACCCTGCAATAAAGATCCTGCAATGAACATGACGTCTGGACTTCTGACAAAGGGATACGGCTCGACTACCCAGACGACGGCTATAATGATGGCACAGCACTGCGACCCAAGCTGTCAAATACCGCCATCCCCTTTGCGTAAACTGCTTTTACAAGCACGAAGGGAAACGCTGCCTTGTTTTACACAGGCAGACACAAGCTGTTTACGTTCTGTAGTAGACAAACCGCCTGCCACATCAAAAGCTGCACTCTGTACGGGGTCGAGGCACGTCTCTACGTCTAATGCACAGAGCGGTGATAGTTTCTCAAGGCACGTCTCTGCGACTGATGCGCAGAAGGAGTTGCAGACCTCCAAAGACACGCCTCCACATTTAATGCACAGGATGGTGGCAATTCTCGGCATTTAATGCAAGAGATTTGATTATATCTTCAAAAGCCGTAATTCCGGCTAAGACCTCCCCATCAGCACTCTGGCACGGTACGCAGCGGCTTCTACGCCCATCTAGCTCCTACGCCTACTCGGTCTCTATGACCACTCGGCTTCTACGCCTACTCGGCTTCTACGCCTGCTCGGCTTCAACGCCCATTCGGCTTCTACGCCTGCTCGGCCTCTATGACCACTCGACTTCTACGCCTATTCGGCTTCTACGCCTATTCGGCTTCTATGCCGGATTGATTACTATTTGGCTTCTATGCCATGGTGACAGACATTTGGCTTCTATGCCAACCTCTTCTACACAATGGATACCTACCTACGTGGCTTCTACGCCGTGATCTTCGTAGCGATTATATGCGTTTTGTCCCTTAGTTGGACCCGCGTCACACGCTCATTCAAAGGATCATCTATACGCAGGCATTGGTTACTTTAACCGTTGTGTAAAAGGGTGCTGTACTTTCCACTCCTCGGTTTCTATACCGACGGAGTGGTCACTGTCACTAAAACTCTATAAATAGAGACCTCTATCAATGAGGAAAGAGGTCAACAAATTGGAGGGCCGAAGAAATTAAGGTCGAAAAAATTGGTCAAGAAACCAATATCAGATCCAAGGTCAAGAGAGAGAGAGAGAGAGAGAAGAATCCGGAGCTCAGGCAGAGAGTAGGGATCGACGACTTTGGCATCGTGCATCCACCCTCTTTTGCAACCTTCGAAGCTGCTTCCTGTCTTCTACGACACTTCTTCAACATCGTGTGGTCCAAGGGCTAAAGTGATCGACTGCAGATCAGACACCTATAGCAATATTTACCCAGATTAAATAAATTATACTCCCATATCCTCGTATAGGATCAAATTGTACAAATTTGTTTGTAAACCAAAGAAGGCGGGTTTCGTATAAACCCCATCCTGAATACATTTTTTATTCTTTCGTTTAATACCACAAACACCGAGCATATTCTCTTAGCGAGCCCTGTTCTAACAATATGGCAGAATACAATACTCTACTAATCGGGTTCCAAGTCGCTAAAGAGCTGGGGGTCGAATCTCTGGAAGCCTTCGGTGATTCTCTGCTGATCGTCAACCAAGTCAGAGGAATATATGAAGTCCGGAATCCTGACCTCATCCCCTATCACCGAGCAACGGTCGAGATAGCCATAACGTTCAAAGGTTTCTTCCTTGAGCATGTACCTCGATCTTAAAATCTGGAAGCTGATGCCCTAGCCAGTCTAGCTGCAGATTTAGCTACTCCTATAAGAAGGCAAAATTCGATAATCCTTCTTAACAGAGATTTATTTTGTATGAAAAATAACTTTCACATAGAACATAGCTGTACGGTGGACGTAGATCCGCCCAGGAGAGACTGGAGAAGTCCCTTTATAGATTTCGTAGCATACGAAATCTTGCCAGAAGATCCTAAAGAAGCAATATCTGTTAAAAGACGATCATTACGCTTCTATTTCGACTCATCGTCACAATGCCTATATCGCCGGTCTTATGACGGGCTATCATTACGATGTCTCTCTGGTGATGAAGCACAGCGGATTATCCGTGAAGCTCACGACGGCATATGCGGAGCGCATCAACCTGGTCCTAAGCTACAGGATCTTATCAGGAGAATGGGCTATTACTGGCCCACTATGATCGCCGATGCAGTCCAGTATGCCAGACGATGCAGAGCCTGTCAGGTTCATGCAGACTTCATACATCAACCGTCCGAGCATCTACACCCTACGGTGGCATCCTGGCCTTTCGAAGCATGTGGTATGGATATCATTGGTCCTATTTACCCGTCTTCTTCCAGAGGTCACCAGTTCATACTGGCCATCACGGATTACTTCTCCAAATGGGCAGAGGCGATCCCTCTTGCTGAGGTAAAGACATCTAACGTAACCAGCTTCATCAAGCACCACGTCATTTATCGCTTCGGGGTTCCCCGAAGGATAATCCATGACAATGGGCCTCAGTTCATCGACATGCGTTCTACCGATTCTGCGATAAAAATCGGATATAAAATGTGGCCTCCACGGCATATTATCCAGCTGCTAATGGGTTGGCGGAAGCCTTCAACAAAACCATTATCAAACTCTTGAAGAAGTTCGTCTCTTCAAACAAAAGAGATTGGAATGAGAAGCTGGGAGAATGTCTATGGGCATACCGTACCACCGTACGAGCACCGATAGGTTGCACACCATTCTCATTGGTCTACGGGAGTGAAGCGGTCCTTCCTATCGAAATTCAAATTCCGTCACTCAGGATAGTCGTGGCTAACGAGTTAACTCGAGAAAAGAATGACCTGTTAAGGCTTCAAGAGCTAGAAGGATTAGACGAGAAACGCCTCCAAGCTCAGCAGCGCATCGCGCTCTACCAAGCACGCATTTCCAAAACTTTTAATCAAAAAGTAAAGGAAAGAGTATTCAAAGTCGGCGAGCTAGTTTTAGCTGTAAGAAGGCCGATGATTCTTACTCACATGAGTAAAGGCAAATTCCAGCCCAAATGGGAAGGCCTTTACGTAATTGAGACAACGTTCTTAAACGGCGCTTACAGGTTAGCCCAGCCTAATGGAGACCTGCTAATGGCTCCTATCAATGGCAAATTCCTGAAAAGGTATTATGCTTAAACCTCCTCTGCTCAAGTGGAATAAGGCGATCTCATTTTGACAAACTACTTCCAAAACAAACTCTAGTCCAAGCATACCCTATCATAGATATGCCCTGCTAAAGTTTACCGAAAGTATATCACGTCCATATTACCTTTGATATCACTTTCAACCAAACCTGTCATTTACATTCCGAAATGATGGGTCCACAAAGTCAAATGAAAAGCCTCTTTATTATTCCCAAAAGAGAGCAAAAGTACATTGGAAAAGCAAAAGCAAAAGTACATCAGGAAGGGGGAGATGTCAGGTCACGAAGCTGCTATGCCAGTACGGCCATCCTCTCAGCCCCAGAATCCAAGACATCAGCGCGAACCCGCTCCAACCGTGCCTCGTCATCAATCAGGAGGGACAATTCGGTTCTAGCCCGAAGGAGACCGGCACGGGCGACTCCTGCACTCGCCAAGTTCTGTTGTGCTGCGACCAGTCGGCCATTCACCACATCTAGACCTTCCGACGACTGAGAAGCCCACTCCTTTGCCTGAGCAAGCTTTGTCTCCAGTTTGCGGACCCTCGCTACATTGCCGTCATGCTCGGCCTGGCACTTCGTTTGAAGGGCGAGAGTCTCCTCCAAGACGACTTTCCCTTTATCCATCTCCTGCTGGTTAGTCTCGATGAATTTATTCAGACCTTCCCTCTTTTCAACAAGATGCTTAGTCAAGGAGTCGTATCTGGCCTGGACCAAAGCTTCAATATTGCCTCGAGCTAGCTGCAGGTATTCGTTAATGGGTTGCTCCAAGCCATTAACCATCGCCTCCAGTGCGTCAGCTACCCCGGGGTCACCGAATTCCCGGATCGCCTTTATAGAGAACCGAGAGGACCTCTTCAGCTGCGCAAAGTCCAGCTTCTTCGCCAACACCATTGACATTAGCGTTCTCAAAGTGGCATAGAAGATCCCGGTGTACTGCTCGGTCAGCGCAACTAGGTCCGCATGAACGCGGGGAGTGTCCACGATGGTGGCGACTTTTCCCCCAGGAATCATCACAGACGATATCGCCATGGCCGTCACCTCAACAGGAGGTATAACAAAGGAAGAATCGCCAACACCAGATAAAGTAACCGGCATGCTCAAAAGAGGCACTGTCGCAATGACAGGCTCGTCCTCCTCTTGAGATATCTCAAGAGTCTCCTCGACAGTCAAGCCAGCACCCGAAGAGGTCTCCTCGTCAAAATCAGGTACCTCCGTGTCACCACTAGGACCTGACACAGAGCCAACGGGCGCGTCTACATTACCCTTTCCGAAGAGGTCTTCCCCTGAAAAGAAGACAAAAGGAAGTTAATATCAATGCAATATTAAATTTCCCAAAGAAGAGGCATAAAAGACGATATTTACCCCTGGCCGACAGCATATACGTCGCATCTGCAGCCTGTACAACTAAATCATTTCTTAATAATGCTAGGCGAGCTGTCATACCTGGAGAAAGGGGTCTGCGAACTGGCATTGGCAAGTAGTCCTCCAGGTCCTCCTCAAAATCCAACCGAGGCTCATCGGCTGGAATCACGCTAGGTGCGCTCACAGGCGCGGCAGAAGTCCCTCCCAATGCCGATCCGACTAGAGGTATACGAAACTTTATTATACTCAGCCCCGAAGGCGACCTCGTTCCACTACCTAAAGCGGTAGCAGCGACGGCGGCATCCAGCTGAGATTCTTCGGCACCACCAGCCGAAACTATGGAAGGTCCCTCTCTAAAAGGCGAGAAACCTCCAATCAAAGAATTGTCCCCAACACGGGGAGATGCAAGCTTACCTCCAAGAGCCTCAATGACAAGAATCCTGAAGGAACGGTTTACCGTCTTCTTCTTCCTCTTACGAGGGGAAGTCTCCTTGGGAGCAGGAGCCCTTCGCTTCCCAAGAACTACCAAAGCCCCTGCAGGCGGAGGTACTTCACCCCTAGGGACCGACACCAGAGGCTCATCCGGGGTAACGGACTCCTCACCCTCGTCGGAAGAAACCGAGGCGACTTCAACTCTCCCCCCAGGCTTGGAAGAGGGCACCATAAAGCTTCCATGCATATCAAAATCGCGATGGAAGGTGTTCGTTGCCACATAGAACTGGGCATACGAATCCAGGATACGCAGCTCCGTGGAGAGTGTGATGACTGGCACGATAAAAATTGCCCCAGTGCAGCCCATGATAAAATATTGCCATCCCCTCGCTCCATCAATGAGTCCACCTCTGGACCTGAAGCTGGTGACGGCATTGCCCACATGCAACTGATCATACCCAAACTGTCGGGCAAACCGACTGGGCAAGTAGGGCTCCAAGAAGCAATGATCTTCACTTCTGTACAGCAGATGGGATGGTCTGATACAGACCAACCAATTAAAAGTTTCTGGAGAAAGAATGGTCTTCTCTCTACCCGAATCCTCGAGCCTAATCCCCGATTGATTGCGATGTACAGGAGGGACGGTGCAGAAAAGCTTCCAACTATGACTGATGCCTAGCGCCCGCCGAAAGTCTATAACTGTGTTCACATTCCAGGAAGACTTCTGGTAGTTCAACAAAAAACTACCCCCCGAACTACTGCCAGAACCGAGAGACATCACCCGGGGGTTATGGAGAATTAACCACCCCATCAAATACAAGTATGGTAATTCTATCCTGGGAAAGCTATCACGCCAAATTTTATCGACAAGCAGCCCGTCAATCATGGCCCTCAGGCCGGCTTGTATACGGCACACCATGGCAGGGAGCAAGCCCAGTCTTGCCCCGAACACCAGACGCACTGCAGGCTATAGCGTGTTGCGGTGAATGCGGTCTGCAGATGCGACGCCAGGCACTACTACTCGGCGCAGCCATATAGAGAGGAAGCCAGCCAGTTGAGCCTCCCTGGACAGAGGCCTGCGATAGCGCCTCAAATAGCTATAGGCCTTAGTGCCTTCAGGATACTTTCCCGTCCCTTCGTCGAGGAACCGGTCCGGAGCACCAGCATCCACTATAAGATCGTCAACTACCTGAGCATTAAGCACACTCAGGAGATTCACAGGCAGATCCTTGCCCTCCAATACCTTCTCCGGCTTGGCAGTCCTAGACCGGTGGAAGAAAAGATAAGACGTCCATTTGTTGATGTGAGCCAAATCTGAGTGCTCATCATAAAAAGTGGTACAGGCAAGGTAGTGGCACATCAGCTCCTGATAGACCTCCACTACCCGAGGGTCTGAACCCCCCAGCTCCTGGTTCGTGGGAACATACTCTTCGTATGGAGTGTACTCCATTGGCAGTCTTGAGATCTCTGCCATCTCATGAAGGGCCAATCCCAACTCCCCCAGTGGAGTGGCGAAAGTCCCGGTGAGCGAAATATATCGCTCCATCAGTGCCAGGAACAGGTTAGAGTTAGGAGGTAACCCAACACTGGTAGCACTCACAGCCGCAAACAGACCAATGTTCTCCAACTCGGTCTGGAAATGCTTCAAGGCCCAATCAACTAAGAGAGCCCATCGAAGATTCAAAGGGGTAATCCACCCGCCACACCGAGGGTTCGCCTTAGGGTATACTCCCCCACGCCCCATAAAATCATTACAGAAAGTCGGTAACTGGACCGGCTGGATTACCAAAGTGTCTTCACTCGGGACACTGCCCGGGTACAGCCCCCTAAATAGCGTCACAGAGCCAGAAGGACGACTGACAAATGACCCCTAGTCAGCTCCTCTCAGATGAAAGATCTTCCCTGGCTTGCCGTGAAGATCGGGAGTCAGCGTCCACGACATCTTCCTGGGATGGGTAGCATGGAAGAAGGCCGAGATGGGGTAGTCTCTTGGCATATTGGGCAGATACAAGACCAAATTTACGGCAGGGAAAACCCAGAGTTCTCTCTTAGGCTTTGTCTGGGACTGCCTGTCAATCATGTCCCCGAAGAGGAAAGCCGGCTTCAGGTATTGCTCCCCGTCTACGTACGTTAGGGGCTCCCCGTTGATTATGCTCAGCAGCATTCGCTCGCCCTGAGCCGATATCAGAATTGCCCTCCCTTCGGGATACTGGGGCCCGGAGATAGGGAATGTCACGTGTGACAGATCCTCCAAATAGTTGTAGTGCAACATCCCGGCGGCAGAGCCCATCACTTCAGCCAGCGGAGACTCATGCAAGTTAACTGCAAAAACACAGAAGAAATACGTCAGTTCCTAACTAGACATTTCGGGACTTACAGCATCCGCAAAAAGGAAAAACAATAGTTCGTGCTCTACGCCGAGACTGTGAAACTTGAGCCTTTACGCTGGAATCCATTTCCTTAACGTAAAATTCAAGATTGGCAGTATATGGTCTGTGCTTTACGCCAGATCAATTAAATTGAGTTATTACGCCAGGATTTTCATCCACAAGCATAAAACTCAAATTTTAATAGTATACACCAAGTTTTCGGCGGTCAAAGCCTTTACGCTCGACTGCGGAAAAAATAAAGTTTTTACGCTGACACATTAGGAATGTGGGCGTAAAAAGATAAAATATCTCCGTGCATCATCTTCCTCAAAGAGGCTATCAGCACAGAAGACGACCTAGCGCGGTCACGTTCAACGTGTACGAAGGATTTTCAGTCATTCTCTCTTTCCCAAAAGCTCTACCTTCCAGGCCGGGTGCACTACTCGTCGGCGGGATGCTCCACTCAGAATGAAGTTCACCTTGTCCAACCAGAGACTTTCTCGCTTGAGCGAAGGAACAAGAAGAAGAATCAAACTTCTTTCCCTTAGTGGAGGAAGCTTGTTTCGAAACCATTACTGGAAACTTTGAAGACTCGAAGAAGAAACGGAGAAGAACTCGAACAGTCGAAAGCTTTCTCTCGCAGAAGACGAACGGAAGTTTTTCTCTCAGAAACTTGGGATATATATAGAGTTCGGATGGACTCCTCGGACCCCGAACCAAATCCCCTAATTAATATTCGGTTATGATTGGGTCCTACGTCAGCCTATTTATTCAGAGAAGGCGGCCAGTCAGCAAATTCGAAAAGTTTTTCGCGCAAAGCAAGTTCATGGTTCCTACGCTAAGGAGCTTTCTACGCTCGACATCTACAGATCTACGGTTTTACGCTCGCAAGCTACAAGTCGGGTTTTACGCCCAGATGCGTTTGTGCTCAGTAGCTTTTATGCTCGAGAGGCTACAAACCTACGACTTCACGCTCAGCAGATACCAAATCGATGATCTCACGCTCGGTGGCGCCTAGTTTACGCTCAGAAGCAACAAATCCACAACTTCACGCTCGGAAAAATTTTCTTTTCAGAAGCTACAAATCTACAGTTCTACGCTAAGGAGCTTTCTATGCTCGACAGCAACAGATCTACGACTTTACGTTCGACGGCTACAAGTCGGGTTTTACGCCCAGATGCCTTTGTGCTCAGTAGCTTTTATGCTCGAGAGGCTACAAACCTACGACTTCACGCTCAGGAACTACAAGTCTATGATCTCACGCTCGGTGGTGTTTAGTTTACGCTCAGAGGCAACGAACTTATGATTTCACGCTCCACGACTTTCCGCGTATCTGAAAGATGCGAAGGCCAGTTCAGTACATTTGAACAGTTATCAAAGGCGGTCAATTACAGGAGTTCACACATAAGATACTCCTTCTTGACCACAAGATATCCCAAGTACCCGAAGCTTACAGAGTTCAAACATTGAAAAATTACTCTTCTTCATGGGTCGATTCAAAGTTCATCCAGACTCCAGTCTGAATATTTCATCTACCAAGATGGTAAATCAGTTTGACAGCCATTTCTCGCCCTGTTCAAAGGGATTTTTCGAGGAATCATTCTTGAAGATGATGTCTGAACAAAAGAATGCTGTTCATCAGAAGCAACAGTTCAGAATTCTATGCAGTCCCTCACTCCTAGACAGTAGGACAGTTCGAACACTCGAATGCTAAAGCGGCTTTCTACGCATCCCTAGTTATGCGTAAAAGACAGGACAGGACCTAGCACTCTTTCTAAACAGAGTCGACGTAAAGAATCAGACGTGTCAAAGCTACACATATGCAGACTTCACAGCAACAAAGTATGGCAACATGATCATATGCATGGAAGAAAGACGATTTTATTAAAGATTAAAGTCATGATTACATATGAGGGAAATCCAATCTACAAGGGATTTTTTCTTCATTTTCATGATTACATGTGAGGGAAATCCCGTCTAAAAAGGACTTCCCCATCGTCGGTTGAAGATCGCGCCCAGAATCTGTTCTGACAGGTTCTCGCATTGGTGGAGATCTTTCTCTTCTTCCAAGATGGTTCATCGACTTCCACAGTCATGAACAAGAAGATGATCAGTGGCGGGAGGATACAAAAATGGGCACAGACCCATCCTCAAACAGAAGAAAAGCAGGGTAAATCTGCTTTCCTACAGACCACCGCCACTCAAGCCGGGACAGAGCTAGTCTGTCTGCCTCTCATCCCCGGAGGTAACGGGAGAAGGTGCCACTTGCAAGCAGCGTGGTAAAAAAAGATTCTTCGTTTCTCCCAAAGAACCACCATACAAAGTTGCCGATTATCCCGAGCAAAGGAGGCTATGATATCCTTTCATGATCCATCGTTGCAGATGACATTTGCTCGAAGACGCCATCTTTTTTGGCTCCTTGCATGCTGGAAGAGCATGATGTCCTTCTTCCTCAAGTCGACCCAACAAACTTCGGCCATCATCTCTGTATGATGAAGGAAGTGTAGGAAGAACAGGAAAATTCCTCAGCCTTTTTATAGGCGAGAGAGAGCACCGATCCCCAATGAATCCGCCATAAAGTCAACCTCGACCGTTTCAATGCTCCATTCAGAGACGTTTCGAGTTACGAGGAGCAGTTCATGCCTAATTCAAAGTATTTCAAATTACGAAGAATTTGAAAGCTTTGAAGGGGGTCTTGTAGAAGCATGAAAAATACGCTAGGAAATTCTACGTAGCATATTGATGCAAAGCAGCATAAACAGAGGCATTCAGTGTCGCTAAGCGTACAACAGTTCTTCTCCGCTGGATACAACGTGAAATATAAAGGACCATCCGCGTAAGGCAGTATGTCCAAACCGCTTCAGCGTAAACAGGGTGCTTCATCGCCTTTATGCGCAGCATTGAAGTGTACAAGGGAAGCTTCATGTTCTCCAAAGTGAACCTGTCAAAGCCTGCAATGAACCTATCAGATCCTGCAATGAACCAGATGTGTCGACTTCTGACAAAGGGATACTGCTCGACTACCCAGGCGACGGCTATAATGATGGCGCGGTACTGCAACCCAGGCTATCGTTTACTGCCATTTCCCTTGTGTAAACTGCTTTTACGTACACAGAGGAATACACTGCCTAGTTTACAGAGGCAAATGAGAGCTCCTTATGCTCCGCAGAAAACAAACCGCATGCCACGTCAAAAGCTGTACCTCGTACGAGATTCGAGGCACATCTCTGCATTTTTATGCACAGAGCGGTGACAGGTTCTCGAGGCACGTCTCTGCATTTGAAGTGCCAAAAACTGACAAATGCCCGAGATACGTCTCTGCACCATGCGCAGGCCAAGTGACAGACCTTCAAAACACCCCTCTGCGTTTAATGCACCGGATGATGGCGAATCTCCACAATTAATGCTGGGGATTTGATTATATCTCCAAAAGCCGTAATTCCGGCTAAAACGTCCATATCATCACTCTGGCACATTACGAAGCGGCTTCTACGCCCATTCAGCTTCGGTGCCTACTCGGCTTCTACGCCTATTCAGCTTCGGTGCCTGCTCGGCTTCTACGCCCATTCAGCTTCGGTGCCTGCTCGGCTTCTACGCCTACTCGGCCTTTATGACCACTCGGCGTCTACGCCTATTCGGCTTCTATGCCGGTTTGATAACTATTTGGCTTCTATGCCAGGGTGACAAACATTGGCTTCTATGCCAACCTCTTCTACACGATGGATACCTACCTACGTGGCTTCTACGCCGTGATCTTTGTAGCGATTATACGCGTTTTGTCCCTTAGTTGGACCCGCGTCACACGCTCATTCAAAGGATCATCTATACGCAGGCATTGGTTATTTTAACTATTGTGTAAAAGGGTGCTGTACTTTCGACTACTCGATTTTTACACCGATTGAGTGGTCACTGTCACTAAAACTCTATAAATAGAGACCTCTATCCACGAGAAAAAGAAGAGAAATTGGAGGTCGAACGATCAGAAATAGGTCGACAAATCGGAAAAAAAGGAGAGAGAGAGAGAAGAGTCCAGGGCTCAGGCAAAGAGAAGGGATCGACGACTTTGGCATCGGACATCCACCCTCTTCAGCAACCTTCGAAGCTGCTACCTGTCTTCCACGGCACTTCTTCAACATCGTGTGGTCCAAGGGCTAAAGTGATCGACTGCAGATCAGACACCTATAGCAATATTCACCCAGATTAAATAAATTGTACTTAGACATCCTCGTATAGGATCAAATTTGTACAATCTTGTTTGTAAACATAAAAGAAGGGCGGGTCTTCGTACAAGACCTCGTTTTCCGCATTCATTAAATCTTTTCTCGTTTATTATCCAAAACACACACCAGGAAGAGAGTCCTCGAACGATATTCGAGGCATCAGAATCGTGTCGACCCGGAAGGACAGCACTAGCGAGTTCCTAGTGCGATTGCTAGGATAAGTTACTAGTAAGATAGCATGAAGTACTAGCAAGTGATTGCAGGACATCCAGCAAGACTTGCTACTAACCTGGAAAGACAGCCGACTCGTCGGATGGTTCGGGAGGCCCAGTTTGGCTAGCTACCGAACTGGGAAGACAACCATTTAATCCAAGAAGATATGTCCAATATGGCTTGCAAAGACAGTAACCATCATATAGATAATTCATACATGCATTACGGCCATCCGTATTAAGAGTATATGTTGCATAAAGGAGCAAGTGCACGAAACACAGAGGATTTGGTGCACGATTCACTTTATAGTTGGAGTACAATAGGTCTGAGTCAGAGACACGCTTGGGACACTTTGACTTTTCATAGATGTTCTTTATTTTATATTGTATATACTTGATTTTATTGCTGAAGTAGAACATGGAAGGCCGAATGGTAAAATGGGATAAGATGAACTTAGTTATTTACTGCATGACACACTTGTTTCAGACACGAGTATATTCTTTTCATTATTATTCTATGAAACTAATCCTACGACAAGACTAGAAAGACAACATAATCAGTCGGTGCACATAACTAATTAATGTTCTTGTTTTGTGGCGTGGGCGAGAGGCCTCCCCACCAGTACATTCAATATACTGACACCCAATCAGATTGTATGCAGGATGCAAGGAGTAGATCGTACGATTTTGGAGATTGCTTGACGCATCGAGGCGCCGGATCACACTTGGTGTCTTGCAGCATGGCACACGAACCTGAAGCTCACATATACGGGATGTAATGTATGAAAACATTATCATCCAGAGTGTTTGATTCAAATTGTAAGCATAATGGCATACTCATTATAATGAGAGAGAGAGAGAGAGAGAGAGAGAGAGAGAGAGAGAGAGTTTGAACAATTATAATTTTTTGCCTAGCGTCGCTTGTAATCTTTATTTCATATTAATAAGGAGCTTGTTTTCATATCAATACTTGTGTTTATACAATGCTTCCGCTTGGAGACTAGTTATGTGACTCTGCGGCTTAGTATTTTATCGGCTATTTTGGTTCTTGTCTTGCGCAGGTGCAACTTAGGCTCGTACGGCACGTTCGGTCTTGTAGTCCTTCTCCACGACAAAAACTCCCCTTCTCCTCCGTCGACGGTTGTGTTGGATGACCCCCTCCTCTTTCGCCTCCTCTTCCCCGACCAAACCCCCTTCTCCTCCTCCGTTGATCGGCGATGGAATCGTCGGTGGAGCACCCTTTCCTATTCGATCAGCTATAACGACATCCACCCTCCTCTTCGATCGACATTAGTCCCTCGCCTCCTCTCTTATGATTTTTTTTAAATTTGTTTGATGAAAAAAACATTGGTAGAAAGAGTAATTTGACAGAGCCTGAGTTGGAGTCAGGAATATTATTGAGTTGGAGATTGAATGGCCAAGGGGGGGGGGATAAACGATTGGCAAGAAGCTAAGAGGAGGCAAGGATTCTAAAAGCTAGGGCATTTGGCTTCCTGTCACAAAGTTTTATTAGTGGGTTAGGTTTATATATAGTGTGCATGCCTACATTTGGTCCCGGAGGAGAAGAATTATGTAGGTAGGCTGGATTCTACACAAAAAAATACTCTAGTTGAAAAAATAGTCCTCTTGTCTTTTGTGGCCATGGTCATAGCAAGGGCTTGTTGAGGTCAAGATTTGATTTCTTGTAATCAATTACCAATGAATTTTCAATGCCTATAGGTTGTAGTAAATTTTAAATGGCTAAAGTGATGGGCTTCTTTCACCATAATAAGCCTATAGGTAGTAGAGTATGTGTGTTGTGAATGGTTGGAATCATTGCTAATAAACTCTCATAATATTGTTATTATGTTTAGGTACGCTTTGATATATATGTCCTTGTAATATAATTTTCTAACATAGAATGATAACGTCTACCTTGAAATCATCCGTCAAACAAAATTTCTAAGATACAATTTGATTCTATTCGAGCTAGTCACATCATAATTTATATTTAATCTGTATTTTATGCATATATATGGTACGTACATGCAGAATCATTCACGGGTAAGAAAGAAATGAGTCGATACTTAGTTGACAATTTGTGGTTGTACAATCGACGATATGAGAGAAGGTGGTTTGACGGATGATTTCAACGCAGACATTGAGGAATTTATCAAATATGCTAGTAGCCAACCTTATTTCATGGATGAGAGGCTAAACAAGTGCCCTTGTATCAAATGTAATAATATACCATTCAAAGAGGTGGACCTCATGAGGAAGCATCTCTACCATAAGGGTTTTGTATCGAACTACAAGGAGTGGATGGCTCAAGCAGAACCTTTATTTTTGCAATATTAGTCCTCCTTCAATACGGAGGTGGAAGAGTCCTCTCTCGGAGATCACTTCAAATATCAGTAGTGAAACATGGCACGTGAGTTGATGTGGTCGGTCCTAGGTTTGATCCGGAGGATCCGAATCTTGATACAAAGGAGTTATACGATATGTTCAAGAATGTCGATACTCCGTTATACCTGGGTTGTGATTCTCATTATGTCCTGTCGATGGTGATATAGCTATTGAACCTCAAGTCTGATATTAACTTGCTGCAGGAATGCTACGGCCGAATAATTTAGTTTGTTAGAGAGTTGTTGCCAAAAAAATCGAAGGGCTTCCTTGAAAACTTCTACAAGTCGAATATGATGATACAAAACTTATATTAGGTTACAAAAAGATAGATTATTGTCGAAATAGTTGCATATTATACTACAAAGAGAACATTGATAAAGATAGATGTACTTTCTGTCATGATAACCGATACAAGCCAATTCGAGGCAAAAAAATCAACTGCCTGAGCAAGGTTGCGTCCCTACAAGTATATAAAGTTTTTGTCGATCACAAAGAGGCTGCATATGATGTATATGTCTGCAAATACATTACAACACATGATATGGAATAGCAAGGGACAAAAGATAAATGAAGGAGAATTATCTTATCTGTTTGATGGAGAGGCATGGAAGCATTTTGATTGGTGCTGCAGAGTCTATGAATGTTCGGTTGGCTTTATCTTTTAATGGATTCACTCCTTTCGGACAGTCGGGATCTCAAAACTCTTGTTGGCCGATAATTTTGACCCCTTATAATCTACCACCGTTGATGTGCATGAAGATCCCATACATGTTCTTGTCACTTGTCATACCCGATCTGAAAAACCAAAGAAGAACATTGATGTCTACTTGCAGCCGTTAGTGGATGAGTTGAAAAAATTATTACAGTTTGGTGTTCACATGTATGATATATCGAATGAGCATAACTTTCATATGAAAGCATCACTTATGTGGACCATCAACGATTTTATCACACCCAATCCTAAAGTATAAGCGAACAAGTCACGTGGCAATGGTCAGCTACGTATCAAGTGGGCTCTAGTCCAACTTAAATACATATAAGCTATTCAATAATGGTCATTATCAAGATAACACAATAAATATATCTATATCTCAATTCACAAGAAAAAAATAAGAATGGACAATATGAATCATGGTGACACCCCATACAATACTTGTCTAAATAGACTCGAAATGAACAATATGAGTCAACAAATTCTAGGCCATTGCAGATAATAAATAAGCAATAAGAATACGTATTTGTAACTACGAAGATATGATAAAAGTACCTAGTCATAATAACTGCATACGTATATCGAGAAGATACTCATCAACAGCTTCAGAAGGACTAAACGACAATCAATACGGCAAAACTGGCAGGAAATCAGGTCCTCAGAGGGACGTAACAAGATACATAATATACAAACTATGTAAACTGAAATAAACTCATAACTGATGTAAAGGTGATTCTAACCGCCTAAATGTGCAATTTAGAGAACAACTTTTGTACACATGGATGAAATTTAGGCTAACTCGACTATTCTACGTAGTTCAAGGATAGTAGTATACATATACTGTCAACAGTCATCTGTATCCATCCGTAATGATCCAAGAACGTTAGAGGGCATCTTTATATCTCATCAAATCCTATAATTCTGTTTAGAGACTAGGCTATACCAATGTGGTTGTCCCATATGCATAGTAGTTGTCCTCACCCATAATTCCCACTGACCAAGTCATATCCATAACATAACCAGTTTTGTAACTACTTCAGTGTCATGCCTCGCTCCCGAATAATCGGATACGAGTTGGACACGTCCAGCCTACGGTATGGACACAACGATAGTGAGATGTCTAAACCTTTATTTTCATCAAATTACTTTTATCAATCTTTTCTCATCACATTAATACTAGTGAATCCCTGATACTAACAATCACCATAGTTTCACTATTTCATTATTACATGTCCTTTTACAATGAATATCCAAAAATAAATTCGGTGAAAGATAAAGGCAACTAAAAATTCTCAACTACACAACACGATAGTATCACAACACATACAAAGTCCAGAAATAAAACTACACTAAGATAGCCTTAGTCTCAGAAGGATCCTCATATATATATATATATATATATATATATATATATATATATATATATATATATAGCACAACATCTGCCAATATGTCCTTAGTAGGACCATAGTTACTAGGGTACAACTCATCGTCATCCTCACCTGCCATGGTTATCCAATCAAGATGGATAAAAGTAACACATAACCCAAAACCACTAACAATATGATGCAATACATAAATAATATATGATAATAAGAAAATATACAAGTGACCAATAAGAAAATATACAAGTAACACATAACCCAAAACAACTCACCTGCCATTGTTAGATTTTTTTTCTTGGCTAGCATACCGACGGTACACTGGGTTGTACCGATGGTATACCGATTTGAGAAACTTTATTTTCCAACAGCTTTATTGCCTACTTGGAATGACATACCGACGATATACTCTATTATACCGACGGTATACCAATTTTTTGGAATCCAGAACTTGCTGTGTTTTTGCTATCACTTTACCAGTATACCATCGGTATACTGGACTATACCGATGGTATACCGATCATGTTCTTTCTTTAGGAATTCAGGGTTTTTTCGAATTTTTGTTTGTTTCTTCTATGTTTTGTTTGGACACATGATTGATTTGACCTATGAAGACATGAACTTACATGGCTTTAGAGGGCTGGACTTGACTTGGCTTTACTTGGTTCCACCCGGCCTTACCCGGCTACACGTGACATGATTGAATGGACTTGACTTGGCATGACTTGACATGGCTTCTCATTTTTAGACTTGGTTTCACGTGGCTTCATCTGGATTGACATGGCTTTACTTGGGTTTTCTTGGCTTTACTTTGTTTCACAAGGCTTGGTTGTTGTCGTGGATTACATGAGTCCGTTTGTGCAATATATATATATATATATATATATATATATATATATATATTTAAACTGGACTATATTACTGTTAGAACTTGATTTATCTGCATCATGTCTAGGATGGATTCTGCGTAATGGCACACCCGAATTCATACATAAAAAGGCTAAGGAATAAACAACTAGAGACTCATATAGTTCATGGCTAGGAATTTTTCTATTTTACATGAGGTCCTTGGTATCGACAACAAAGAAGTAGATTTACATGGCTTTATTGAGTGAATTTACATGTATTTATTGAGTGGATTTACATGGATTCATTGTATGATTTTCTTGGTATCAACGTGCGCCTATGGGTATCCTGGACGGACAACAGGGGCATACGATTAGAAGGAATTCTAGCATCGCATTGCATTACAAATGTTAGTAATTAAGGATTGTGATAACCCTAGTTAGTTAAAGTATCAAGTCGTACTTATATGATTTACCGCGATTAAAGGATGATGATTAGTCTAGGCTTTATATGATCACAATTTATCTTCTACACTTATTATTTCTTATTGCTTATCAGTTCAGGATATGTCTCATTGCAGGTTTTTAGTATTTATTTCAACCAGAGATTATTTACTTTCTGTCTTTACTTTCGGTATTTGCATTGCTTGTGTTGTTGGTTTAAGTTCCTAGTTTGGCTTCCTTTGTGGTACTTGCTATTTGGTGTCTGACCCTTCTTATTTTGTATGGCCAGATCCAGTAGCCGCACTAGAGGATCTTTCTCATCTTTCCGAGTATGGTGACCACCTAGAGCACCAGACCGCTTGAGTGGGTAACCTTACTTCCCCGCTCGGTTGTACATTCTTTTTTTGTTGGCGTTTAGCCACCGAGCACGTGTTTAGCTCGTATTTTGGATTAATCTGTTAGCCTACGGGCATAATTGGCATATCCTAGGGTTGATCATGTATAACATATACTCTGGATAGTTTACTCATTTTGTATTTATTATTATCATGATCATCTGTATATTATACTTTGGGACGCTTTACTTTTTTATTTCAGCTGATCTTACATCTTGTTATTATATTTGTTGTTCCTGTGATTGAGATACTAGGTTTATTGGACCTAGGCTTGACTGTTGGATTGTAGTAGTGACCCCTCATGTCTTACATCTTTAACGTATATGTGGAGTACCGGAGTGCTCTAACTATACGTAGCTGGCCTTGTCAGTCCTGCTATCCAGTATTCTTGTTTTCGGGTATTGATACGGTTTTAGTTGTGGCCTATGCATGTCTGGTTTTTTAGATATGTGGGGATCATTGTTGTTGCTAAATGTATTAATACTAAATTATTTTCCCCTTGATCCCTAGTTATTTATTTCCATCCCCAATTCTTGATCTGATACCTGCTTATTCGTTGATCTATCATGTTCTTTGATTGACTTTTGTTTCCTTATCTTTTAGGGGCACTGTTCCTGTTACTATCGGCCAGATGGATCGAGTGCAGCTCGAGTAGGATCAATATTTGGGAGCCCAACATATTTTTGGGGATCGAACTCATCATTTAGGAACAGGGCCTAGAGTAGATCCTGAGGCAGATCGGTCGATAGTAACGGACCAGTAGGCAGCACCGGTGCAGCTAGTGCACCCAGTTCAGCCCGAGCAGCCAGAGGGTGTTGTCGGAGCATTGTTGGTTATTCTTTGAGGTTTTATGGTGACCCAGCAGCACCACAGTGACGTACTCACTCAGTCGGTCCAGACAATATTGGAGCGAGGTGGTTATCAGATTCATAATTCTACGACCAGCTTCAGGCAACTCAGTCCTCCGTTCTTCTTGGGCCCAGAGGACACGATTTCATCCGATGCATAGATACAGGACACTAGGGCCATCCTGGAGGCAGCAGGAACTCCGGCCAGAGAGCGAGTAGCTGTAGTGAGACTACAATTGTTGGATTTTGCCTGTGATTGGTGGGCAGTGCAGGAGGTTTTCCTCATAGCCCCGATTCCATAGACAATTTTTACTGAGAGGTTTCAGATGAGGTACTTTGATGCGGTGGCATATTATGAGCTTCAACAGAGATTTAACAACCTCAGACAGGAGGGCAGGACCGTCGACGGCTACGCGATGTAGTTTGCGAGACTTTGTCGGTTTGCTACAACCTTGGTAGCAACCGAGTTAGAGAGGGTGATGAGGTTCTAGCATGGACTGTAATTTAGAGATTATCCTGGTAGTAGAGCAGTATGAGTTTCAGACCTTCGACGCGGTGATACGGCAACCGAGGTTTGAGTATACCTCGTAGAGGATTATAGATCGAGTTGGGGGCCAGAAGAGGTCCCACATTTCAGGAGGATCATCGTCCCAGTTGTCAGCACCGGCTCCAGCAGTTCAATCCTTGATGATTAGATCCTCGAGGAGGACAACATCGTCTCAGCAGTCACCCCAGACGTGCCCTCAACCGAGGCAGTCATCTTTTTCTTCTTTCCGCAGTTGTTTCCATTGTAGAGAGACTGGGCATATTATATCAGAGTGTTGTAGGGCACAAGGATTGTGCTTGAAATGTGGTGCATCAAACCACCAGATCGGAGCATGTCCCAGCAGGAACCAAACTGGATCATCATCAGCCCAGTCAGCATTTCGGCCAACAATACCGTAGTATAGGGAACCAGCACCAGTGCAGCAGTAGCAGGTTAAGAGGCCTTTGCCACCACAGGTTTAGGCATTCCAGTTGAGGCTGCAATAATATGTGGAAGACCAGGCGAGGCCTCGAGGTCAGCATTAGAGAGGACCAACCCCCGGGGGATAGGGTCGAGCATTCTTATTATAGATGGCGGAGGCTTTAACAGCATGAGAGGTAGTAGTACGTACCATTCTCATGCACTTTATTTTAGCTTCAGCTTTATTTGATTCTGGTGCATCGCATTCATTGATATCTGTATGATCTGTTACACGAGTTGGATTGGAGTCCGAGTCCTTACCAGTAAGGTTGAATATACTTACTGGTAATGGTCTCATGGGAGTAGATAGAGGATATCCCTCGTGTAGAGTTGTTGTGTGCAGAAGAGAGTTTTCCATGAGGCAAGGTTATCTTTTGTGTACCTGGTGGAGAGGAGTTCTCATTCTTGAGAGGTGCAATAGAGTCACCAGAGGTTACACTGATGTTGGCAGAGGCTGAGAAGGCACAGTTTCCAGGGTAGTTTGTGAGTTTTCTGACGTATTTCTCCATGAGCTACCCAGTATACCACTAGTTAGAGATATGGAGTTCTATATTGATTTGATCCTGGGAGCAGAGCCAGTATCAGAGAGAGTTTATATGATGTCACCATCTAAGTTGAAGATCTTATACCGAATGATAGAGTTTTGAGAGCCAAGGGATTCATTATACCTAGTGCATTGCCTTGGGGAGCCCCGTTACTTCTTGCTAAGAAGATGGATGGTTTATTGCATTTAGTTATTGATTATAGAATACTAAATACGGCAACCATTAAGAACAACTATCCCTTATCCAGGATAGATGAGTTATTTGATCATCTCAGTTGGGAAGCTGTGTTTTCTAAGATCGATTTGTGGTCTGGGTACCATCAAATTAGAGTCAGAGAGCAGGACATACCCAAGACGGCATTCAGATCTAGATATGGTTATTGAGAGTTCCTAGTTATGCCATTTGGAGTGACCAATGCACCATCAATATTAATGTCTCCCATGAATAGCATCTTCATGCCTTACTTAGACCAGTTTGTGATAGTGTTCATTGATGATATCTTAGTCGACAGTCCGAGTAAGGAAGAACATGAGAAGCATCTTCGCATAGTTCTTCAGATTTTACGAGAGCAGCAACTGTATGCGAAGTTCAGTAAGTTTGAGTTATAGCTTGATCGTATCTCATTCTTGGGACGTATCATTTCTGGTAGAGGAATTGAGGTAAATCCCAAGAAGGTAAAGGCTACTAAGAGTTGGCCAGTACCCCGTACAATTTTGAATGTGTGCAATTTCCTGGGACTAGTAGGTTACTACAGGCGGTTTATGGCAGACTTTGCGAGGATCTCCGCACCCTTGACACGACTGACATGTAAGGATGTGTACTTTGAGTGGTCAGATGCTTGTCAGACTTCTTTCGAGAATCTCAAGCAGAGTTTGATCTCGGCTCCTATCTTGAAACTACCAGTGGGACCAGGTAGGTTCTCAGTTTACTATGATGCTTCAGGAGTGGGACTAAGATGTGTCCTTATGCATCATGGCAGAGTAATAGCTTATGCGTCTTGACAACTTTTAAACCATGAGAAGAGTTATCCGATACATAATCTTGAATTGAAAGCAGTAGTGTTTGTACTTAAGCTCTGGAGGCATTACCTATATGATGATCGAGTGAAGATCTTCACAGATCACAAGATCTTGAGGGATGTGTTCATACAAAAGGAGCTCAACATGTGAGAGAGGAGGTAGCTCGAGTTATTGATGAACTATGATATTGACCTTCAGTATCATCCAGGAAAGGTCAATGTCGTAGCAGACACCTTGTGAAGGAGAGGAGAAGCTTACTTCTTGACGGAGCAACGTCATATTTTGGAGGATCTTCAAGAGATGGGTATCAAGGTAGTATTACTTAGTAATTCTGGTTTGATGGCGAGTCTACATGTTCAGTCTTCTATAGTAGAGAGGATAAGAGTAGAGCAGACTAGTGATGTCAGACTTCAGCGGCTCAGATCAGAGTTTGAGTCAGGACACAGACCAGAGCTGGGCATTCATGAGGATGGGACTCTTAGGTTTGGGAGTCGACTTTTTGTGCCAAGAGGAGATATCTGACAAGAGATTATGTCAGAGGCCCACAGTTCTCAGCACTCGGTGAATCCTGGAAGGACGAAGATGTATCAGGATATTCGTCAGCACTTCTGGTGGAGTGGCATAAAGAGGGAGATAGCTCGATTAGTTTTTCGGTATTTAGTTTGTCAACCGATCAAGGATAAACATCAGAGACTGGCCGGACTACTTCAGCCTTTACCAGTTTTATAGTAAAAGTGGGACCATATCACTATGGACTTTGTGACCGATCTTCCTAGATCCCCGTTTGGCAGAGATGCTATATGGGTTATAGTGGATCGACTCACTTTCTTCCTTTCAGAGTGGGTCAGTCTACAAAGCAGCTAGATAAGATGTACATAAGGTAGATAGTCTTATTACATGGCGTGCTAGTAGCATAGTCTTAAATAGATATTCGCGGTTCACGTCTCACTTTTGGCAGAGCATTCAGCCTACCATCCGCAGACAGATGGGCAGTCGGAGCATACTATTCAGACTTTGGAGGATATGCTTCAAGCTTGTATACTTGACTTCAGTGTGTACAGCTCTATGCTAGCACAGCAAGGGGGAGCACAACTGAGCAGTGTGCAGCTCTGTACTACCACAGTACAAGGGGAAGCATACAACAGTTTATAGCAGTAGCAACAAGCAGTACAGCAAAGTACAGCAGTGAGGAATCAGTGTGCAGCAACACTATGTAGTGCACAGCAGAAAGGACGCACAACAGCAAGGTAAATCCAGCAAGTAGCAGTAGAGCTAGTGCACTGCAGAGCCTTCAACAACAGGTTTAGCAGTCTGCAGTAGCCAATACAACTGCTCGTGTAGCAAGAAGCATCAGCCTAAGTTGGATACAAATTCTAGAATAAGCCAATACCGTATATCGTGTCTCGGCTTTGAAGAGTCATTACAGTATCCATGTATACGACTCTCCTTGAGTCGAGATCTGCATCGTATTATATACGCTACACATACGCAAGGTTGCGTCTAAACTCAGATAGTTAACTAGAAGAGAGATAGGGTTAGGGTCTGTGTCTGTGTCATATTTTGTGTCATGCCAGTGTATGTATCTGTGTCATATCGCATGTCATGTCTATGTCTGTGTCTTGTTTATGTCCGTGTATTCGTGGCATATCATGTCTTATCTATGTTTGTGTGTGTCCGTGTGTCCATGTCAGTATTAGGGTTAGTGTTCGCATGTGTTAGTATGTCCGCGTGCGTGTGTATGTGTGTCCGAGTTAGGGTTAGGGTTAATATGTGTCATGTTGTGTCATGTCGTATTGTGTTGTGTCATGTTAGAGAGAGAGAGAGAGAGAGAGAGAGAGAAAGGAGAGTGAGGAGGAGGAGAGCTGGAGAGAGAAGAAGACCGGAGGGAGGAGGAGTCGCCGGAGGGAGGAGGAGCCGGTGGAGGGAGGAGGATACCGGAAGAAGGAGCGGAGCCGGAGGAAGGAGGAGATGACGGCCCGGAGGGAGGAGCCCCTCGGAGAGGGGAGGACGCGGCCGGAGGGGGGTCGTCGGGGTGGGGCGCCGAGATGGGGGATTTTTAAAAGTTTTTAGATATCGAAGGAAATAGGGGGAAGAGAAATTCGTCAAACCCTATATGAAATAAATTACCGACATCGGTCCAGACGTCGCTAACCGTCGCGGATGTAATAATATATTACGATTTAAATACATAAACGTCGGTAAACAGCGCTAAAATTAAAAAGTTAGCGACGTTTAGCGACTACCTAGCGACATTTTATATTTTTATAATAATTATAGTCACTAAACGTCGCTCTACGCCGCTATCACCGACGTATTGCGATATTTTATATGGACGTCGCTAAATACCTATAATTCAGCGAAGTTTTATTTGGACGTCGCTAAAAATGTCGCTATTTGGATATTTTTTGGTAGTGCATGCTAATTAATCAGTAACAGTTCTGACCTTTTATAGGAAAAATATTATCTCGGTCTTAAATATAAAAAAAAGTCGAATATTGCACACTACTACATGTGGATAATATACATTATCTATGGTGGTCAGCCTTACAATATCTGTGGTGGTCAGCCTTGAACACCATAAAAATTATCACAGAGCGGCCCATCACGTACGATCTCAGGATGTCGTTCCCTCCCCATATTCTAATCAGCTTTTATGTTACCTAATTAACCCTACAGTGATATGGAATTCCCTGTCGTAGCCACAGGAACATTCTCCTTAATGATGTCGTACAGAGTACAGACAGATTTGATACGAATCCATTTAATATAAGGTATCAAGTTTGGATTCACCCAAATATAGATGCAACATTCAAACAAGCAATAACCTAGCCACGCTATGGTTCTGATCCATTATCATTTTTGTGCCAAGAATTCAGGAATATAATATTATGCATCGAGGAGGAATCATCATGTCACGTTCAGTGTGCATATTGGCCAATGTCCCACACTCAGTGTACATTATAGCCGTTATAAATATGCGAGCAGGATAAGTGTATCAACACGAATACAATATTCAAGTCAGGATACCAAACCTATCAATTAGTCACATGAATCAAATCAGGAGTCATAATTAATTAGGAATCTAATATCTCATATGATCGAGTCATGGTCATGAATGCCTCATTAATTCCTTAATTTCTAGGTTCATAGATAATCAATCATAGTCAAGCTCAAATAATCTATAATAGGCATCAATTCCACAACAGGACCCATGCATACACAATCAATCATAAGAAGTCCGGGGTCGACGCACTTTGCAAGTGCCAATATAGGCTAGTCAGGAATAGTGGCGCACTATGCGAGTAAAAATCTACTATAAAACAAAATATGATTCCCCAGGTGGTGCGACAGTCGAGGGCACGACAGTCGAGGGCCTCTGTAATAGAGATGTGCCAAAGTCAAGGCTCGCTTATCAAGGCTAACTGAGCAAGAGTGCACCAATTGATAACAAGTAATTCAGGTTATTAATCAATCAAAAGTGTGTCAACCGTTGAGTGTCCAGAAAGTGTGCCAAGGGTTATATGTATAAGAGCGATGCACCTTTGATAGTTAATGCACAATTTATCAATTGTGCGCTGGTTTGTTAATTTGGTTAAAAGTGTGCCAATCAATTGGAAGTTTGTAAGAAGTGCGCAGAAAGGTAGATTGGCACATTTTTTCTTGGTTTATTCGTTAGTAAATCAATTGTGCCTCAGAGGATGAAGTCTTCCAAAAGTGCGCCAACAAGGATTTTTCCAAAAAATTATCCCCTTAACATACTTCTGCAAGAAATTGGTAGTACTATTAAAGTATGCTTGAGTATGGAATACGGGCCACACACAACATGCACCCATGGACTATGGGTCACACTCAACATGCACACATAATACAAATCCTCTTGTGTACTTCTTGTCACTGTTCTTCTTCTCTAATCGACCCACCATTGATACACTCAGAACTCAAGATCGAGACTATGATAGTACTTCATTCCTCAAGCAACAAGAACCAGAAATCAAGGAAAAATTCTAAGCTCGAAATCAAGAAACAACAACTTTTGAAAATATATCATTTTGGGGGATCATTCCCTAGGAAAATATATTCATGAAAATCCTCATAATAAAATCAAGATATAAACTATTAACTACCTTAAATCTAAAAACTCAAAGAATAAACTATAATCAGAACACTACTAGAAACTAATTACAACAAACAAATACTAAGAATAAAACTATAGCCGATCATGTTTCTTCATATTTGCAAGATGTGCGTGTCTATGAAAAAAACCAAGAGCAAAACAAGAAAAATGGACAATTGAGGAGAGAGAATAAGAACAAGGATATATATATATAGGCAAAGGATGGATGGTGAACCGTCGGATCTCTCCAACAAATCTAAGACACACACCCTACCTACCGCCACCACACAATCAATACTAGCCAATGTGCGCCAAGCTCCATTCAACCATACACTTGAAGTATACCGAAGTGCTCCAACTTGAGTATACTCAAAGTATATCCGGATAGGGGATCTGAGTGACACTTTGGCTACTTGGTTGGCATCGTATAACCCTTGTCTCTAGGACTCCCACCAATCCTCTGCCTTAAGACGAAGCTGCACAGCCACTACACAGTCTACTCTCTTGGTGCCTTGGACATCCAACGTACGAAAGATTCCTTCCAGGGTCTTCAAGAAGCTCATCACTTCCTCTGGTTATGCCCTTACATTGAACTCAGGTGGATTGCATCTTTTAAACTGAAAAAACTTGAACTTCGATCACCATCATGGAGGTTGTTAAGTTTCCTTACCATAGTTTCTTTAGTGGCAGTCACCTCGTGGTTGTCGGTCAGAGCATTGACCAGTTGATTCAAGTTATCGACTTGTTGTAGCTGCTCATCAAATTGTGCCTAGAACTGAGTCGTTAGCTGTACTTAAAGCTTACGATATTGTGCCTCAATCATCTTGTGATGTGCATCGCCCTACTTTATTTGTGCCTCTAATATTTTTATCACTTTATCCATTGGTCAGACGACGATGTCACCTTAGAGCTATCCCCTTTTGTTATCTGCAATATAAATAACTTCCATTAGCACTCATAAAATATTTATTGGCTTATTGTATGGAACAATATTTCATGTAGTGCTATCGAACAGCAAATCATCTGAGAAAATCATTATTGTTTGAAAACTTTCAATTGAAGACAAATTTTCAAATTCGATGAACTTTAAACCATGCTCTGATACCAATTTATCACGTCCCGATTTTGCAGAACCGATCATCCTCGCATTTGGTTTGGTAGAACCGTTCGTCCCCGCTAGGGCATGATGTCGTACAAGTCTGGGGTTTCACTTGAACAAGGCAAGAACGTGCATATGTGTCAAAACCTTTTTAAAATATCTTAGCAACACAGTAGCAGAACATTGAACATACACATTATATAGGAAGAAAAATAATTCTTTTATTGATTCATTGCAACAGAGTACAATTTTCTTAGTACTGAAATAAAAATGCCTGAACGGCTTAGATAGCTTTGCATAAAATGAAAGACTGATAGGCTGACATGAAATAATGTTCTTATCCCATACATTATGTCGCTTTATTACATTCTTGAAAACTGGAAAGCAGCAACTAAAAATCTTGGAATACTTTGAAGATAGGAAGAAGCCTTGAAAAGACTACATCAAAAGCTTTATCTCCCTTGAGCTCCCGCGGTAACTCGGTCAGCTGGGTTGCCCATAGAGACGTGGGTCAGTACTCAATATGTACTGATGACCAGAACTAGCCCACTCGCCTAAACCAACACTTTTGAATTTAAGACAAGCAATTTAATCGACAATAGTTCAAATAAGCAATAGTTATGTAGTGCAACATATAAATCTTTGCAACATATAAAATTCTTACCCCCGACCAATGGTTGTTCCTGTATAAATTACAGGATTGTTCTTATCGCTCCTGCATAAGACATCATTAGCATACAACTCTCTTAGGAACATTGGTGTTGTTTTACCATATAGTACTTTTACCACGGTATGCAGTGCACCTCCTTAGGAAGGTAGCTAGCCTCCACTGAGAACCCGTAATACCTCGTGCCTATAAGAACATATGAATATATACCCCTAGGTCGAAGCAATCCCCGGTGCCCCGGGTCCAGATCAAAAAAACTTATTATCTTGTGCACAAGTTCTCCATGACCATGTGAATGCATAAATGACAAAGTTATAAACAAATTGCATGGTAAAGTAATAAAATATCCACAGCCAGCATTATTCTCAATGGGGACTTCTTAGTCCATAATTTTCTTGCTTAGGGACTTATACAGTCCATACTTACTTGCTTTCTTTCTTTACTTTATGGGGAATTAAACAGCCCATGCCTGCCTTTCATTATTAATTCTTTACAGCCTAGCATAGCATACTCTTAATAATCATGAAGAAGTTCTCTACTTGCATCGCATCAAGATGCAACTGTGGTATTAAACTTGTGGCATTGGTGGCTTTATCGATCATTGGACTTAGCAAGGTTACAAGAGAACTTATAATTATTGGCATAAAGGAATAGAGAAGAAGGAACAAAATTGCTCACCAAATATAGAATATCGAGAGAAGAGGACGCATGCTCGCTCAGACTTCGGTCACGTGTCTATCTGTATTGACACCAACATTTGGTTAGACTACCATCTTCCTTTCTCTCAGAGTTCTCTAGAATGAATGCATGCAACCGATGAAAATATGCTAAAAATCAATCATCGAAAACCAATCAATAAAACGCATTCATCAAAACCAAGCAGAAAAAATCCAAGAAAGCCAACCAAAAATCCAACAAAAACTATTAGACTCATTCCAACATAAATTGATCCATCAATTGGAAAGGTTTATTGCATTGTCCGTGATCGATTCAGCCATAAAGTTTCTCTAATACTCAATTCTGACTGAGTCAATTGAGCCACAAGCCTTATACAGTGAACCGCTAGAAGCGGGGCATTATAATTTCCGCTGGAAAACTTTTGTGGATCTACTACCCATGACGTATTTGAGACCTTTGAATATGGGTAATAGATTAAGTAAGTATGTATCATTGTACTAATTACAAATGTGACCCTAGACACTTGAGGGATAGTCCTACTGGGAACTTTTGTTGATCTACTACCCATGGTGTATTCGAGAATTTCGAATGTGGGTAACAATTGAGCAAGTATATATCACTCTACATATTGCATATGTGACACTACATACTCGGGGGACAGTCCCACTGGAGAACTTGTGTAGACCTACTACCCATGGCGTATTCGTGACTTTTGAATAAAGGTAATAGTTTGAGCAGGTATATATTAATGTATATATTGCAAGTATGACACTACACACTTGGGGGACATTCCTGTTGGAGAACTTTTGTGGATTTACTACACGTGGTATATTCAAGACTTTTGAATAAAGGTATAGCTTAAGAAAGTATGTATCTCTGTACATATTTCAAGTGTGATATTCCACACTTGGGAAACAGTTTCGTTGGAGAACTTTTATGGATATACTACCCATGGTGTATTTGAGACTTTTGAATATAGGTAATAGATTTCAAGTGTGAAATTTCACACTTGGAGAACAGTCTTGCTAGGAAACTTTTGTGGATCTACTCCCATGGCATATTTGAGACTTTCGAATACGGGTAAATAGATTGAGAAAGTATGTATCATTGTACATATTGTAAGTGTGACACTGCACAATTGCAGAGAGTCTCGTTGGGAACTTCTATGGATCTACTACTCATGACGTATTTGAATCTTTCAAATACGGGTAAATAGATTGAGCAAGTATGTATCACTGTATATATTGCAAGTGTGATACTGCATACTTGGGGGACAGTCCCGCTGGAGAACTTTTATAATTGTGCCACTGTACACTCGATTATATATATATATATATATATATATATATATATATATATATATATATATATATATATATATATATATATATGTATATATGTGTGTGTGTGTGCTCAAGAACCACCCTATGTTACATGGCTTGGATTTGGATTTGATGGTTGAAATTAAGAGGTGTAGACCCCATCTCCTTTTAATCTCAACCACCAAATACAAATCTAATCCATGTAACATAGGGTGGTTTCATAATATGAAATCATCTCGGTGGTTCTATGGCACTCATATATATATATATATATATATATATATATATATATATATATATATAGAGAGAGAGAGAGAGAGAGAGCTAGTTTCGTTGGGGAACTTTTGTGGATATACTACCCATGGTTTATTTGAGACTTTTGAATACATGTAATAGATTGAGCAAGTATGTATCAATATACATATTGAAAGTGTGACATATCACACTTAGGGAACATTTTTGCTGGGAAACTTTTGTGGATCTACTACCCATGGCATATTTGAGACTTTGGAATACGGGTAAATAGATTGAGCAATTATGTATCATTGTACATATTGCAAGTGTGACACTACACACTTGTGGAGAGTCTCGTTGGGGAACTTTTATGGATCTATACTACCCATGGCGTATTTGAATCTTTCAAATACGGGTAAATTGATTGAGCAAGTATGTATCACTGTATATATTGCAAGTGAGATAATGCACACTTAGGGGATAGTCCCGCTGGGAAACTATTGTAACTATGCCACTTATATATATATATATATATATATATATATATATATATATATATATATATATATATATATACATATATATATATATATATATATATATATATATGACACGTTATATCTTATCGCACTAAGTCAACCCGACTTGGATTAGACATAGTATTATTCCCTTTATATGCATCATGAGCAAGTTGTCACTGGATTTAGCAAGCATGTAAGCTCCGTTGGAATATACTGACTCCACTACGAATAGTCCCATTTAGTTTGGAAGACCTTGATCTTGTGCAGCATGATCATAGATCTTCTCAATATTAAGACTATGTCACCCACTTGGACACCCTTTCCTTTACCCTTTTGTTAAAGGCTTTGGAGATGCGGGCTTGTGATAGCTTAATGCAATGTGGAGGTTGTAGACACTTCTCATCGAGTTCATCCAGCTCTTGCAACAGTAAGCGATCATTGTTCGGTAGTCAAATCGTTAGACATGGTCACTCGGAGAGGCGAAATCTAGATTTTCAGAGGAAGAACTATTTCACATCCGTAAACTAGAGAATACGGCATACTGTCGTTTGGGGTGTGTACAGTCATTCGGTAGGCCTAGAGACATTCACCCAACTTCTTATTCTAGTCAAGTTTGTTGGTTGAAATGAACTTCTTGAGTAGCTTGATTATGGTATTGTTGAAGACTTCTACTAACCTGTTTGCGGCCGGGTTGTACGTTGTAGAAGCAATGTTCTGAATCTGATTTCTGTCACAGAATCGATAGAAGATATGGCTTGCATATTGAGGCTCATTGTCATGTATAATCCTTCGGAGTATGTCGAACCGGTATATGAAGTGGTTTTGGACAAAGCCAATTACATTGCACGTCTTTATTTCGCTGAGTGGTATTGTTTCTGCTTATTTAGAGAAGTAGTCGATTATCGTCGGGATAAACCGATGTCCTTTAAGTTACCAATCTGCTTCATTTCGAATTCCAAGGCCAAGTGCCTTTGCAAAGCTATCAATCTCATCATTAATTTTATCTTCCGATGCTTTAAAAAAGTGTAGTCTGAGTTAATTTATTTATAGCCAATTTTTTTTTATTGATTTGGTAAATCTAACAAACCAAGCTCTTAGAGACTCCTTTACGTACCCATACAACTTCATGAGGTTGCAAACCATATCAACATCTGAGTACTTCTATATACCTAAAGGTGGATCCATATATAGCTCTTTGAAAAGGTCCACAAACAAGAAGTGGCCAAACCAATTGACCATCAAAGACTAGTACTCTCACTATATGAAACCAACTGCCAAATCTCACAAACAAGCACGAGACAATCTCTTTCTCTATTCCATGTGGGTGAGGCTCTTGTGGATGGAAACCAACAAACAAATCCACCATTTATAGATGGAAAATAAATACGAATGTGAAGCTTTTTTTCATTTTATTTTTATTATATATGTTCGGTCAAATGCCATGTTAGTGACATTAAATATTCTGAAGTAGTAGTGTATATTGGAGTAATTATCAATCATGGATGAGGTTCTACTTATCAAATTATAATGAAGATCATACCTAAAACATCGGCTGCTTATTTAGGGAAGATGGTCACAAAGCTATTATTTCGAAGGATTTGGTTTTAATACAACTTAATTGTGCTCACTTGAGATGGATATATGGTCAGGGACTAAGTCATTGGGAACGGAATAAGGATCAAATGATAAAACCGACTAATAGCATTTTTAGAGTAGTTGAATTTTTTTTTTTTTTTTCCGTAAACAGCCAACAATTCCTTTTTTTTTTTATTAGAAAATAATAACTTCAAAAACAATAGATACATCCCTTCAATCTAAAGGTACTCGGCCTCGGTCTCTTCTAGGGTTATTTAACCCTGTTATATTGCTTTTATATAGATTATTAAGGCTAATTAAGTTTCTGGTTTGTCTGTCTCTTCTTGTCCCTCCCTCTTGCTTATGTCTGGACATTAGACAAAATAAGAGAGCTTTCTTTTTTATTATTAAATGGGTTAACCTTGGATTCAGAGTAGTCCTCCGTAACTTCCAAGTTAAAGAACTCTAGTAAACTGTGTGGCCAAAGGACAAGAAAGAAACAAGTTGGATGCAAAAGTCATAAGCAGTTGAAGATTAACACTAGATTACTCCGGGTCAACGGCTGATTAAATCTAATAAGCTTGATCGATCCTTGTGTTGGTATCAAACCAGGGAAGTACTAGATGCATTGAACTGGGACACCATTTGCTTTGGATCTCGAGCGCTCGCGACAAAGAGATGGAATATCAGCCTTGAACATCAAAGGGAAGAAGTAATGATAAACTTTATTTTCCTAAGATGGTTAATGGCCGCATGCTCACCAATTAGAATGTATACATGTTTAGTATTATAAAGAGGTTTCAAAATAGTTTAAAATGAATCGTTTAAACTATATCTAAAGTTCTATAAATATGTCTATAATAAATTTTAAATAAATTATATTTAAATTATTTTAATATAATTAAAAAAAATTCAATTTATCAATAATACCAAGAAAAGTTTTGTCGGTACGTGGATTGCACATGAACATGACTATTAATTAATAATAGCTTCCCATAAATTGAATTTATTTGTCAATTCACTACAAAACTATGGTAACCGACGGATGCTAGCGACTAAAGGACGATGGATTTGTAGTTCAGAATCATATATACAATATTTTGTCGTTATTACGTCGCTAAGACATCAAAATGTATCTGCCGATGGAATAGTTTCGTTTCTAATATACGTAAAATTGTCTTCCATCTCCAATACGAAGCAAAAATTTTACTCCACAACCCCCTCCCCCAACCAAAACACCAATTCCCTCCACATGACGCAGGCTTCTACCGACCCCCAGACCCACCCTCCTTCTTTCGAACCCCTCCCCCCCCCCCCCCCCCCCGACTGCGCCCTTCCTCCTCTAGACCCATACGGAGACCCGCGCCTCTCAACCCGAAGAATGACCCCCTCTTCATCCTTCATCCTGGCCTCAGTTCTTCTTACCCCCGCATTTGGAGATAAGGACTAGACTAGACTAGACATCTTCTTCTTTTTTATAATGTACATGTCCCAGTTTATTGTGCCACAACTCAAGAGGACTACCAAAAAAGACACTACATTGACACTTTCGGAAGGAGTTAAAAGGTGTAGTTTAAACATTCATTCGGTACAAAAAGCTTCTTCGAAATATGCTCCTTTGTAAGATATCACCATTTGACCCATATTGATGTCCATCTTCAAGCATGTGCTACACAGTAGACACCCTGAGCTCAAGTTCTTGGCAATCACTGGTATGTGCTTTATGTTCTCAAGGGTGACTTTTTTGAAGTCAGTTTTTGCACCATTGTCCGGATACCCACTTGACACTTGTTCGCCCTCTAGACCTTTTCAGAAGTCTGGGTTCATATATGGTGAACTCCTTCTGTGAGCATATGTGGCAAGATGCACCCGTGTCCACCCACAGGAAGTTTCCATGTTGATGATTTCACCTACACAATCATACAAACCAAATTAAGCTCACCATGCTCTTTTGGTTTTGGCTTCGACTTGGATCTGTAGTCCTCTTATAGTGGCCCTTCTTTCCATAATTGAAGCATGTCCTGTCATTGCCATAATTGGGATTGAAAGAATCTGACTTCACCTTCAGATGGTTGAAGTACTTTTTTTTGGTTGAATGAAGCATTTTGTTTTCCTTCGGAATCTCCAAACCGTACCATGTTTGTCTTAGCAAACTGTTTGGACAAAGTGCCCAACTTAAAAAGGGCCCTGGCTTCTTCTTCGATGTGCCTCCAGTGTAGAAAATATTCTAATTGGATCTCCATTATTTTGCGATATATGTCAATGGTAAAAGAATTTAACCCCGAGAAAGTTTGGAGATGATGGCTCCCACCATGAACTTGTCTTCTTGTTTCATGTCTTCTAAATCAAGTTTCTGTTGTAACTTCAGTAGCTCTTTAACTTGTGACAACATCGTCTTCTCTTCTTCAAACTGTATTTTGAAGAATTTTTCAATGAGATGTATTTTGGATATCTTCTTGTTGTATTTGTAATATTTCTCGAGAGACTCCCAGACATATCTAACCTTGACCTTCTTGTTATACGATTCTGCCATGGAGTCATCCATGGCATTCAGGATCAACAACTTACATAAATTGTTATCTTTCTTTCACTCGTATTTCTTATTTTTTTGCATATACAATTGCAAGTACATCTTCAGTTTCTAAAATTATAGGCCATGTTTCTATCAACACGTATCCAATATTGACAAATTAAAGATTCGAAAAAATCTTCCTCTTTCAAATGTTGTAGTACTTACCGTCAAACTTCTCAAGTTTCTGAAAACTTGTACAAAAATGAGCCTAAAAATATTATTTCGCGTCCGATGCGTACGTGTGAAATGCAAAGTGCACCATCTGTCACTTTATAGAACCAGAATACTGAAGAGCGGGAGAAGACAAAGCCAGCTACGTATACCATATTATACAATACCCGGAGATACGATCACGACTGTCTAGACATGTGAGGGTTTAATGTACAATCGATCAGGTAATCCTGGGTCAAGAATCATAGGTGTCTCAATCTCAAGCAAGCAATAAGTTTACAAGATGTATGAATACCAACATATAATAGTAAGGCATTCCAAACTATACATACCCAGATGATCATGAAGCTAGTACCAAAATGAAGAACTAGTAGAGTATAATATTACATGATCAGTTCTAGTTATAGTCTAAAATATATTTTACATATAGGCCCGCAGGCTGCAGTATAAAGAATCCTAAAAATACGAGCTAAACACGTGCTCGGTGGCTAAATGCCTCAAAAGAGTAATGTACAAGATCAAGTGGATGAATAAGAAAAATCCACTCATATCCTCGGGTGCTCCTCGTGTTCACCATCTTGAAAAGGGAGGTACGGGAGATCCTGCTGTCCTGCTCCAAAATAAGGCTATACAAAACTAGTATGGTCAGACCCCAGACAACAAGTACCACAAATGATCCAAACTTATAAACTAAAACCAGCATGCAGACAAATCAATAAAAATAGCAAGTAAAGTAACAGTTAAACAGTTCTGGAGTATTTAAACAAGGATATCAGGAATTAGTAATCAGGTTATAATTTTTGGATTAATTGTTAAATAAATCATGACGGGACTAGACTAGAATGAAAATCAAGCAATCACGGCCAATCATGTCCTACGGCCAATCATGACGGGACTAGAGTAGACTAGACTAAAAATCTCTCTAGATGCTTTTTAGATTATTATTCTGTTATTAGCCAGTAAAATTATCAAGAATTCCCGACCGTGGTGCTCAGAAATTTTTTTTAGACATGATGCAAGACAGGACAGTAGCTTTACGAGCACAATGAAAATAAACCAGGAGATACATGACATGTAGTACAGGTGCTAATAATAGTCTTGATCATGACAGTTATAGGAATTCTCTTGTTATGGGTGCACTACGTCGAGCCACTATCAAAAGTATTAGGATCAGGAGTATCAGGGTTATCAATCACTTAACTTAATCAAGATCCATATCTTGTTAATTCAAGAAATAACCAGGATTAACTAAAAGAAAACCAAGGAAATATCAAGTGCTAAGCGTTACTAACAAAAGAATAATGGCATGCAGGTGCATAAATCAATAATTCAGGGTTGACACATAATCAGGCAAGAAAATAAATCATTCGCGCATAATGGACTAAAACCACTATTGGCGCATAAATGGTCAACAACAGTATTGGCACACAAATGGCCAAAATTAGTATATGTGCACAAATCACTAGTATGGGCATTTTTGGCATACTTTGATACAAAAGTGCTCCAAGCAAAGATGGCGCACAAATCATACTAAAGCACACTTCCATGACCTTGGCGCACAATGATAGAAGTGTGTAAGCCAGGAGCTTAGAGCAAAAATCAATCATTGGCACACAAATGAAAGTACCCAAGCTATAAACTTGGCACACTTTCATTAAGTATGCCAGTAGTGAGGTTTGGCGCACAAACAAGCGTAGAAAGGTCTACCAAAAGATAAAACACAAGTCTCAAATCATGGCACATCAGTCGAGACATGATATTCGAGAATACGACATTCGAGATAGAGCCAAAGTCAAGGCTCGCCCATCAAGAAATCTCAAAGAAAGGAATTAATGCGCTACCAAAGGGCTTGGCACACTTTTTCTTGATTGACGAGGCTGAATGCTCCAATGTGAGTCAATGGAGATTTCTCTCAAAAGTGCGTCCAAGTTTCTTATAGCCTTGGCGCATTTTGCAACGATTTGGTTAGATGAAATTCGTACAAAATGTATGCATGAGGAGTAAAGTGCACCCAGAGTACTCAACATATCTTGGCTCACTTTTGCAAGGATTTGAATATTGTGCTGAACGAAAGTATTTTTATGAGGATTTGAATGATGTATTAAAGCGCAAGCATTTTTCAAGAGTCCCATGCACACTTTTCGTTGAATTGCTCATTCTTCTCCGGCCAGCACACTTGTTCTCAACTTTTCCATTCAAGATCAAATACAAGAGTAATAGAAAATCAAGGCTACAAAAGAGTCTACAACACATTTCTAAGCTACAAAAAATATGCATACAACTAAGCTAGCAAATATATTTAAACTTAGGTTATCAAGAAGCTCCAAATCATGGATTCACTCAATTGGCAAGATGTACTTGCCTACGGTCAAGTTCTAGCATAATACCAACACTACCAAGGTCAAACATGACCAAGGCCAAGCTCGGTTACTGCTCTCTGCTAGGGAAGAATGAAAAAGGAAAGAGAAATGAAAGAAAAAGAAAAAGAAAAGTAGAGGAAAGATATTGGGATTGCTTATAAAGAAAGAGCTAGAATTGTAGCGCCATTAAATTATAATCCATACCCCTGAACTGGGTTCATCACAGCCACCCACAAAGAAAATCAAGGGACTAACGGTCCATCGCCTGCAACTATGGAAAACTTACAAAATTAACCTAAAAATGCATGAATGGCATAAAGCATGATGTAAATAATTAAACAATAAATAAGATATACATGTATAATATGCATAAATCGGGTACGTATACTAGAACAGTGAGACGAGTCTCACAATTCTTTCCTCCTTAGAAAATTTTGTCCTTAAAATTTTAATAACGCACGGGGTATAGCAAGAAAACTCTCGGGATATGCAATCAAGGTAATCAAGGGCATACGGGAATCAAGCACAATCCTAGAACAAGACAAGCATACACAAGATAAGATCAGGGTACGAGATATATGAACATGTATACCTCATGAGTCAAATAAATACACATATCGAGCATGGATATCATCCTCTCGCTCCCAAGTTAACTCGCCTGGCGAGTGATGCCCCCAAGCAACTCGAACTAACCGAATAGCCCGGTTCTTGAGAATCTTCTCTCTCCGATCAAAAATGGATACAAGTCTCTCCTTATACGAAAGGTCGATACCAACGACCAATTCTAAATGATCCAGGACATGGCTTGAATCCGGTATATACTTTCATAACTGAGATACATGGAAAATGTTATATATCTCGCGAAGCAACGGTAGAAGAGCAAGGCGTTAGAAACATCTCCCACTCGCTTTAGGATATCTAACTGACCAATATACCATGGATTAAGCTTTTCCTGCACACCAAATCTAATGAATCCTCGGGTAGGCAAAATTTGAAGCAATACATGGTCGCCAACCGAGAACTCAAGAGGTCGTCGATACGAAATATCCCAATAACGCTGACGATCTTATGCCACCTTAAGATGCTTTGGACTTGTTTGATTATCTTAACTGTCTGGGTTATCATCTCAGGACTAAAAAATTGTCTCTCACCAATATCATCCCAAGTTAACAGTGATCTGCACTTCCTGCCATACAGTGCCTCGAATGGTGCCATCTAAATACTTGCTTGAAAAATGTTATTGTAGGAGAATTCTACCAAGTTTAAATGGTCTTTACATAAACAACCAAAGTCAATGGTGCAATATTGAAACATATCTTCTAGAGTCTGGATCGTACGTTCTGACTGACCATCTGCCTGGGAAAGATAAGCTGTACTGAACTTCATACGGGTACCCAAACCCTGATGTAGACTCTACCAAAAGGGAGAGGTGAATCTGGAATATCTATTTGATAAGATATTGACAAGTACTCTATGAAGTCTGATAATCTGATTCATGTACATCTGAATGAATTGCTCTGTTGACTGTCCCACTCTGAAGGGAAGAAAGTGAGCAACATTCATGAGTCGATCCACTATTACCCAAATAGCATCTCTGTCAGTTAGGGATTTAGGAAGACCGGTCACAAAATCTATGGTGATATGCTCCCACTTCCAATTGGGAATTGGTAAAGGTTGAAGAAGTCATGCTGATCTCTAATGCTCTGCCTTGACTTGCTGACAAACCAAATATCGGGAGAGAAATCGTGCTATCTCCCTCTTCATACCATTCAACCAGAAATATTGACGAATATCTTTATATATCTTCATTCCTCCTGGGTGAACGGAATACTGAGAACAGTGGGTTTCTACCATGATCTTTTGAAGGATATCTCAACTTGGTACACAAAAATGACTACCAAGTCAAAGAGTCTCATCATTGTGACTGCTCAGTTCTGTTTTACGCCCTGTCTCGCATTATATCCTAAGTAACTGAAGCTTTACATCACTTGACTGTGCTGCCCTGATCTTTCCTACTATACAGGACTAAACTTGAAGAACGTCCATCACTAATGTATTTCTCGGCAATACTACTCTATGTCCATATCATGAATATCTTCTAAAATCTCTCGCTGCACCGTGTAAAAATAAGCTCCTACTCTCCGGCTCAAAGTATCTTCTACGACATTAGCCTTCCCTAGATGATACTGAAGGTTAAGATCAAAGTTTGTAATCAGCTCTAGCAATCTCCTCTACCTCATGTTGATATCCTTCTGAGTAAAGATGTATTTTGAACTCTTATGATCAGTATAAATCTCTACTCGATCTACATATAGGTAATGTCTCCAAAGTTTAAGTGCAAAGACAACTGCTGCTAACTCCAAGTCGTGTGTTGGATAATTCTTCTCATGGTCTCGAAGCTACCGAGATGCATAAGCTATAACCTTACCATGCTGAATGAGAACACATCCCAATCCTTTGTCTAACGCATCACAATATACCGAGAAACAATATGTCCCATCAGAAAGCGTTAAAATAGGTGTCGTGATCAACTTATGTTTGAGTTTCTCAAAAGAGGCTTGACATTCATCTGTCCAATCAAAGAGCACTTCTTTACGAGTTAACTGCGTCAAGGGTGCGGAAATCCTAGCAAAATTTGACACAAATAGCCGATAATATCCCGCTAACCACCGAAAACTACGAACTTCTACAACTATTCTAGGTACTAGCCATGTCTCGACGGCTTCTATATTTTGGGGATCCACTTATACTCCACCTTTTGCAATAATGTGACCCAAGTATAAAATATAATCAAGCCAGAACTCGCACTTACTGAACTTAGCATATAACTTATGTTCTCTAAGGACTTAAAGAACTGCGCAAAGATGTTGCTCGTGCTCTACTTCTTTTCCACTATAAACCAAGATATCATCGATGAATACTATCACGAACTTGTCCAAGTATGGCAAAAAATATGATTCATGAGATCCATAAATACTGCTTGCGCATTGGTTGCTCCAATGGACATCAGTAGAAACTCCCAAGGCCTTATCTCAATCTGAACGTCGTCATGGGTATATCTTGCTCTCTGACTATGATCGATGATATCCCGACCATAAATCAATTTTTAAAAATACGAAACAGAAAGTTCCATCCTTCTTCTTCACTAGAAGCATTAGGGCTCCCCAAGGCGATCTACTAGCAAGAATGAATTCTTTGGTTCTCAATTCTTCTATCATATGGTACAAGACTTTCAACTCTGAAGGCGCTATCATGTAGACTCTCTTTGATACTGGTATTGTTCTCGGAAGTAGATCGATGGTAAACTCTATCTCTCTTTCTGGTGGCATGTCTGAAAGCTCTTCTAGAAACACATCTGGAAACTCACTGACTACTCTGGGCAATAGTACTTTTTCTGTTACTACCATTTTCATGGTCGCTGAAGAAGACTTCATCTCGCCTCTAGAAAATAAGAATTCTTCTTCTCGGGGAATACAAAAAATAACCTTGCCAGCATGGCAATCTATCGTCGCGTATCGGGCACTCAACCAATCCATACCTAGGACGATGTCATAATCCACCATAGGAAACTCTATTAGTATAGAGAGAAAAAAATTTTCGCACACTACGACGAGATACGAGATATAAACTTTATATACTCCCATGATACCGTTACCGGTAAGTATATTTAGGTCTTATTGATAATGATTCGGGTTCTAAACCTCGTGTCATAAATCGTGCAGACATAAAAGAATGAGAGGCACCAAAATCAAATAATACTAAAGTTGAATGAGAGTTGACGATAATGGTACCTGCCACCACTTCACCTAAAGCTAGTTGTTCCTCCACGGTGAGTGCCATAGCCTGGCCTCGTCCTCTCGGTACTGTTCCTCTCTATTGCGGACCTCCTTGCCTAGTTTATACTTAAGCTTGGGCTTGCGTATACTGTTGTGGCCTCTGCTATTGGAATACTTGAGATTGGGTCGGTAAAGGTCTCGGACTCTGGTTCTGCTGAACGTATTTTATCTCATTATCACTTTATTACACCCATTTGACATGCCATTCATATATAGGTGTATGTGACACCAGCTCGAATACCGAGTTAAACTTGTCCCTCAGGACCACAAGCGAGTATATTTTTTGATAGTTTCCTTATTTGATAGCCTATATATGTTTTATTTTATAACACGTATTAAGATATTTGATTCTTGACATGATGGTTTCATGGATTGGTATACGTGGATCTTGATCATAAGATATTATTATCATAGTTACTCGGTAATTATCGTGTCATGCTTCATGATTACTCAGTGATTACTGTAATATCTTAGTGATTATATAGACCGTGATCATAGTGCATGATATTATAGACTGTGCAGTGTAATATAAGTTTTATAATGTGTCATAATTTAGATCCATGTACTAGTCGGAGGTTGGAGAAGTATTAGTGGATATGTGATCATACCTTATAACCCGTGATTTAGTCTAGCCCGTGATAGTTAGTAGAACATCCAACTCACGCGTGATCATGCTAGCTCACCTTTTATATATAGCCTATGTTAAGCCCAAGCTGATTACATTATCTTACTAATATTTTAAGGCACATTTATATACATTGTTTCCTTTATTTCAGTTTATTACATTATTTTTTCTCACCATATTATTCTCAGTTCTTGCCATTATTTACCATGATGCCTCTTCTCGTGATACATACTAGTTCAGTTACTTTAATCATTTATTTTTATTGCTATTATTGTTTCATAGTTTTTATCAATTATTGAAACTGCTATTTAGGTTGTACTTTGCTTCAATCCTAACTGGATATATTTTTCAGATGATTCATTAGAGGACTGGTGTCCTACGTAGTACGGGCCACAAGATGGCGAGCCAATTGAGTTATCACCCGTAGAGCCAGTTGAGTTAGTACCAGTAATTATTGAGGCATAGTTTATTTATATTGTATATGTTAGTTAGACTTTGGTATTGTATTATTATTTGAGATCTTGTGTTAAGATTAGAGTTAGAATTGAGATGTATTTGTGACTTTATTTTCTTTCCTTCTATTCCATATCGTGCCTTATCATCCTCTAGTTTGTTATTGTGATTAAGTATTGTTTACCATTACCATATGATCATATTGTCCTCCATTAGAATTGAGATAGCATGATAGATACCTTATATATATTGTGTGAGATATTTAGATAGTATTGTTGACTTAGACAGTGTCCTACCGCGATGCTATGGCATAGGCTGGACGTACCCACGTACTCGTGCCCTTACACTAGATGCGGGTCGTGATATATTTTTTTGGTGGCCCATACAGGTCTAGAAGTCTTCTCAGTAGTAGTACTCAGACTTAGAGTATTACTACAAGCCTGCTATAGAATATAGGACTAAGGATATAGGATGAGAGAATACTCAATCACTACTAGAAAATATTTCTAATCTATTGAATTTGTTATCTTTATCATTCAAAATAATTGCTTTATTTGGAATATTATTGTTCTTCATTGATGCTATCGTATCTTGTGTAATATTGATTTCTTTGTTGAATATGTCTTCAGGATGCCACCGAAGACTCGATCACAGCGCTTTGGAGCAGTCTCGGAGAGGTTAGTTACTTCATCACCTCAGAGAGAGACAACAGTGACTGTTCTACCTTCTTACGCTCAGAGGATTGCTTCATCAGTCCAGGTAGGTACTTCAGCAGCAGCTTTTGGTGGTGCTCTACCACCATTTTTGAGGATTATTCCATCAGTCATGAAGGATCTTCCACCACCACCACCCAAGCCAGCAGACGGGACACAGATGTTTGCTATATTCCAGGAGATTATGGTGGTACAACAGAGACAAACGGACGTTCTACGTCAGGGCATCGAGAGTGCTTACCAGTTAGCACTAGCTACCGTAGAGAAGGTAGTACTTATTTAGCCACAGACAGTACCGCTTCATCCCGTATCGTACCAGTCGAGGCCGAGTACCATTATTGAATTCAAGAGGATGGGACCCAAGGATTTCAAGGGCATCGAGGGGATATTATACGCGAAAGATTGGATCGAGGATGTTAAGAGAGCCCTGAGGATAGCACATATTTCAGAGGGCTTACAGGTGGAGGCAGCGGGCAGACAGATGTTCGATATTGTGCGGACATGGTTCCACACAAACATAAGGATTACAGCTCCAGGACTAACTTAGGAAGCTTTCAAAGAGCTTTTCAAGGAGAAGTTCTTTCCAGATGTGGGTTTGAGTGCTCTAGAGAGCCAGTTCCTAGATCTTGACCAGGGAACATGACGGTGGATGAGTACGCAACAGATTTTGCAAACTAAGTAGATTTATAGAAGGACAGAATCCTTTTGGGAAGGCCCAAAAGTTGGAAGGGTTTGATCAGGGAGATTAAATCTCTCACTATAGGACACCGTACGGTGATATTTGAGGATATCCTGATGGACGTACAGAGGGAAGAAGATGACTTGGTGCTCAAATCCAAGAGGATGCGAGACACGTTAGGAGAAGCTAGCAGTAGTATGGGTCCAGCCAAATGACCCAACTTCCAGCAGTAGAAGACCTTCTAGCAGCAGAGACAGCAATTTTATGCACTATTTCGAGCACCAGTGTAGCAGGCATACCAGGCCCCAAGACCAGCACAGCAGTCCCCGCAGTGTACACACTTTGGAAAGATTGGACATACCCGGGAGGTTTGTAGGAAAAGGCTTGGAGTGTACCTTTATTGCGGAGAGCCAAGCCACCTGTTGAGGGAGGGTCTAGTGGCTCCAGTTCAAGCAGGCCAGGGAGCAGCACCAGCACAAAGAGCACTACCAAGGCCACCTGTAGGACAGCATAGGGGACCTCCTTTATAGACTCAGCAGCAGAGTTTTATCCAACACTAGCAGCAGTAGAGAGGTGCACCACGAGGGCGAGCTTTCGCCATGGCAGTTGAGGAGGAGGAGGAGCCAGTCAGAGATTTTATATCAGGTTCGGTTCTCCTTGATTCTATTCCAGCTTATACTTTGTTTGATTATGGTGCTTCTTATTCTTTTGTATATGTATCTTTTCTTCTTAAGCATCGATTAGAGTCTGAACCTTTGTCTAGGACTTGCAAGATCACGACTGGGGGAGGCATTATCCTGGTCAATGATATTTGCAAGGATCGGAGAGTTATATTGGGAGGCCTGGAGTTGAGCACTTGCTTACTCGGAATGCCACTTTATGAGAATGTACTCAGGATGGATTGGTTAAGTAGGCACCATGCTAGTATAGATTATCGTGGAGGCAGAGTTTTATTTTGACTGCCAGGAGAGCTAGAGTTTGAGATTGCCAAAGGAGCAGCTGAGCAGAGCGAGGATGCCATCTGTGGAGCCAAGGTGGAAGAGAAGAAGTTGTCACATCTGTTGATAGCAGAGTTCATGGATGTTTTGCCAGAGGACTTGTCTGCTTTGCCGCCATACCGACATGTTGAATTCTCTCTAGATTTGGTTCCAGGTGTAGAGACGATATCTCAACATGTCTATAGAGTTAACAACAGCAAACTGGTAGAATTGAATAAGCAGGTGGATGAGTTACAAGATAAATGCTTCATTCGATCCAGTTCATCACCATGGGGTGCTCCAGTATTGTTTGTACCAAAGAAGGATGGGTCGGTACTCATGTGTATCGGCTACAGGGATCTAAATAACCTCACTATCAAGAACAAATACCTGCTGCCGCGGATTGATGATCTTTTTGATCAGTTGAGTAGAGCGAAGGTATTTTCGAAGATAGACTTGAGGTCGGGTTACCACCAGGTGAAAGTGCAGAAGGAGGATATTTCGAAGACAGCTTTTCGGACTCGGTATGGCCAGTTTGAGTTCATGGTGATGCTATTTGTTTTGTATAATGCCCCAGCGATATTCATGAATCTAGTAAAGGTATTCCACCAGTATCTTGATAAGTTTGTGGTAGTATTTATTAATGATATTCTGGTGTATTCGAAGATCCCGGAGGAGCATGAGGAACATCTGAGGATAGTTCTGGATACTCTCAGGAAGGAGAAGCTTTATGGCAAGCTCTCGATGTGTGAGTTCTTCCTTGACAATGTTGAATTCCTTGGGCATGTGATCACAGTTGATGGGATCTCAATGGACCCGAAAAAGATTTTAGCAGTAGAGTCGTGGGCTACTACGAGTTCAGTGGCTGAGATCAAGTATTTTCTGGGGCTAGCAGGTTATTACCCAAGGTTTATTCAGGATTACAAAGCCGATGACCAGGCTGACCAGGAATAATGTGGAGTTTGTCTAGACTGAGGAGAGTCGGGCCGCTTTCGAGGAGCTAAAGAAGAGGTTGACGACAGCTCCAGTATTGACGTTTCCTTCGGGAGTATGTGGATTCACTATCTATAGTGTTGCTTCAGGGAAGGGTTTGGGTTGTGTCTTAAAACAGAATGGAAAGGAGATTGCCTATGCTTCCAGGCAATTATGTTATCATGAGAATAATTATCCTACTAATGATTTAAAGTTAGTCCCGGTCATATTTGCTCTAAAGCTGTGGAAACACTATATGTACGGATAGCGTGTGGAGATCTTCACAGACCACAAGAGCTTAAAGTACGTGTTTACCCAAAAAGAGCTAAATATGAGATAGCAACGGTGGTTGGAGTTGATGAAGGACTTCGATATATCATTACAGTACCATCTAGGGAAGGCCAATGGAGTTGCTGATGTCTTGAGCAGGTATTCAATGGCTATGTGCTTGACTACGGACAGACTTTTATTGGCCGATCTTGAAGCTTGGGTATTGAGGTGCTAGTTCCAGGTGTCGAGATGCAGATGTGGGGACTACAGATACAGTCAGGATAATAGACAGGATTTAAGATACGTAGTATGACAATGAGTCTCTAAAGAGCATTATAGCATAGGTTCGGATGGGATTATCATAGGACTTTACTATTGCTGAGGATGGATCACTACGACTCGGTACCAGGTTGTTTGTGCCAAATGGGACATTGTGCGAGAAGGTTCTTCAAGAGGCACATCGATCGCAGTACTCTATAGATCAGGTGCCAACAAGATGTATAGAGATTTGAGGAAGCATATATGGTAGTATGGTATGAAGTGGGAGGTAGTGCACTTCGTATCCAGATATTTAGTATGCCAGCAGGTAAAGGAAGAGAGGCAGAAGCCAAGTGGTTTACTTCAGCATTTACCCATTCCAGAGTGGAAGTGAAAGCATGTTACTATGGATTTTATTTCGGGTCTTTCGCATTCTCCAGGAGGTAAAAATGCGATTTGGGTCATCGTAGACAGGTTGACCAAATTAGCCCACTTCTTGCCATTTAAAGTGGGTATGTCTACGGAGAAGCTAGCAAAGATATATGTGCGAAAGATTATCAGATTGTACGGAGTTCCTCTGAGCATCATCTCGGATCGGGATAGTCACTTTATATTCCACTTCTGGAGGAGTTTGCAGGCTAGCTTGGGCATCCAGGTCAAGTTCAGTACCGCATATCACCCCCAGACAGATGGGAAGTCGGAGAGGACTATTAAGACTTTTGAGGATTTGCTTCACACTTGTGTTTTAGATTTCAGAGGCTCTTGGAATGATCATCTTCACCTAGTAGAGTTTGCTTACAACAACAGCTACCCGGCCAGTATTGAAATATCACCATTCGAGGCTTTATATGGACGGAGATGTCGCACTCCTCTATTTTGGGATAATATTGGTGAGAGAGTTTTGTTGGGACCATAGATGACTGTGGATGTAGCTGAGAAGGTGAAGCTCAACAAGGATAGACTTCGGGTGGCGCAGGACAAACAGAATAATTGGGTTGATAGTCATCGGAGACCTTTGGAGTTTAAGGTATATATTTTATTATTTTGCTTGTGATTTTTTTGTTTTAGTTTGAGTGTTGAGGCTATATTTTGTTCTAGGTTGGTGATCTGGTGGTCTTGCGGATTTCTACGACACGGGGCATGATTCGCTTTGGTGGAGGCGGGAAGCTTAGTCTATGGTACATCGGACCCTTCGGTGTTCTTGCGAAGGTCGGTGCAGTGAGACTAGACTTACCGCCTACAGTAGAGGGAGTGCATGATGTGTTCCATATGTCACAGCTGAGAGAGTACGTGGCAGATCCTAGTTATGTATTGGATCACTCGGAGATCGATGTGGGTCCGACTCTCAGCTACCCAGAGAAGACAATGGAGATTCTGGATCTCAGGGAGAAGGTGTTGTAGAACCAGATGATTCTCTTGGTAAGCGTCGCTTGGATGCATCACTCTCCGGAAGAGTCTACCTAGGAGAGGAAAGCCGAGATACGCGAGCGATACCCTTATCTCTTTGAGCCGTGAGGTATCATTCTTTTTTTGCTTGCTGTGATTGCTTAATGTAGTGCTAGTTCTTTCCTTAAATTTTGAGGATAAAATTTTTCTAAGGATGGTAGACTTGTCACTACCATATTTCTAGATGAGGGTATTTTGGTCATTTAGCATATTTATTAATTAGTGATTAATTATTTATTTTATGTGTTACTAGTTATTATATTATGTAGTATTATTTAATTATTTGTTAGTGGGCCAGTCTATGTTTATTTTGACTTTTTATTAGTGAACCCATTGGATTGTCATGACATATTGCGCCCAATATTAGACTAAGCCCGTTAGACCCTCTTCCTTAGTTAATTAAGAAGATTATCTTAATTTATATTAGTGTAAAGACTTTCCAATATAGCCCTTCCTAATTATTCCTTATAATTAAATAGTGGGGGTAAGGTGGACATTTTGTTGTGACTTGGAGAGGAAGGAAAGGGGGTCATCCTGTAAAGGCTTCTCATTCTCTCTCCTCTTCATCAGTTCATTTTATTTAGATCACCAATTGTCTTCTTTCCCAAATTGACTCATTCTCCATAAATTCTACCCAATTCATAGATATTCCCTCTTAATATTATCATTTAAGAAGCATTGGAGCTTGGATTACAAGGAGTACTTGAAAGAAGAGAAATTGGCAAGGGAATTATGTCATAATTGTGTCCATTGAGCTTTTCATTAGGAATCCATCTCCCAATAGGTAAATTCTGAATCCAACCCTTAATTTATACCCTAATTCATGCATTTAACTAGTAAAAATTATCTCTTAGCTTAGGGCTACCCGTAGGATCAAGAATTAGGTCTATATGACTTTTATTGTGGAAGTTACATAGTAATTTATGCCCAATTAGGAAGAATTCCGAGATTGACACATCAAGTATGTGTCATAAGACCAATTAGATCTAATTAGACTTAAATTAGGATTATGGGACTAGGTACGTATCCACAAATAGATACGAGTAGGCTGAATCATGATATGCACTGATGACTGAAGGGGAGGAGGTAAAATGCTCGATAGCAGTAAGTGTGGTATGCCACTAGTGAGAGCTCAATTGAGCACTGTATAAGCAATTGCGTGTGCACTATGTTCAGTTGGAGACTAATTTTATGGGAGACAGGGTATTTAGTATCAGGTAAACCTTGTGAAGAACTCCAGAAATTGGAAGAACCAAACTGCATTAGCAGCAAAAGGAAGAGGGAGAACCTATGACAGTGGTGTAAATGTGTTGTTGGTGATATTGTGTGTCACTCCTCGTTCCCGATATACGTATTTAGAAGGTATTTTTATTTTAGCATGGTTGCATGTGCATGGAAACTAGACCCATTCTTTGGTTTAACCTGGTTCATGGTTTATTTTGTGGGTTGGTTCAAGTCATGAAAACCCTTGGTTCAACCCTCAACCCTACCATATATAACCCAACATTTCTCTCTCGATCTCTTCACTTTTTCATTTCTTACCCCCTCTTTAGTTTTTTCTTCCCATTTCCATAGGCAAGTACATCTTGCATGAGAAATAAAGAAACCCTCCATATTATTCTTCTATTATGTTTGTTAAATGTTTCGAAGAACTTTTAGTACTTGGACTTTTCTGTTTTGATGGATGGATTAGTTTAAATCTATATTTCTAACTTAGGGTTTTATGAGTTTTTCTTAATTTTGATCTATTAAACATGTATTTTAGAAAAACTAGTTTTTGTTGCATGATAGAGCTTTCAATTTAGAGCATTTTGGCTTTTGGTCTACCCGATTTGGACTTAAAATAATAATTTTATGGACAAAACAAGATTTCAGTTTTTGGAGATTTTCTGCCATGGCTGAACCTGCTATTGGAAAAGATAAAGTTCACATGTGGCCAGCGAGCTATGTAGCTGAGAGTATTATGCGGCCCGAAAGGTTATACGGCCAGAAGTCTTGCCGTATACTGACAGTATATGTCCATCTAAGTGGATGCATGACTGCTTATTTACACAAGTGTCCTTGAACACCTTGTGTTTTCACTTGCTGAACGAATAAGAATTTTGCTAAGTCCAAGAGACTTCCATGCGGCATCGAACTCCATGCGGCACCGACACTTATGCGACATTGGAGAGCATACGGCCACCATTTCCTTGGACGCATGACTCTGAACCGTGGCACATGTTTCTATTATATTTGTCATTTTTTTCTGACACACTTTATGGCTTGTCACATTAATCACTTTATGTCACATCACTAACAGTTTATTTATTGCCCGTCACTTTAAAACTTATCCCAAGGAGTAGACTTTAATACTGAGCATGCGGCCAAGACTCCATATGCGTCCATGAGGTTCATGCGGCCTGACTTCATATGCAGACTAGAGTCATATGCAGCCTAGAAACCCATGCGGTCTTGCTTGTTTTGATTGATTTTTTCTTGATTTGTGTGACCCAATGTATAATTGGTAATTGGATTCGAATATTGTATTTGTGCTGATACCACTATTGCCTGATAATTGTCCATGATTTAATGTGCACCGAGGTACGATACATCGTATCACCTGTTAAGTGATTATATTTGGGTTATGCATCAAGAATGCCTCCAAATTCTAGAATGCGTGATATTATAAATATATATTATTTCTGCAGTACGGGCATAATAAGCGAGTCATCTACAAAAGTGTGGCTAGGATATTGATTGTCTGAATATTGCATACATGCTCGGATAAATCCAGATTTGACTTCCATGGATTTGTATCTAGCGTGTCCGTACTTTGTACGATATCTTAAGAAAAAATTCATGTGACTACACCTTAAGATTTTAACCACAATATAGGGCTAATTAGGTAACTAAAACTGGTAGTAACATTAGAGAATATGGTATTCCGAGATCATGCCAACAAACTTTTTCACAGAGATTCATTCTAAGTGCGCTATGGACTGGCCACCACAGATAATGTATATCATCTGCCTTAGTGGAGTGCAGTATCTGACCTATTATTATGTTGAGCCACTGTTTTACTACAGAAATACTGGAACCACTAATATCATATTTTTAGCGCAGTGGCCTTACGAAAAACTGGTGCATCTCATGAATACATATTTTATTTATTTTGTTCAGTTAGCTTATGTTCGACACTGGTGTGATCTGAGGATACTTATTATATATTATTTCTGAGATAACCTCAGACACCACAAAATAGCAAGCAGTACAAATGATTGGCTGATATAAGAAATAAACTTGTTTGTGATATTATCATTCGGTTAGTAGCCTAGGAAAATGGACTATCATGGTGTGATGGTTCAATCCTTGTACTTGTTTGGTTGTAGGTTAGGCTTTTGCGCTAGGATATGCCATGGACCAAAGTTACGACACTGAACCTATGTATTATTATATATTTTCCTTGAATTTTTTTTCTCCATTTCGTGTTTCCCTTGTGGTACTTACTATTTGGGGTCTAATCCCACAAGTTTTGCATGGCCAGGTTTCGAGCCAGCACCCGATGATCCAGCGTACCTTCCCCCAACTCATGGCGCGTACCAGGAACATGGTCATAGGGCATAGAGAGTAGGTTTTCTTCTTCCTTGCTCATCATTGAATATTTACTTTTTTGGGCGTTTAGCCACTGGCACCTGTTAGCCGACTCGTCTGGACATTAGTTTTCTTACATGATTGTATTAAATCAGACTTCACCTTATCACTGTCATATACTTTTGTTACTCTTCCAGCTTCTTATTTTGCATAGCTGGTCTCCAGAATATTTTAAGAAAATATTTGGGGCACCTTATTGCTTTATCATATATGCTCTATGCTTACTGTTTCTTGTTTGAATGATTGAGACATACAAGTTCTTGACCATAGGAGACTTGATTGTAGTATGCACCCTCTTGTCTTATACAGCCGTGATCGTCATACGACGTATAGCACCTTGTACGGGGTAGCTGGCCATGTTCGTCTCCGTATTTCGGTACTGGAACGTAACAAGATTTGAGTGGTGGCCCATACAGAACTGTTCTTCAGACTTGTGGGGTGTCATGGTCATAGGAGTCTCAATCAAACATGATCATTCTTGAAATCCTGAATTCGTTCTCTTTGATACTCAGCTTGAATTCTTCCAGATTGATTGCTTTCTTATTCCTTCTCGTCCTATACTTGATCTTTCTTGTGCTCTTCTTTAAGGCTTCTCCTTCCCCGATATTACAGAAATATGAGAGGCGGGGTTGCTAGTAGAACAAGATCCTATGGAACCTCAGCCAAGGATCCGATTTGAATCCACGATGAATGGGACAAAGAAGGCTCCAGGTGTTTCCGTACCTCCCGAGTGCCGGCAGTACTATATACCCCGGCCTTTCTAGAGATTATCCATGGATTATTGCCTGTCTAACAACACTAGATGGTGGTGCAACAACAACAATAGCAACAACAACTCCAACAGCAGGAACAAAATATCATGTTGAACCAAGGATTACAGACGGCCCTAGAACGAGGCAGGAGAACAGATTCTAGGGCATCTGTTAGATTTTATAGACTGAACCCCAGATATTTTGATGGCATGGAGGAGGCAATCACGGTAGATGATTGTATCCAGAATATTGAGACCATTCTGACAGCAGCTAAAGTTTTGGCCGAGGAACAGGTTGACCTGGTTCGCTTACAGCTCCAGGATCTTGCAAGAGATTGGTGGGCCACGATGGAGGTAGGATTGAGGCGTCCTATTTCATGGAAGGATTTTAGAACCCAGTTCATGGCAAAGTACTTTAGGATTGTGGTTCATTATGAGTTATAGCAAAGGTTTATTAACCTCAAGCAAGCAGGAAGGACAGTAGACGGCTATGCGGTAGAGTTTTGCCGACTAAGCAAATTTGCTCCAACTATGGTGGCAACAGAGTTGGAGAAAGCAATGAGGTTCTATCAGGTACTTTACTTATATATCTTACACATGATAGAGGTACACGACTACCAGACCTTCGAGGCGGTATTGAAGCAGCCAAGTCGGTTGAACTTACTTCTCAGAGGATGGTATCAAAAATAGTGGATCAAAAGAGGCCTCATGGATAAAATAATGAGGGAGGACCAGTATCGCGAACATCAGTACCATCCTCTGGCATTCGCATCTATGACGTGACACAAAGGAGGCTAGTGACATCGATAGTGATGGTACCAACTCGGCAATAGCAACCGAGGTAGCAATAGCAGCAGAAATAACAACGATGGGGAGTGTCGATAGGTTGTACCTACTACGGCAAGGGAGGTCATACCCGAGATATTTGTCAGGCAGCTAACAGATTATGCTTGTGATGTGGGAGCCCTGATCACAAGGTTGTCACGTGCCCATTAATACAGGGGCCAGGAGGGCCAGTACAACAGTTTCCTGCATTGCCAGCTCCAAAGGCAGTACAATAAGGAGGACCAACAGTAGCAGTATGACCTTTAGCTCAGCATCCATTGCCGATGCAGGCCCAGCTTTATAGGCAATAATATCATAATCAGCAAGGGCCACAACCACGACAGCAAAGAAGACAGCAGCAGGTGGCTCAATAAGGCCAAGGACAGGCACTCACCTTGTCTTTGGAGGAAGCTATGGCGTCGGGCGACATAGTGGCAGATAAAATTCTTGTTACAACCTTTTCTGCCACAGCTCTAATTAATTCTGGAGCTTCGTACTCATTTATATCTGCATAATATACGATACGTATTAGATTTAAGTTTGAGCCATTACCAGCGAGGCGGAATATACTCACTAGCAATAGGATCGTAGAAGTTAGTAGGGTGTGCCTAGCATGTCCAATCATAATATGTAGGCATTTATTACCTGCAAAGTTGATCGAGTTCCCTATGGGTAACTTAGACGTTATCTTAGGCATAGATTGGTTGAGATAAAATCATGTAATAATAGGTTATCGTGAGGGTAGAGTGTTGTTTAGAATTCCTGGTCTAGAAGAGTTTATCCTTAGAAGAATAGCAAGAGACCAGCATAAGGGAGGAGTCACAATAGTAGAAAAGGAAGAAGACCCGCTGCCCAAGATAGTTAAAGAGTTCATGGACATCTTTCCCAATGATTTTCCCAGATTACCTCCAGTTATAGCAGTAGTATTCTGTATAGAGTTGAAGCCAGGAGTAGAACCAGTATCCCAGAAGGTATACCCAATATCACCATCAGATCTTGATCAGTTATATCAACACGTGGAAGAACTAAAGGCAAAGAAGTTTATTCGGACCAGTAGATCACCATGGGGAGCACCAGCGGTATTGGTAAAGAAGAAGGATGGATCAACGCGGTTGTGTATGGATTACAAGCGGTTGAATACAGTGATAGTAAATAATAAGTACCCATTACCAAGGATTGAAGATTTTTTTGACCAATTAAGTGGAGCAAGAGTCTTCTCTAAGATAGATTTACGATCAGGATATTATCAGGTGCGAGTCCTGGAGCAGGATATACCGAAGACAGCATTTAGGTCATGATATGGGCATTACAAATTCTTATTTATGCCATTTGGACTGACTAATGCTCCAGCGGTATTCATGGACTTGATGAACCATATTTTTATGCCTTACTTAGACCAATTTATGGTAGTATTCATCCATGACATCCTGGTGTATTCTCGTAATGAGGAGGAGCATGAAGAATATCTCAGGATAGTTCTACAAACTTTGAGGGAGCACCAGTTATATACAAGGCTTAGTAAGTGTGAGATTTGGATGGATCGCATATCCTTTCTTGGGCACATTATTTCTAGAGCAGAAGTATCAGTTGATCCCAAGAAGGTAGATGCATTAGAGAACTGGCCAGTTTCGAAGACAGTAGCAGAAGTGCATAGTTTCCTGGGCTTGGCAGGATACTACAGGAGATTTGTGTCTTATTTTGCTAAAATCTTGGCACCATTTACTCAGTTAACACGCAAGAAAGTTAAATTTGTGTGGTATATCAGACAGTCTTTAAAGAGTTGTAGAAGAAGTTAATCTCTGCACCAATCTTTACTCTTCCAACAGGCTCCGGAGGATTCACAGTATACTGCGATGCATCTGGCAAAGGACTTGGATGTGTTTTGATGCAATAAGGAAGAGTGATAGCGTATGCTTCTCGACAGCTTAAAGATAACGAGAAGAACTATCCAACTCATAATTTGGAACTAGCAGTAGTAATATTTGCACTTAAGCTATGGAGGCACTACTTATATGGCGATCGAGTAGAAATATTCACAGATCATAAGAGTTTGAAGTATATATTCACGCAGAAGAACCTGAACATGAGGTAGAGAATGTGACTTGAGTTGTTGAAAGATTATGACGTGGAACTTCAGTACCATCCAGGCAAGCCTAATGTAGTAGCTGATGCACTTTGTAGAAGAGGTAGGAAATTTAGGTTGACTACTCAGAAGCATATTCTAGAAGACTTACGAAAGATGGGTATCGAGAGAATACATTCACAGAGTATAGGAATTCAGGCTAGTCTACAGATTCAGTCAACTTTGGTAGATATAATCAAACTAGCTCAGGAAGAGGACCCAAAGGTTCAAAAGCTATGAGAAGAATATGAATTGGTTCTTCGGAAGGAGTTGATGATACATGCGGATGGAATGATAAGGTTTGAGAATCGTTTATGCATACCAAGCGGGGATATTCGACATAAAGTTATGACTGAAGCACACAGTTTCCAATATTCCATTCATCCGGGAGGCACAAAGATGTACCAAGATATCAAACAACACTTTTGGTGGAACAAAATAAAGATGAAAATAGCACGCTTCGTATTACGATGTCTGATATGTCAGCAAGTGAAGACAGAACAACAGAGACTGGCAGGATTATTGCAGCTGCTTCCTATTCTAAAGTGGAAGTAAAAACACATCACGATGGACTTTGTGACTGTTTTACCTAGATCACCAACTGGTCGAAATGTAGTTTTGGTGATAGTAGATCGTCTCACAAAAGTAGCTCACTTTCTTCCTTTTTGAGTAGGACAGTCTGTAGAATAATTGGCTAAAATATGTATGTGACAAATAGTCAGACAATACGGTATTCTAGTAAGTATCGTGTGAGATCGAGACACTCGATTTACTTCCCATTTTTGGAAAGGTTTGCATCAGAGTTTGGGTACCAAGTTAAGATTCATCACAGCTTACGACCCCCAGACAGATGGACAATCAGAGAGAACCATCCAGACCTTGGAGGATATACTACTAGCCTGTACCTTAGATCTTGGTGGATCTTGGGAAAATCACCTTCACTTGGTAGAATTCTCGTATAACAATAGTTATCATGCCAGTATTCAGATGTAAACCTTTTGAAGCATTGTATGGCAGGAAGTGTAGGTCACCGTTGGCTTTGGGACAACATTGATGAGCGAAATATGTTAGGCCCTGAAATGATCACGCAGACAGTAGAGGTTGTCAAGCAGATTAAAGACCGACTTCGGATTGCACAAGATAGGCATCGGCATTGGAAAGATCGACATCGTAGACCTTTAGAGTTTTGTGTCGATGACCACTTATTTTGCAGATTTTGCCTACCCGTGGAGTGATTATATTAGGGTTCACGGGAAACTTCATCCGTGATACATAGGTTTGTTTGATATTCTCGAGCGGGTAGGCGATGTTGCTTATCGTTATGCCCTTCTGCCTTAGTTACATGACATACACGATGTATTTCATGTGTCTCAGTTGCATAGGTATGTTTCAGATCTGATTCATATCCTCGATCACTCTGAATTTGTCGTAGGTACCGACTTATCTTACGAGGAACAACCCATATCCATATTGAACCGAAGGAAGACGGTGCTCAAGAATCGGACTATTTCTCTTGTTCGGGTTGCTTGGGTCTCTAGGAGAATCGACATGGGAGTACGAGAAAGATATTCGATCCTGGTACCCACACCTATTTGATTTAGAAGGTATATTCTTTCTTACGCCTTCATATCTTGGATTCTGTGATTAAGTGATCGCATATATGTTGTGATGATATTGCTTACATGTGCAGTTGATAGTAGATTTGTATCGTGCTTGTCCTGACTTCTCTAGCTATTGCTTGAATTTCAAATTTTGAGGACAAAATTTTTTATGGTGGATAGAGATGTCACTCCCCGTTCCCGATATACGTATTTGTAACGTATTTTTATTTTAGCATAGTTTTATGTGCATGGAGACTAGACCCATTCTTTGGTTTAACATGTTTCATGGTTTATTTTGTGGGTTGGTTCAAGTCATGAGAACCCTTGGTTCAACCCTCAACCCTACCATATATAACCCAATATTTCTCTCTCTCTCTCTCTCTCTCTCTCTCTCTCTCTCTTCACTTTTTTATTTCTCACCCCCTCTATAGTTTTCTCTCCCTATTTCCATAGGCAAGTACCCCTTACATAAGAAATAAAGAAACCCTTTATATTATTATTTTATTATGTTTGTTATGTATTTCTAATCACTTTTAGTACTTAGAGTTTTCTGTTTTGATGGATGGATTAGTGTAGATCTATATTTCTAACTTAGGATTTTTATGGGTTTCAAGAGTTTTTCTTGGTTTTGATCTATTAAACATATATTTTAGAAAACTAGTTTTTACTACATGATAGAGCTTTCAATTTATAGTATTTGGCTTTTGGTTCACCCGATTTGGACTTAAAATGAGAATTTTATGGACAAAATAAGCTTTCAGTTTTTGGAACTTTTCTGCCATGGTTGAACCATTATTAGAGAAGAGGAAGTTCACATGCGACTAGCGATCTATGCGGCTGAGAGTGCTATGCGGCCCAAGAGGGTTATCCGTCCTGAACTCTTGCCGCATACTGACAGCATGTGTCCATCTCGTTGGACACATGACTTCTTGTTTACACAACTTTTCTTGAACACCTTGTTTTTTCACTCGTTGAACGAATAAGAATTTTGCTAGGTCCAAGAGACTTTCTTGCGGCATCGAACTCCATACGGCACTGACACTTATGCGGCATTAGAGAGCATGCGGCGACCATTTCCTTGGACGCATGACTGCGAACCATGGCACATGTTTCTATGAATTTATCTTTTTTTCTGACACACTTTATGGCTTATCACATCAATCATTTTTTGTCACATCACTAATACTTTATTTATTGCCCGTCACTTCGCACTTGTCCCAAGGAGTAGACTTTAACCCTGAGCATGGGCCAGACTCCATATGCGGCCAAGAGGTTCATGCGGCTTGAATACATATGAGGCTAGGACTTGTCATGCGGCCTGACTTTATATGTGTTCTAGAGTCATATGCCGCATGGACTTCCCATGTGGCCTAGAAACCCATGCGACCTTGCTAGTTTCGATTGAATATTTTCTTGATTCGTGTGACCCAATGTATAATTGGTAATTGGACTCGAGTACTATATCCGTGCTGATACTACTATTGCCTGATAATTATCCATGATTTAATGTGCACCGAGGTGCGACATAACGTGTCACGTGTTAAGTGATTATATTTGGGTTTTGCATCGGGAATGCTCCCAAATTCCTGAACACGTGATATTATAAATATATATTATTCCAGAACGGGCATAATAAGAGAGTCATCTACTAAAGCATTGTTAGGATATTAATTATCTGAATGTTGCATACACGCTTGGGTGAATCCATATTTGATTTCCATGGATTCTTATCTAGCGTGACCGTACATTGTACGACTTCTTAAGAAAAATTCCCATGTAACCACGCCTTGAGATTTCAACCACAACATTGGGCTAATTAGGTAACTAAAAGTGGTAGTAATATTGGAGGAAACGGTATTCCGAGATCATGCCAACGAACCTTCCCACAGAGATTTATTCTAAGTGCGATGTGGGCTGGCCACCAAAGATACTGTATATCATCCTTCTTAGTGGAGTGCAGTATCTAACATATTATTATGCCGAGCCACTATTTCACTATAGAAACACTAGAACCGCTAATACTGTGTTTTTAGTGCTTTGGACCTGCGGGGAACTGATGCATCTCGTAAATACCTATTTTATTTATTTGGTTCGGTTAGCTCATATTCGATACTAGCGTGATCTGAGGATACTTATTATGCATTATTTTTTAGATAACCTCAGAGTCCACAAAATAGTAAGCAGTACAAATGATTGGCCGATATAAGAAGTGAACCGATTTGTGATTGTATCATTCGGTTAGTAGCCTAGGAAAATGTTCTATTATAGTGTGATGCTTCAACCATTGTCCTTGTTTGGTTGTAGAGTTGGGCCTTTGCGCTAGGATATGCTATTGACCTAAGTTACGACACTGAACCTATGTATTATTATATATTTTCCTTGAGTTTTTATTTTTCTATTGCGTGCTTCCCTTGTGGTACTTGTTATTTAGGGTCTAACCCCATTGGTTTTGCATGGACTAGTTTCGAGCCAGCACCCGAGGATCCAGCATAACTAACCCCAACTCATGGTGCATACCAGAAACATGGTCGGAGGGGATGGCGAGTGGGTTTTTTCTTTCCTACTCATTATTGAACATTTACTTCTTTTGGGCGTTTAGATACCGGCACCTGTTAGCCGGCTCATCTAGATGTTAGTTTTCTTACATAATTTTATTAAATCAGACTACAGTTGATCACTGTCATATACTTTTCTTACTCTTCCATCTTCTTATTTTGCATAGCTGATCTCCACAATATTTTAAGAAAGTGTTTGGGATGCCTTATTGCTTTATCATATATGCTCTATGCTTACTGTTTCTTGTTTGAATGATTGAGACATATAAGTTCTTGACCATAGGAAACTTGATTGTAGCATGCACCCCTTGTCTTATACAGTCGTGATCGCCGTACGACCTATGGCACCTTGTACGGGGTAGCTGACCATGTTCGTCTTCGTATTCTGGTACTTGGGCGTGATATTGTGTCTATGCAGCAGTATGGTTTCAAGTGAGAAAGTGCACAATTGGTGCACTGAAACTTGGATTTTAGTTCAGGTCTGCTCTATTCAGGTCAGAAGCATGCCGGGTCTTGAATGCAACAGCTAAATTGTATGCAGTGGTTCAACTGGATCAACATTCAAATATTGAGGGAAAGGTAGTATAGCATATGTGTTCAGATTTGCAGGCAGTTATTGAAGGGGGTTCAGTATTGGACTTCTCGAGCAGGTTGGACTAAGGGGTGAGGTATTGATGTGTGTACCTTAATAGCTGGGTACACTGCCAACAGTAGTTCAAGGGGGGATTGGAGTAGTTCTCAGATATTGTGTAAGGAGACTCAAGTATCATAGTACAGGTTAGTGAGGTAATTTATATTAGTTCATATACCACTCACAATTGATGGTTAAGATATGTAAATTTTAGGAGAGATAATATTTAGGTTGATGCTTGTTGTGGCGGTAGGGTGATAGGGTAGTGATTCCAGTAGCAGTGGTGTGAAGTGTCGGTAGAAGACTGAGGTATAGGCTTGTGTATCACTGGGAAACTGAAACTTGGTATCAGTTGGAAGTTGAGGTAAGAATCACACAGGGAGTATTAGTTTGTTATCCTAAGTATTAGTGATAATTAGTTAGTCCTCATATGGGTGTACATAAGTATAAGGTATTAGTTATAACTAGATAGTGTATGTTTTAGCTAAGGTAATGACCTTGTATAGCTAAATAAGCTAATGTTAGCTAGTTAGTGACCTAATTGAAAAATATTGACTAGTTAGGCTAGAGTGGCCTAGAAATGGCCTATAAGAGCGTGTTTAATGCATTTTATCTCATTATTACTTTATTACACCCATTTGACATGCCATTCATATATAGGTGTGTGTGACACCAGCTCGGATACCGAGTTATACTTGTTGCTCAGGACCACATGCGAGTACATTCTCTGATACTTTTCTTATTTGATAGCCTCTATGTTTCATGTATTTAGTATTAAGATATTTGATTCTTGACACGATAATTTCATGGATTGGTATACGTGGATATTGGTCATGAGATATTATTATCGTGGTTACTCAGTGATCGTCGTGTCGTGCTTCATGATTACTCAGTGATTACCGTGATATCTTAGTGATTATATAGACCATGATCATAGTGCATGATACTATAGACCATGCAGTATGATATACGTGTTATAACGTATCGTGATTTGGATCCGTGTACTAGTTGAGGGTTGCGAAAGTATTAGTGGATATGTGATCATACCTTATAGCCCGTGATTTAGTGTAGCCCATGATAGTTAGCAGATCATACAACTCATACGAGATCACGCTAGCTAACCTTTTATATATAGCCCGTGTTAGGCACAAGCCGATCACATTATCTTACTAATATTTTAAGGCATATTTATATACATTGTTTTCTTTATTCCAATTTATTATATTATTGTTCCTCACCATATTGTTCTCAACTTTTGCCATTATTTACCATGATGCTTCTTCTCGTGAAACATGCTAGCTCAGTTACTTCCATCATTTATTTTCATTTTTATTGATGTTGCATAGTTTCTTCAATTATTGGAACTGCTATCTGGGTTGTACTTCGTACCAATCCTGACTAGATATATTTTAGATGATTCATTAGAGAACTTGTGTTATATGCACTATGGGCCACAGGATGGTTAGCTAGTTGAGTTATCACACGTAGAACCGATTGAGTTAGTACTAGTAGTTGATGAGGCATAGTTAGTTTATTCATGATAATGTATATGTCAGTTAGACTTTGGCATTGTATTATTATTTGAGATCTTGTGTTGAGATTAGACTTGGAATTGAGATGTATTTGTGACTTTATTTTTTTTCTTCTATTCCATATCGTGCCTTATCATCCTCTAGTTTGTTATTGTCATTGAGTAATGTTTACCAATACCATATGATCATATTATCCTCCATTGGAGTTGAGATAGCATGACAGGTACCTTATATATATATTGTGTGAAATGTTTAGATAGTATTGTTTTCCTAGACAGCGTTCTACCGTCGATGTTGCAGCGTAGGCTGGAAGTACCCACATACTCGTGCCCTTACACCGGGTGTGGGTCGTGACACCCTTGCTTAAGCCCTATTTCTTGCAAAAACTTTTTTACCTACAAAAACTCCTTGCAAGCCTCTGTTACTGTAATAAACTATGCCTTTGTAGTAGACAAGGCAACACAATTCTGCAACTACGACTGCCATAAAACTGCTTCACCCGTAAATATCATAACGCAGCCCATAGTTGAACTCCTTAGTGTCTACATCTCTAGACATATCAGTGTCGGTATAACCAACCAGCTTTGGCTCATCACCACCAAATGAAAGGTTCCAATCAATAGTTCCCTGAAGGTATCGTAGAATCCACTAGACTTCTCTCTAATGTACCCTTCTAGGATTAGAAAGATACATGCTAACCATAATAATTGCATGAGCAATATATGGTCCCGTACACACTATAGCATACATGAGAATCACCATAGCTAAAGCATACAGAACTCATTCCATATCTTCGTTCATCCTTGGTAGATGGATATTCCTCCGCAATGAACTTAAAGTAAGTTGCAAGAGGGTTGCTCACTTTCTTTCACCCGTCTATCCCGAAATAATAAAGTATCCGATGAATGTACTTCTTTTGAGATAAGTAAAGCAACTTGGACTCTCTCTCTCTCTCTCTCTCTCTCTCTCTCTCTTGGTTGATCTCCATCCCAAGAATTGTCTAATTTGTGCCAAAATCCTTCATAGAGAATGTTACACCCATTTGGTGCTTTAACTTCATTATCCTCGTGGCATTTTAACCCACCAATAGCATATCATCCACATAGACAATAGTATAAAGAAATCATTCTCGGTAAAATATTTCTAAAACACACAGTGATCCAAAATCTTACATGCATAACCATGTTATCCTATAAATGACTCAAACTTTTTGTACCACTGCCTCAGAACCTTCTTCAGACCATCAAGACTCTTCCTCAATCAGCAGACTAATATGACTTGTCCTTCTCATATAATCCCTCTGGTTGCTCCTTGTATAACTCCTCCTCTAAATCACCGTTGAGGAATATTGTCTTCACGTCCATCTGCTCAACCCATAAATTAAAACTGGTTGCCAATACTAGCACCATCCGAATAGATGACAACTTGATAATCGGCAAGAATTATCATGACCCGCGCCCGCGATATTGGGTATGAGTGCGTGATCAAGTATAGCCTACGTCGCAGTATCGGCGGTAGTCAGTTGTCTATACCTCATGATCACCAAGTCACATAAATCAATCACAAGTGACAGCTCAAATAATGATAAACAATCAAACACAAGCATCCACGATCACCATGTTCCACTAATATGATCTTTGTACATAATACATCGTAACTCGTCCGAAAATAAATCTGGTAAATCATAAATAATGTACAGTCATCCAACTAAATACAACAAAGAATAGTACATCAATAAATATCTTCTAAATCTCCAAGTAGCTCTACTGATCCGAGTGTCAACTCCCTGCTATCTGTATCAACTGTCCAGTCAGGACAAAACAAACTACATCTACACAATGCTAGAATATAATATAAAATTAAACGAACAAGAAACAATAAAGTACCAGTACAATCAATATGCAAAAGTAACAATCTAGCATGTGATTTGAATACCTTTGTTGTGGTGGATAACTAGAAATGATCTGGTATCTCGCACGTGACGTACGATCGCTACTCTCCATGGTTTGAGAATAGGGTCATCCACATACGAATCTGGTATTCCCCTCCCGACACCAATAACAATCACAATGCGAGACATGACACAAGGTACAATAATACGACACGAGATACAATAAATACGATACGCAATCATCGTGTGTCCTACTGTATCACAAAGTATGCAATAAAATGAATATATACTATCAAGATGCACAATGTGTAGAAACTTACAATAAATAAAAAATAACGAATCACGGGAATTTAATGATAAACTGACAATGGAAAATAATGGAATTAAAGTACAATTACAATAAAATCACAAAATATGAAAAAATGAAAGGAAACATCGTATAGAGTACTTGCCTCCGGTCCAAAGCGAAAGTTGCTCTAGTCCACCTAGAATACAATGTTATTTAATTAGAATCTTAATCACTTGATATTTTAATTCTCAAATCTAAACCCAATAATTCTTCATTAATCACTTCTCTAAATTGGACTTTATATCCTTCTCCCCTTTAATCCCATTTAATTCACTTACTAAACCAATCAATTATTTACTAATCCATTTTTCCTTCTAATCAATATTTCATAACTTCCAGTTTCTATTGATTTTTCTTATCAAAATAGCTATTTACTTATACTTAACCATGTCCTCAATAAACATTTACCAATAAAATCAACTAACAAATTTTTATAACTGATTCTAACTAATTTTTGATGCTAACAACTAACCTTGATTACTAGATTACATAACTAGTTAATTAACTAACTAATTCCTTTCTTAACCAAACCCAACTAAAACTGTTCCTGGGCTCTGGCCCATCTGTTGGTATAGTCCAATGGATCAAACCCATGGGCTTGAACCAAATACCCTACCCAGTTCTGGCTCAGTCCAATCTTTTGGACTCAAACTGAAACGGACTCATCGAAGCCAATTTGACCTAGCCTAATCCTAACAGTCACCCATAGTACCTAGTTCAAAACTAACTTCCTCCATATCAAATTCTCAGAAATGAAGTAACTCGCTCAGAATTACCCAGACATAGACTATGTGTCCCAAAAGAAACAGTCTCTCTCTATAATGTTCAGATACATAGTGTCGAACCTGGATACAACACTTAACAAGATAAAGAAAAGAACATATAGGATGTATACATGTGTCTGCACGATGCTGAAATCGTACTTCTGTGTTCGATTCAATTTGAATGGAGTATCACAACTCCTCAAGATCAATTTATCAAACACCTAGTGTTTAGGAACGAAGGGAATGATTTAGAGTTCAATTTCAAAGTTCAAACCAAGAATCGATCAATACTCCCTAAACTGAATCAAGAATCACCAAACCGAGATAGATATAGCAAAAATCAAATCTAAACCAGTTGATCGATCCAACCGATCAAAAATTTTCAAACATAATTAAATCAATCAAAAATATGATGAGGATTGATCGATATCAAACAATTCAAAATAAGATTAAAATCAACGAAGGGGAACTTATTGTCAGTCACCGATCCACTGTTCATGATTTACGAATTCGCAGCCGCGATACTCGCCGTCGTTAAAGTCGCCAGGATGTCGTCGTGCTCCAGATAGATCTTGCCAAGCTGTTAAGTTGCTCCTTGCCGCTGCCCGGAGTAGCTCACCATGTGCGAGCTTATGGTCGTTGCTAATGATAGAGCTCACCGTTGTCTTCAATCGCCGATCTCCGTCAACATGATCCGTCGCTGCTGTCGATGAAGGTTCGTCGCTGCTGTCGTCAGAGTTTACTGGAGAAGCTCTGTGAGGTTGGAGCTCTGTGTAAAACCCCTCATTTATTTCTATAGATAGTCTGGTATGGGTTAGAAAATTATGGTATTGTAGCAGATGTTTGAGGTTTAGAGTAAGGTTACAAATGTTTGATTTTTTATTTAAAACCCTTGGCGAGCCCTACCATTGTGGAAATATTCGGAGCCCAATATCAGCCCATAAATTCCAACAGATTATTGCACTCTTGACTTGACACGCCAATTTAGGCGCAGGACTTTCCTGTCACTCAAAATCATATTTTCTTGTGCTCTAAATTAATTTTATAATTTTCCGTAACCGAAATCCATATTTAATCAAGTGTCGCGCACCGATGTCGTTACCATCTATTTTTAGACACCAACTTAACCCGTTGAGCTGGACCAATTAAAGGGTCCAAGACTGACACCAAGCCTACACCATTCATGACCTTTGTATCATTCCTAATTAAGACCCCATGTGCCCCCATTTAATTTAAGACCACATGATAATTTATTCGAATTAAATTAGGGATACCAACTTTGACTAATCCTATTTTAATCCCAATTTAATTCCAATGCCCCATGAATTAAGCCCATGCAAAACACACAATACCCCCTCACCCTACAAAATACCAAACACCAAACACCAATTCATTCATAAATTTTTAATCATTTTATGTGTTTGTGGAAATACCCAAACTTAAGGGGCTAAATTGCAAATATTGTAACATGTGTCATAACCTTATTGGTCAAGGCCAAATGAACAAGCCACCCCACTTCTTTGACCGGTCAAGCTTCCCCCTCCATCTCCTTTGGTGAATAAAATTTCTCCATGAGAAATCCTCACCACCCATTCGAATTGGGCTCATCCACACCATCCAACCCTCACACAACTCCCTATATAATGTCTCTTTCTCCCCTCATCCCAATGCAGGCCCTAATCCCAAGGAGCCTAGAGAACCACCCCCTTTCTCTCTCTCCTCCCTCCTCACAAAATTTCAGCCAAACCTAATTTCTTTCCTTCTTTCTTCCTTCTTCTTCTTCCTTCCTTCTTCTTCTTCCTTTACATTATTTCTCCTTCTTCTTTAATGAAGAACCTGTCGGCCGGCCCTGCTACTCCGGCCAGCCGACCGACTGCCGTTGACTTCACCCCATGGCAGCTTTCTCCATATCCTCCATCGCCACGAGCCCACCTCGTCTGCACAGTCAGGCCCCACAACTCCGACTAGACGAGAAGCCCACCACAACTGTTGGAGTCCCCGCAACCCCAACTCGCCATTGCCGAAGCCTCCATCTACCCGACTTCAGACGCCACCACCATCTCCAGTCCCCACTGCCATTTTCGGCTGTCGCCATTACCACCACCTCCACAGGACCTCCCACCACCACACGCCACCTGCTCTACCCTCCAACCGACTTTCCTCCGGCCACCCTGCCTGAACTTCTTCCATACCACCGTCGTCATCATCCCTACACCACCCTGACCACCATGACTGATACCCCGACCGACTGCCACCCCTCACCTTCGACCAACCTCCACGCGCATCGATGATTTATTTGATTAGCTTAGCGGCGTATATGTATTCTCGAAGATCGATCTCAGATCCGGTTATCATCATATCAAGGTACGGAGAGAGGACATCCCGAAGACGGCTTTTCGGACGAAGTATGGGCACTATGAGTTTTTAGTCATGCCGTTTGGTTTAACCAACGCACCAGCAGTATTTATGAGTCTGATGAACAGTATTTTCACCAGTACTTAGATAAGTTCATGGTGGTATTTATCGACGACATCTTGGTATATTCCGAGAGCCAGAAGGACCACGATAGACATCTCAGGATCGTGTTGGAGACGCTGAGGCAGGAGAGGCTGTATGCCAAGGTCATTAAATATGAGTTATGTTTAATAGATAGCCTACGCATCGAGACAGCTGAGAGTTTATGAGGAGAACTATCCGACGCACGACCTAGAGCTAGCTGCAGTGATATTTACACTAAAGCTATAGCGACACTACCTTTATGGAGAACGTTTTAAGATTTACAAAGACCACAAAAGTCTGAAGTATGTCTACACTCAGAAGGAGCTCTAAATGAGACAGAGGCGCTGGCTAGAGTTTATGACCGAGGCTCATAGCTCAATTTATTCTATTCATCCCGGGGGTACGAAGATGTACCGAGATTTGAGATAATATTACTAGTGGTATGGGATGAAGAGAGAGATTGCAAGATTTATGGCAAGATGTTTGGTCTGTCAGTAAGTCAAGGCTGAACATCAGAGGACTGCAGGACTATTGCAGCCACTTTCCATTCCCGAGTAGAAATAGGAACACATTACCTTAGACTTCGTCACAGGATTCCCGAGGAACCCGAGCGGGAAGGACGCAGTTTGGTTGTCGTAGATCGACTCACCAAATCTGCATATTTCTTGCCCTTCAGAGTTGGGCAGTCCACAGAGATATTAGCTGACATGTATATGAGGCAGATAGTACGACTACATGGAGTGCCTGTAAACATTGTATCGGATCATGATTCCAGATTCATGTCACATTTTTGAAGGAGTATACAGAAGAGTCTAGGAAATTGTCTCAAGATAAGTACTACATAACATCCACATACTGATGGCCAGTCAGAGTGCACGATACAGATACTAGAGGATATGTTAAGAGCGTGCATGAGCGACTTTGGAGGATCTTAGAAGGACCACCTACACTTGGTGGAATTCTCCTACAATAACAGCTACCAGGCTAGCATACAGATGGCACCTTATGAGGCACTGTACGGCAGGAAGTGTAGGTCACCAGTATGTTGGAGTGACGTGAGAGAGCGTCAGATACTTGGTCTAGAGTGGGTGACACAGATAATAGAGAAAGTCAAACAGATTCAGATCAAAGGAAGGTAACCATGTATTTTTGAAGCATTGGACAGATGCGCACCGCAGACCTTTGGAGTTCAAGAAAGGTAACCATGTATTTTTGAAGGTATCGCCTACTCGTGGTACCATCAGATTCGGAGGCAGAGACAAGCTGAGTCCGAGGTACATCGGACCTTTTGACATCTTGGAACGAGTTGGCGAAGAGGCTTATCGTCTTGCATTGCCTCCATCCTTAGAAGGAGTGCATGACATATTTCACGTATCATAGTTGAGGATATACGTGGCAGACCCTAGCCACGTGCTTGATCATTCAGAGTTACAGTCGGGCCCAGTTTATCTTACGTGGAGCAGCCAGTGGAGATACTCGATCACAGTGAGAAGACTTTGAGAGGTCAGACTATTCGACTGGTCAGAGTTGCATGGAAGCATCATTCGCCAGGCGAGTCTACCTGGGAGCGCGAGGATTCCATTCGACAGCGTTTTCCGTATTTATTTGAGGATCGAGGTATAAATTTGCGTACCATATTTGATTACTAGTTTGCTTTTAAATTCTCATAGCTATTATCGTGCTTTACTTTTAATTTCGAGGACAAAATTTTCTAAATTGGGAAGGATGTAAACTTCTTCATTTATTTCTATAGATAGTCTGGTATGGGTTAGAAAATTGTGGTATTGCAGCAGATGTTTGAGGTTTAGAGTAAGGTTACAGATGTCTGATTTTTTATTTTAAACCCTTGGAGCACCCTACCATTGTTGAAATATTCGGAGCCCAATATCAGCCCATAAATTCTAACAAATTATTGTACTCTAGACTTGACACGCCAATTTAGGCGTTGGACTTTCCCGTCACTCAAAATCATATTTTCTTGTGCTCTAAATTAATTTCACAATTTTCCGTAACCAAAATCCATATTTAATCATGTCGCGCAACGGTGTCGTTACCATCTATTTTTAGACACCAACTTAACCCGTTGAGCTGGACTAATTAAAGGGTCCAAGACTAACACCAAGCCTACACCACTCATGACCTTTGTGTCACTCCCAATTGAGATCCCATGAGCCCACATTTAATTTAAGAGCACATGACAGTTTATTCGAATTAAATTAGGGATACCAACTTTGACTAATCCTATTTTAATCCTAATTTAATTCCAATGCCCCATGAATTAAGCCCATGCAAAACACACAATACCCCCTCACCCTACAAAACACCAAACACCAATTTCCCCACAATTTTTCCATCATTTCATGTGTTTGTGCAAATATCCAAACTTAAGGGGCTAAATTGTAAATTTTGTAACATGTGTCATAACCTCATTGGTCAAGGCCAAAAGAATAAGCCACCCCACATCTTTGACCGATCAAGCTTCCCCCTCCCTCTCCTTTGGTTAACAAAATTTCTCCATGAGAAATCCTCACCACCCATTTGAATTGGGCTCATCCACACCATCCAACCCTCACACAACTCCCTATATAATGTCTCTTTCTCCCCTCTTCCCAATGCAGGCCCTAATCCCAAGTAGCCTAGAGAACCACCCCCCCTCTCTCTCTCCCCCTCCTCACAAAATTTTAGCCGAACCTAATTTCTTTCCTTCTTCCTTCCTTCTTCTTCTTTCTTCCTTCTTATTCTTTCTTTACATTATTTCTCCTTCTTCTTCAATGAAGAACCTGCCGACCGGCCTTGCTACTCCGGCCAGCCGACCGACTGCCGTTGACTTTACCCCACGGCCAATTTCCTCTACATCCGCCATCGCCACGAGCCCACCTCGTCTGCTCCGGCCAGGCCCCACAACTCCGACTAGACGAGCAGTCCACCACGACTGCTGGAGTCCCCGTAACCCCAACTCGCCATTACCGGAGCCTCCATCGACCCGACTTCAGATGCCACCACCCTCTCTAGTCCCCACTGCCATTTTCGACTGTCGCCATTACCACCACCTCCACAGGACCTCCCACCACCACACGCCACCTGCTCTCCCCTCCAGCTGACTTTCTTCCGGCCACCCTGCCTGAACTCCTTCCACACCACCGTCGTCATCATCCCTACACCACCCTGACCACCACGACTGATACCCCGACCGACTGCCACCCCTCACCTTTGACCAACCTCCACCAGTGTCACTACTACATTCCAAAAACAGGGATATTTTTGACTTTTATATATTATTAATATTATGGTAGTTATATTAAATGATTTTATGATAGGTGTATTTAAATTAAATAATTGTGTGAGATGTGTACTTAATTATATTATATATATACGGTGTTCATTAATGTTTGAGCTGGTAGACTTGACCTAGAAGCCCACTAGACGAACACCTGACCGAATTATAGGATTATGTATTTAATTTTTTTATTTAGAATTTAATTATCGGAGGTAGTAATTAATTACCGTAAATTTATTTAATTGTTGCGCCTTACCGTTGCTTTGATATTTGGAGCGCTACCCTAGCTTTTGTCTTCTAACAAATTTCACAAACTTGCCCTAGACGTGCCCGCCTTCTATTCTGACCTTTTTATAACTCATAATTTTGCTCTATTGTGCTTCATTTTAGCCGCACAATATTCGTCGTGGACGTTTATGTAATTTCTAAATAAATTCCAACTTTGTATCGTTGTGCGTTCCAATCGAAATTGGAGGCAATCTTGACCCATTTTTCGTGCAACCCAAATTAGGATAATATTCTGTTCTGAGTCTTCTTTACTAATTATATTTGTGACCCAACCTAATTTTGGCCCCATGTACTCCTAATTAATTTTAGAACACCACTTGCATTTATTTCTAATTAAATTAGGGATACCAACTTTGAATAATCCCGTTTAATCCCAATTTAATTCCAATACCCCATTAATTAAGCCCATATAAAACACACAATACCCCCTCACCCTACAAAACACCAAACACCAAATCGACCACAAAATTTTTATTATTTTATGTGTCTGTACAAATACCCAAATTTAAGGGGGCTAATTTATAAATATTGCATTAGGTGTCAACACCCCATTGGTTCAAACCAATGGAGAAGCCCTAATATTGACTAGTCAACCCAAGCCTCATCCTTGTATGAAGGAATTCTCCATGTCAAATCCTGACCACCCATTCAAAATGGGTGCATCATCACCATTCATTCCCACATATCCAATCCTATTTAATGTCTCCTCAAGGTTCTCTTCCCAACCAAGCCCTAATCCCCAAACCTAGGGAAGCCCCCATCTTCTCTCTCCTCCCTCCTCACAAGCCCTCAATCGTAGCTTTCTTACATTTCTTCAATTTTTCCTTTCTTCTTCTTCTTCTTCTCCTTTTGCTTTTGAATAGAAAAAAGGGGGGAATTTAAACCACTGTTCACCAACTGTTCACCCGACCCCGACTGCTCATCCCGAGCTCATCCTCTCTGGCGCTATTACTCCGGCTCTGGCCTGCTGTAACTCCCCGGCCTCCCTCCAGCTTCTCCTCCGGCCAACAGTCGAGCCTGCACCCCGACCCCTACCTGCAACTCCGGCTCTTCCCTCCAACTCCGGCCCGGCGACCCGAAGCTCCTCTCTACTCAGTCGACATCCTCTCCTCTATCTCCCTCGCGTCGAGCCCCTGACTCCCTACTCCGGTCAGCCTCACTCCACCACCCTCGACACGAAACTCTACCACTACTACCTCTTCCCGAGCAGCACTCCGGCGCTGCTACTCCAGCATCCCGCAGCCACTGCTCCACTGCCCCATCCCGAGCTCCAACATCCCGCTCGACCACACACAGCCCTCCACGACCCCGCTTCTCCCGTTCAGTCCGGCGAGCTAATCCCTTACCACCACCATCATCACCAGTGCAGCTCGCCACCTCCCTACACCGGCCAAACGAACCACCCTACCACCACTAGTGCCATCATCCTTCTCCGACCTATCACCACCATAACCCGAGCTATCTCCCTATCCAGACCCGCCGACATTCTCCACCTGCAACGGCCAGGCCCCTCATCCGAGCAACCCCGACCTCCTCCTCCTGCTGACGGACCACCACCTCGCCATCGTCGTCGTCTTCGTCATCCTCCTCGTCGTCGATGTCTTTGCCGTCGTCGTGCAGGCTCAGGTTCGATCCTTCCCTCGCGTACGCATACGTGTGTATATGTATATGTGTATGTGTGTATGTATGTTTCATATTTATACGCGTATATATATATATATATATATATATATAAATATATCGTGTATTTCTCTATTTATATATATACGTATTCAATGTATATATATATATATATTAATATATCTATATATATATATGATATATGTTAATGTTCGTATTGGTATATTTATACTTGTATATAGTATAAGTATTATTTTGGTATATATATATATATATATATATATATATATATATATATATATATATATATATATATATATTGGTATTGGTATATATATAAATACGTATTTTGGTATATATATATGTACTTGTATACGTATATGGTATAGGTATATTTTTATTGGTGTATATATATATATATATATATATATAAATATAACATATGTATATTTTCACTAGTATATATATATATATATATATATATATATATATATATATATATATATATATATTCGGTATATATATTCTTAAATAATGGTTGTTATGTATAAATGTGTTATGTATATTTTTAACATATGTATATATATATAATATATATTTCTATTTAATGTATATATACTTATACATATTTTGTACGTAATTATTGGTATACACATATATGTATTGTATTTAATGATATATGTCTATTGATAAATATTGTAGCCGACCTAAGTGTAAATACGGATACCCCGTAACTACACCTAACCTGTGACCCTGTAAAATTTTAGTTGTCTGCCACACGTACACTGACGTACTGGCGAGCCCCGTATCATTTTGACCGTCTGTCTTGCACAGCAATCACAGACGTGACGCCCGTGCAACTTGACGCACACTGACCCTAGTTGACCAGTATCATACCTAGCATAGCCCTGAGGCCAGTGTATTATGATTATGTGTTAGTGTAGCATCTAATGCAAATGTTATATTTATGATATGTCTATAGGACTGTTGGTTCATCCAGGCGATACTCTGGAATAGGTGGTTGGTATTGCCAGCTAAGGACCCAAGGCAAGTATATTCTCTGATAATTTCTAATTATTTGATAATTTTTATAAGTTTAGTATCTAGAAATATTACATCTGATTCTTGACACTGTGCTACACGGACTAGTATATAGATTGGATCTTTAGTCATGAGATGTTACATTAGTTATCGTATTGACATTATACACGACATTGATATTTGACATTGATATTAGACATCGTACATGATATATTGGACATTGATCGTGTATCGTGACGTGTCATGATTGGATCCACAGTACTAGTTGGGGGCGGGGGATATTGCTAGTGAGAGATTTGATCAAATACCTATCGTACAAGTTTATATTATTGGTGTTAATCATACGCCTCACGTATGATTAGCCAGGCCATATAGTTATCGTACAAGTCCCAAGCCGATCATATTTCAAAACTACTATTTCAAACACTTAGAATAGTTAAAGTTCTCTATTTTAGATCATATACTAAATCACCCGTATATGATATTGTATCTTGTTCTCTTCATTTTATATATTCACTGACTGTATCATATTGCCTATATTGCATGTCTCTTTACATTGCCTGTCTCTTTATTTTGCTATTGCATTTATTCACTGTCTTCTCTCAGTATATAGCATCATTTGTTTATTGCTTTATAGTCCTTATAAATTAAATAGAATTGTTATTTGAGATTGTACTTTGCTCCTTCCTGATTGGAAATATTTTTCCAGACTATGCCTTAGAGGACTGGTGTCCGACATTTTATGGACCACAGGGTAAGTAGCTGCAGACTTGGACTTAGTAGTTCAGTTGTGATTCCGAGAGGTCTAGCCGGAATCACTAGTTATCTAGTTAGTTCTTTTAGCAGATCATTTGGTACCGGATTTGTCTCCGGCATACTAATTGAGACATGGATATTTTTTGAGTTAGATTATTTATATTTAGACTTGTGTTGTATTTTATTTTATTTCTTCGATATCTTATCGTACTGTAGTTATGTGATTGAGTATGTTGTTCATATTATATTGTGTCATCCGTGTCTCCTTATGGAGATTGGATGCTCGTGTGAGATTGCTTAGATAGTATCATGACCTTGACAGCGTTCTACCACCGATGCTGTGGCGTAGGCTGGACGTACCCGCGTACTCGTGCCCCAATTCTGGGTGTGGGTCGTGACACATTTTTAGTGGTGGCCCATGTAGGTCAGACTTCACAAGTTGTGCGAAGTCGTGGTAGTGTGACATCTTTGTTACACTACTACGTGCCTGCGATAGAATCTAGGACATAGGATACTAGGATGAGAGCGAATACTCAATCATAATTCCTTGAGAGATTCCTGGGATGACCCCTGAGAATCTTATTATAATTTCCAATTTAAATCATTTCCCTTGTTTTTGTCCATTCTCACTTATTGATATTGAATTTGATTCTTGTTGATCAGTTATTAAATTATGATCTTGGTGTCATTGTAGAGTTTGATTTCATATCAAGATGAATTTACGGACTAATTTATGGTAGTATCTGATGACACATGTCGATGAGGACAGTGAGAAAGATTAACATTAGAGCTATTGGACTACAAGATATGGATTTAAATTATAATTTGAAGATTGAAAATGAATTACAATTTTTAAGAATTTTGAGAAGTTGAGATATTATATTATTAAAAAATTTTTTGAGGATTCAGATTCAATTCAATGAACCTAGACAAATCTATAAGGATTTTTAGAAGTGATTAAATTTTTGTTTCAGTATTTGAATAATTAACTTTGAGGAAAGTATATGCATTTTACTTTAAATTGTTCGAGGAGTTAGTTTTGAGGATTTTATTTTGAGGATAAAATTTTATAGTGGAAGAGATATATATTAGTATATAAGTAGATGAGGTGCATGTGTAAGGATCTGTTAGTTTGAGCATGATTGGGATTGTATTGCAAACTGACTTGGGTGTCCATCTAGGGTTGTATTAGAGGGAGCAGTACTTAGTATGATGTGTTGCATTTGATATGCACTTGAGTGATAAGAACAACTAGTATCAACGATTGCAGTAGGTAAGAGAGCTAGCAGTGAGTGTGCTTTTAGTAGAAACTGTGGTACCTAAAGGGATAGGGGTATCAAACCTTGGATACATCATTGACCTATGCAAACACAACTAGGAATGCTTCCAGTCTATTTATCTGTTATCCTTATTCCTTCTGAAGGTTGCTTCTTTAGAACTTTACTGTCCTTCCTTGATGATATCGCATTTTTGCCTTAATTGATTCTTTTGGATCTATCTTCAGGATGTCGCCGAAGACAAGATCTATGAGAGTGGGAGCATCAGCTTTAGTCTGCCACCTCTCTACCTGATGGACAGACAGCCGTAGTTCCTCCTACATCTCCGATGCATATGGAAGAATCTGCACTTTTCAGGGATCCTCCTCCCCCACCTGTTCAGAGGATTGCCGCAGCTGTGACGGACAACCTTCCTCCTACACCGACTCTGATTTCCGGAGGTTTGCCCATTGACGGGGAACAGATATTTACTTTGATCCAGGGTATGGTAGATGCCCAGAGAGTGACGGCAGACGCTCAGCGAGTTCAAGCTGAGGCTCTGAGGGTGCAAGCAGAAGTGTACCAGGCGCAGACTGAACTAATGAGAGGGAGCATGGAGAACGCTCACCAGATGGAACTACAGGCAGTTGAGAGAGTTGCACAGCAGTATCCTGGCCAGCGGCAGCCGAGGGCATTTTAGTATCAACAGCAGTACCAGGCATCAGTTCATATTCAGCAAAAGCCATGGGCGTTTCAGTATCAACAGCAGTACAAGGCACCAGTTCGTGTTTAGCAGGATTAACGGACTTATGATTTTGTAAGAAGCCAGGTCACCTTTGGGAGAGCTGTAAATTGAGGCTAGGACTTTGTTTGTGCTGTGGCGATGCAGGACACCGAATAAGGGATTACCCTCTAGTTCAGCGTGCAGCTCCAAATTATAGAGATCAAGTTAGGCTACCTGTGGAACCGTATATTGCTTAGCACCCGCGAAGGAAACCACCCCAGCAGGGCGGGGCATTTGCGATGACCGTCGAGGAGACCGATACTGCAGGTAATTTGTTAGCAGGTTCTGTTCTTTCCTTACTTCTGTTCCTTTCTATTTGATTGATTGACTGATTCCTTAGTACCGTGGTTTGTATGCATAAGTTTCTTGTTAGAATGTAGTTAGTAGTATACCTGACAGAGACTGTAATACCATGAAAAAAGACACCATGACTATACATATTTTTCTTAGATTGCATGTTGTATGATTGTAGGTAGGATTTTCTTAGACCATGATTATTGGGGTTTGACCATGGCAAAGATTTACGAAGAGGTTATGACTTGACAAGGAGAGACAAGATGCTAAAAACTTGAGGATAAGCATTAATTTAAATAAAAGGTTAAGAATTTAATATGGTAGGATTGATGATTATTGATTATGATATAATTTATCATTAAAAACTTGAGAAGATTTGGTAGATTATCATTATATCTATTTGATTGCAAGATATGAATTTAAAATTTTATATTATGAATATTGCATTTAAAGATTCCATAAGTATCGCATTGTTGAGTATTTTGTGGGAAAAAAAAGAGAAATCAAGGAATAAAATCATTAATGGATTAGTGTCGAATTCAATTTTCGGGATAAGGATTAGATTCTTGAATACGCACCGATTGGACTTAAAATTTGTGGAGTTAGATGATTAGTGGATTAGCGTTTGAATTCAAACTTTTTGGGATGAGATTTCAATTTAATATCTATGCATTGATTGAAATTAAATTAGAGGAGTGGATATTAAATTTTGAGTATTTAATTATTAACTTAAAAGATTCGAAGGAAATTGTGAAAAAAATTGGAATTTGATTTTTATTTCGAGGATTTTCAATAATACGATAATTACAGAATTTTAAAATTATGAAATGACATTGTGGATTACTACCTAATTTCGTGGTTGATGAATTTAAATTTTAATGGAAAATAATAATGTGTATGAGTAAATACTACTATGAGGATTTTAAATTTCGAGGATAAATTTTTTTAAGGAGGATAGACTTGTCACTACCACATTCCAAAAACAGGGGTATTTTCGACTTTTATATATTATTAATATTGTGGTAGTTATATTAAATAATTTCATGATAGGTGTATTTAAATTAAATAATTGTGTGAGATGTGTACTTAATTATATTATATATATATATAGTGTTCATTAATGTTTGAGCTTGTAGACTTGACCTAGAAGCCCACTAGACGAACACCTGACCGAATTATAGGATTATGTATTTAATTATTTTATTTAGAATTTAATTATTAGCGGTAGTAATTAATTATCATAAATTTATTTAATTGTTGCGCCTTACCATTGCTTCGATATTGGGAGCGCAACCCTAGCTTTTGCCTTCCAACAAATTTCACAACCTTGCCCTAGACGTGCCCGCCTTTCATTCTGACCTTTTTGTAACTCATAATTATGCTCTCTTGTGCTTTATTTTAGCCGCACAATATTCGTCGCGGACGTTTATTTAATTTCTAAATAAATTTCAACTTTGTATCGTTGTGCGTTCCAATCGAAATTGGAGGCAATCTTGACCCATTTTTCGTGCAACCCAAATTAGGGTAATATTCTGTTCTGAGTCTTCTTCACTAATGATATTTATTACCCAACCTAATTTTGGTCCCATATACTCCTAATTAATTTTAGAACACCACTTGCATTTATTTCTAATTAAATTGGGGATACCAACTTTGACTAATCCCGTTTAATCCCAATTTAATTCAACCA